>PVKU01002676.1:0-213674 GCA_004027475.1 Anoura caudifer
TCCAAGATTGCTCTATCCAGCAAAGCTGTCATTTAGAATGGAAGGGAAGATAAAGTGCTTCTCAGATAAGGTCAAGTTAAAGGAGTTCATCATCACCAAGCCCTTATTATATGAAATGTTAAAGGGACTTATCTAAGAAAAAGAAGATAAAAAATATGAACAGTAAAAAGACAGCAAACTCACAGGTATTAACAACCAGGCCTAAAACAAAAGCCAACTAAGCAAATCACTACAACAGGAGCAGAAACACAGAAATGGAGATCACATGGAGGGTTAGCAATAGGGGAGTGGGAGGAGGAGAGAGGGGGACAAGGTACATAGAACAAGTAGCACAGATGGTGGGTAGAAAGTAGACAGGGGGAGGGCAAGAATAGTGTGGGAAAAGTAGAAGCTAAAGAACTTATGACACATGGGCATGAACTAAAGGGGGGAATGTGGGTGGGAGGGGCTGCGCAGGGTGGAGGGGAATGAAGGGGGGAAATGGGACAACTGTAATAGCATAATCAATAAAATATAATTAAATAAATAGCTAAATAAATTACTGGTAACAACGAAATGAGATTAAATTTTTTTCACTACCAAGATAATTCATCTGTGTTTATGGTTGAAAATTCAGAAAATTCAAATGAACGAACAGAATAAAGTATAAATCAGGTGTATTCCCACCCACGGTAGCACTGTCCCTCCAAGTAGTTCCTCTATATGAGCAAAGTTTTGCTAAATTGTCATTTGTTGCCATTGTTTATCTTAGATTGTGCTATTGTTGCCCATGTTCAAAGGTGTCTCGGTGACAATGATGACTCTGTGTGCAGAAATAGGGCTAGAAATAGGTACCTTTGGGAACAATGACCATTATTTGTCACACCATCCCTGGATGTATCATCCACCTGGATGTCTCAGTATGAAGGAAGGCAGGGCTCTCTACCTACCATCCCTTCTGCCCACAACACAATCATTTACATTATTGTTCCCATTGCACCTTTGCTTTCCTTAGTGCTCCTCTGAGATAGAGTGAGCACAGTGAGGCCTATTTAAAATACTTCTAATAATCTCTCTGCCTCTTATTTAATCTCTTTGGTTCAAAAGTAGTAAACCTACAAGGGCAGGAAGATCTAGAATTATAACCACGAGCACCCAGTTGTGGCCCTTGACCTCAAGGCAGTGTCCGTCAAGGCAGAGGCAGTGCGTAGACTGAACAGTCATATAGTACAGAACTGAATATACTCATTGCCTTGCCTAAAGTGAGAGCCAGAGGGGATGAATCATCTGGTCTGTCCACCCTGCCCACCACCACTTTGATATTACAGATGAGGAATATCAAAGCTAGAATACCTGCCAGAAAAAGATTTACCCAAAGGCCTCTTGCAAAGCCCCAAAATGTCTGTTTCCGAGCCCTGGTGTAATTTCTTATCAGTTTTTGTGCCTTCTGTTTTGGATGCACACACCTTAGACACATGTGAGTTCATAGTAAATCACTGTGACTCACGTCCTCTTCCTCCAAAAGGCAAAATCGGCCAGCGCAAGCTGGAGGATGCAGGACCTTCTGCACCCCAATGGGTTAACTGGTGTAAGTGGTGATCCCACCGGTGTTTGGACAGGAAAGGACCTCAGGGGCTGTTTTTCTTCTCTGAAAGCCAATCCCAGTGCAGTCGCAGGGGGTTTTGAAACCGAATGTCTCTAAAGCTTGAAATGAAAAACCATGACCTCAGCCGTCACACACGCAGCCCCTACTGTGATACATAGAGCACCACGCCTCCAGGCGTCCTGTAAATAACCCGCCTCTGTGGGGCACATGTGGGGCCGATGAGCTGCCATCAGACATGGTTTTAGCTGGAAGGCTGCAGACTCCAGCCCTGCGGACGCTACAGTCATCTGTTAGCGATTTCCCGCTCCCATTAAAACCAGACGCTGGATCCATGTGCGTCGTTGCAGACTGTCAGAAAGGATTCGTTTTTATTGCTTGGACTCTGGTTTCTGAACCACATCAATTAAAGCCCTTTGTGTTACCGACGAGGGTGTGAAATGAAATGATGACAATCTCATTGCATGGAACAGTCACAGATTGTATGGCGATGGAATCCCACCTTCACCATGGGAATAGAGCAGGGATAGAAATCCAGATTCTAGGTTACAGAGAAAAATCTACTCCCCAAAATACAAATGCCTAACTGCTGTCTGAACAAACCATGTCGGAAAGTTTAGTCTGTGTTAAACCTAACTTCACTGGTGTCAGGCAATGGAGACTTAAGACCCAAACTTAAGGGGTAATTTTCAGAGTTATGCCATTAGTATTATTCATAACAGCATATTAAAAAATTTAATTATTATTAACTAGCCTCATGGAGACTAAAACACACAAGGAACCAGCCAGAGAGAAACTGGGGTTTGTCCTGGTTCTTCCATGAATTTGCTCTGTGAAGTTGGGCATGTCGTAGACGTTGGGCCTCACTCTCCTCTTCTAGAGATTAAGGGTTTAGAGGGTGTGAACTTCCCTCCACCTCTCACTTCCTAGGACTCTAAGCACCTTTAGGAAGTGTGCAAATAAAACCATAGCAGATAAAGTCACGCACGACTTGAGAAATCACTGTCCCGCAGCAGTGAACAGTGCCAGGCCACCACTACCCAAAGCAGTCAGACACAAAGCCCTTTGCCTTCCCCGAGTCCACAACCTAAGACTGTAATTGCCATGACAAGAACCCCTTGGCACAGGATTAAATTGGGGTTGAAACTCACAAAGTGCTACATCGTGAAAGCCTATAAAGGGCTACTTTACCATGCAACAGGATCTTCAAACTGTTGGCAACCATGTTCTGACTTTGAGGTAACTCCACCCCCACCCCCAAGAGAAGAGTGAGGTTACACAGTGGGAGAAGGGACCATAGAAAGTATACAAACAATAGCCTTTCGTCTTCAGGGAACTGATAGACCTCAGAGAATGGGCCTGAATTGGCTAAAAGATACCCCCAGCTCCCCCAAAGAGGCTCACCAGCCACAACAGTTCCATCAAATCCTAGAAAAAAAAAGTAGGTTTGTAGCCGAGAATTTGCAAAACTGTCTTCTCTCTTGCTCTCTTTTGTTTTTGGCAAGTGATGGATGGATACGCAGGTAAGGAAGGTCAGTCTGATAAGTCATTTCCTCCTCCAAAGGCATTTGACTCACCTCTGCTTCACTTCACACAAGTCTGCTCAGAACCAGACAGTGCTGGGGTTTTTCCTGAGCTGTAATCTACTGTGGTTCTTGACTGAGCCCCAACAAGTTGAGTAGGTTTTACAGGAGGCCCAGGTCTGGGGCTCTGGGACTGAGTCCTAGACTGTTCCTCTGCTCTTTACTTGGTGGGGATCTAGAATGGGTCCTGCTCATCTCATCTCCACTCCAGGTAAACAGAAGGATAAAACTGCCCAGACTCACAGGAGCGTGGAATCCAGGCACAAGGTCCAGACAGGACAAGACCCCACTTGTCCTGAGTGCACAGGAGGCCAAGGGCCCTTGCCTGTCATCACCTGGCCTTACAAGGAAGCTCAACAGCAGCTCTCACCAGGCTGGACACCTACCCAACCCTGAATGTCACACCCTGAGGAAAAAAGTCTTAATTGTCCACCAACCCTATAACTTGCAGACTTACCCCCAAGGCTCGGTGGAGGGAACTGCACCTGACAGCCTAGGAGAAGGAAAGCAGACACTCCATACTATGCCTTTTTTTCTCTCTGCCATGTGCCTGTGGACACATGGTAGTGTGTGTCTGTGTTCACACACACGCACACACTAGGGGTGACCATGCATCAGCTGCCCCATCAGGATGGGCAAAGGGAGCAATGAAAAAATGAGTCTTGGCAAAGACAGATCTGCCCATAGGCTCAGTTTTGTTGGGAGAAGAAGTGGCAGCTTCATCTGCATCCCATAGAGGATGCTCTTGGCCTACACAGAGACACTCTCTCTGCCCATTCATACCTGTCATTCTGTGAATCATTGCTGACTACCTACAAGATGGACTGTCATAATCTGCCTGTGCCACAGAAGTGGCCTGGACCTGGTAGTCAGTGCCCATCAGATTGCCAGGGGTGCCTCCCAGAGGCACTAAGCTCACAGCTAATGCCACTGAAAACTCCAGGGGTGGCAGGTGGTCCCTTGAAGGAGGATGAAGGTGCTAGAGAGTCTGTCCCTGCAGATTTGCCCACCACTAGAGGGGCCTGAGCACAGGCTGGGTGCCCTCAGCAGGAGAGTGTTGGGGACCTGGCGATTGGCAAAATCTTCCAAAGGCCCCACTGATTCCTACATTCCAGGATTATCCCACCTGCTGAGCATCCCAAAGTGACCTATGTCAAACTTCTCCGTAAATAAAACATGTGGTGCAATCTGAGAGAGGGGAGTGGCCAAGGAGGCAGAAGGGACTTGGTGACACTTCTCAGTCCCTCACTTCAGCCTTGAGAGGCTACTAAAGCAGCAGGTAAAAGGGGGAATCAGGCAGCAGTGTTACAGAGCATGTGGAAATGTGAACTCTGGAGGGTTTTTCTCCTGAATTTTCCCCTTTTCCCATTCAAGCTATGTGCCTCGATATCCCTGAGTAAAAGTGGCAAGAATATTAATATCAGCATTCACTGGGTACTTAGTGTGTGCCAGGAACAGTTATTAGTAGCTCATTTAATTGAGGCAGAGTAGGAAGCAGAAGTAGCCTGCGCATATTTTTTTTTTTTTTTTTGGCTTTTGTTGGGAGAATTGGATAGAGAAAGCATCTTTAAGAAGTTTGCAACCAAAAAGATGTCCCCCTAACAAAAGATTCATCTGGCCTGTGAGGAAGAAACCAAGGGAAAAAAGAAGGAATGAGAGAGAGGGCCATGGTTTGGGGAGCTGGAAAGGGGAGCTGCACCCATGTTCTTGCTGAGGCAGAGAAAAGGTAGACACATGAGCACATGCCCCCCACCTCCAGCCAAAGACTCGCAAGGCCAGAGTGGCCATGGGACTGGGCCATGGCTGTCTTGACCGTTACCTGGTACACTGAGCATCAAGGGCCACACAGCCACCCCCAAAGCTTTTGCATTATTCAAGACCCCCAGAATATGACACAATCTTTGGATGGGGAAGCCTGAGAAAGACTGAGGTTAAGTTTCCAGCAGCCTGGCAGAAGATGAGAGTGAAATCAGGTATTACTGGTTGTTGTTATAGAAAAATAAACTCAGCCTTGTTTCTTCAATAACTAAATTTCTGGACTGAAATTCACATGGGCTACATTTGTTTAAAATTGCCAGCTTAACACCCAGTAGTCCTTCCATGAATGTTCACTGAGTGATTCGGTGAGCAAAAGGAGAAAAAAGCATTATAAAGGAGGAAACTGCAGATACAGTTCTCAAAGTGTGGTACAGGGACCCCTGGGGGTATCCAAGATCCTTTTCATAATAATCCAAAGATATTAAGTTGCTTTTTTACCCTTATCCTCTCACAGTAGCATTTTCCAGAGGCTACATGATGTGTGACATTGCATCTGGTGTAATGCAGAAGCAGACATAACAATCCCACTGTCACCTCTGAAGACAGACATTCAAACCACTTTCAAAATGTAGAATAAGGCCACTCTTTTCACTAATTTTTTTTTTTTGTTTTGGAAAACATAGTTATGTCATAATACATTTTGTTGTATTTTTAATGAATTAACCAAGTGTGTTTTTAAAATTTCTCAGCTTTAATTTAATCGATCCCAACTTATTTGGGAACTATTGTAACAGACAAAGAGCATGAAGGAATGAGGTGGTAATACAGGAAGGTAGATTTTCAACTGGCTGTTTGACCTTGAAACAAGCCATTCAACCTCTACCAAATGAAGACGCTGGGCCAAAGTCTCCAAGGTCTCCAATCTTAACAATCCCTAATTTCACAGGCAGAGGCAGAGACAGAAGCTCAATGAAGTCAAAGGGGCGCTCCTTAAAATTCCAGCTCCCTTTAGTGTACCATGGGAATGCCACAGCATGGGTTTGCTGGCTAAAAATAATTGCCCTAAGACCTGGGGGTCAGAGGGCTCCTCCCAGAGCCAGGAGGGGGATGATGTCAGTGCCCGGGAGCCCTTAGCATTCCTGGGTGGCTCAGGTCTGTGACTGACTGCTCAGGAATCTGCCATCCTTTTGTGCCTCCAGAAATGTCACCTCTAATCTCTGCCTGAGCCAAGTGTGTGTGTGTGTGTGTGTGTGTGTGTGTGTGTGTGTACACTCCATCGAATGCTAGGAGTTAATCCAATTTAGGCTCTGATGTCCTTTTAGGGAACACTCAACAGAGAAACAAAACACAGAGCCTTATTTTTCACTTTGGCCACCCCTTTCCCCATGTATGGCCTGAGCAAGAAGAAACGCTGAGGAGAGGGCAGGGGTGTCCTTCCCAGCAGCGATGGCATCCTTCTTCTTCTGCCCAATCCCTGCTAGTGCTGGAGCCCACACTCCTTTGTGAGGTTATTGGAAACCTTCTCTGAAACACTGTTATAAATACCGAATAATAAATAAACATGAGTTATTTCTGAAATGTACCCAGGAATAGCCAACTGCCCAAATAGCTAAGGTTGTTCTTCAGATTCTGGGAAAAATAGAAATGTGGGTATGATTTATTTTTCCATTGCCCAAAGCAGAATCATCGTTCGGACATGTCTAATTATAGTTTTATGTTTCCATTTTTTTATATCTTATCATCTCGTACCTTGGGGAAAGAGAGAAGACGGTAGAGGGAGAGAAAGACTATGAGAGCAAACTTTTTTTAAAAAGCAGGAGAGAAGATTCTATCTTCCCCTCCAGCTCTTTGATAACATTTAGAAAAACAACATGGTCCAGGTTTTCATATTTCCTTAACCCTGGTAAGCATGAATGGGATAGGCCCAACATGGTGGGTAACCCTGGAGGAATGTTATAAACTTCCCAATCCCCCAAAAATTAGCAAGGAAAAAAACTCAGAAAGCTGAAAAAAAAGAGAAAGGCCACAATAAAGACTAGAGTGACTTGAAGCCGTGGGTCATTTCAAATTTCTCGCTTTACCTCTGTGATTGGTGAATCATCTCAGGTCCTGCCTTTAAAATTCCTGGCCATTTAGCTGACCCCACCTGGCAACTTCTGGGTTTACTTCTGAGCAACTTAGTCACCAAGGTGCTGTCAGGACCTTGTGCAGCAACCCAGACAGGTGCTGCTCACCTCCCTACCATCAACACACAACACATGTATTTATCAAGCACTCTCAGGCACAAGTCCAACAGCCCCAGCCATCAGGAGCCTGGCCGGGGTCCTCAGAGTTGGGGGAGCTTGCCCAGGCCAGCACCTGACATGTGGACATCTACAGTCAGGTCAGATTTCAGTCTGCAGCTCAGAACGTACTTCTTAGGAGGAAAGGGTGGGGCAAGAAGGGTCTGGGGCAGTGGATGGTCCACATGATACAGCCTGCAGACTGA
This sequence comes from Anoura caudifer, assembly GCA_004027475.1. Lineage (NCBI taxonomy): Eukaryota > Metazoa > Chordata > Mammalia > Chiroptera > Phyllostomidae > Anoura > Anoura caudifer. Next base: position 7,412 of record PVKU01002676.1, read on the forward strand.
GGACACTCAGTCACGTCTGGGCCTCGTTTTCCCTCTGGATGATTGTGCATACCACTCAAATTCTTAATTTACCGCTGGACAAGTTGTAACAGGGAAGGTAGCAAGGCTAGTGCCTTTTTTTCTAAAGAAGAGACAACTAAGGCCCAAGAAATGCAGTGATTCCTCCCCAGCAGTCTGCCAGTGTCAGACGGGAGGGCCAAACCCTGCTCTCCCAAGCCCAGGTCCTCCCCCTGCCTGTCTTTGGAGGCAGCAAGGCCTTGCCATGCTCTGTCACACTCCTCACTGTCTGTTTACCATCCTGGACAGCCTCCCAGTGGCAGAAAGTGGCCAGGTTTGCAATGGAGCCTGAGTTACATCTCCTAAATTCTCCACACACCCCTGTGCCTATGACCCTAATCAGGGCAGAGTAAGGGTCTGACAGCAAAGAGACCATTTATTACCTGAACGATAACTTCTCCAGGTCCCCACTAAAATGCTTGGGAGTTATCAAAAATAACCATAAGAGAACATCCATTCCAGCATCTGAGTCTCCAGGCTTTGTTCATCCTGTTAATTGAAATGTTAATAGATTTATGCATTCTTCTTGTCTGCTCACCAGTGTAGGAGCCACAGGGCAACCAGAGTCTTTATCCTGATCATGTCAGTACCACAAAAGAGAAGAAGCATCTCAGCAAATCTCTTGTCCACCTGGCCTTATTCTTCCAGATACCCCGGGCCCTGCTGGACCAGGGCTGGAGGAAGCATGGGCATCAGCTCCACTATTGGTGTGTCAAGTCTATATACTTGTGGGTATATACTATGTGCATGTGCCTGTGTGTATATGCATCACTCCCTGGAAGGCAACAGCTGTGCCAGGAAGAAAGTGTGACACGTCTCTGTACCAGACTCATGAACACAGAGGCCTATGGGGAGCTGTCCAGAGCCAGAGCCTCTTAGGGAATGAGGACTGGCTGTGTACCTGAAGGGCAGCTTACTGTGGGCCAGCGCCCCTGCCCTTTCCCTCAGCCATCTGGGTGACTCATGGCCATGAGAAGAGAATCCTGGTATCTCTGGGTAATTGCCTCTCTCCTTGGCTTCATAAGTAAAAATATAAGAAAGACTGCAGAAGGGGAATCAGTGAGAATGAAAAGGTGGGTAAGGCAACATCCCTGACCTTAAGGTAAGCAGAGACCAACAAGGAGAGAAAGCTTCACTTCACGTTGAGCACTGGGGGCAGGGGGAAAGGGAAGCTGAGACCATGAACACTGCTTTTTGCAAGTGAGCAGTTCAAAGAGAAACGTCTCCAGCTCTGGGTCTTCCTTGGAAACCTGAAGACAGTGCTGGGTGTGATACATCAGCATTCCCAAACAGTTCACTGCATTGAAATTATATTTGTAAACTTTTTCCTGCCCACACACCACTGGTCACCTAGAAACAACCCTCTTACGCATAGAATCTAAGAGATGGCCTCTATGGGGTGGTCCTGCACAGCCAGACCTCCTAAAGTGGTGACACTAGTCTAGAACTGGACTGGAGAGATCTGACACCTGTACACAGAAGCGCAGAAGGAAGGAGCAGAGGTCTGCAGAAGTTTTGAGCCCAGTCCTAGCCCTAGAGTGGTTGTGTGTTCCCTACTAAAGCCAACAAGCCAAACCATCTCACAGGATCACATTTAATTATTCAGAAAGCAGGGAGAAACACAGGAAGACCTGTGTTCACAAACCCCTTGAATCTGGCAGCTTCTCCATGGGCCAAGATAGAATTTTCCTCCTAAGCAGGCAAGATGTGGGCAATGGAAGAAGTTTTGTTTGCTTTTGTGATTTCTTTTGTTTGGGGGGTGGGAAACAGCCTGGAGGCAATCAAGGGTTACTGCTGACCTTTTTTACCCAGTTAAGGTCCTGGGGGCCCAGTGCCCAGCATATGTGACCAAAGGGTTGGTTGAGAGTCTGGTAGCCAAGGGACAGGCAGAGCCTTTAGCCAGGCTGATCTGGAAATGTAATGGAGACAAACAGGCAATCTCTGAAATCCCTGAAAAGCCATGCTGGTGGTCTGCATTTCTGGTTTAAGTGGAATTGGGGTGGAAGACTGGGAGATGGCTCCCAAAGAGACAGTCCTTGATCATTCACAGCCTCTCCCACCTGGAAACGTGCTTCTTCAGTACTGGAGCCCACCTGAGACTGAACCTGATATCTATCCAGTTCTCTCCTCCACCCCTCCCACTCCCTGCAAGCAGAAGAAAACAAAGAGGCACGTTTACAAGGATGGGTTGAAAGTTCTAGTCCAGGAGGTCATGATCACAGGTTTTCTCCCTCCTTAGAACTCCGGGTAAACAGGTTCTGGGAGGCCCCCGCCAACTGCAGAGCTTGGGTGGTTTCCCTGGGGGTGCTGGAGAAGGACATAGGCCCAGTCTGTGCTGGGGCCACGAGGTACATGCAGTCACAACGTGCAGTTACAAACCCAGAGAGCCCACGTGGGTCTGGGAAGGTGAACAGAAACCTCTGGCAGTCTTTAGGAAGCCTTGTTTATCACATGCAAATTCATCAACCTTAAGGCTTATAATTATGGGGGGAAAACAGGAAGAGTTACCATGGCCATTTAGCTAAAGCTTTGGGATCACTTTGTGGAGGTTTCTCAGGAAATGGAGGCCTGCCAGGAACCAGGAGTCTGGGTGTGTTCAGCTCTGCACACTACTCTTGACAGTCATGGAACAGTCCTGAAACCTACCATGCCCGACCCACCCTAAACTCGGTGTTTCAGTTGGGTTTGTTTTGCACTGTCCCGTCACTAACCCTGCGGTTTTTCAAATGCCTCCTCCCTGCCTCTGTTCCACCAGGTTTCTCTGTCCCCACAGGGGTCTGCTGCCCAAAGCCAAAATAAACACTGGGATTTGGAAAAGAGGAGGGCTGAACAGGAGCGGCTGCCGCAGGTCTTTCTCCCTGTAGGGTCGACCCCATCTCCACCTGCTTCCTAGCTGCACACCATGCCAGCCAAAGGCGCCTCCCTGGCTCCCAGCTGCTAAGGCTCCTCAGATTTCTTTAGGTTGGCGGCAAAGGGAACGAGAGGCTGCCGTACTGGAAAACGTCATGTTCTTACATATATCTCGGACCACAGCTCTGTGATTACAGAGAAATTGATTTCTTCCCTTTCCCCCCATGGTCCCAAATGTAGGATCTCTGCTCTACCTCGGGGGAGAAAGGACAAACCATCAACAGACATGCCAAGTGGTGGGCTTGGTTCACCAAATGGGGCTCCAGGGTGGTCTTTGGCTGCCTTGGGTTAGGGCTCTGCTGTCATTATATTTATAAAAGGTGAAGTGTGGAGTTTCCCAGAACTCAGATTTCAGAGCCATGGCTCAGGATCAGTCCACACTTTCCCATAATAACCCAACACAAGATAGAGAATCTCAGTTAAGTTAGCAACTATTTATCATAATAGATTCAAATACAAGCCTGATTAGCAATCGGTTTTCATTCTTCTCGTGGTATTCTAGCTATTTCTTTTTATATCTTTAGCCCTAATGTTCTTATTATTTCAAAAAATATTTAGATAAATTGAGGTCTGTAAAGCCTAATGTCATTCCATGACCACAGTCAGCAAAATCTAAGTTCTCACTTAAATCATGTTGGCAACTTAAATAGGCATGTTTTCTCTCAAAAGCACAACTGTCTGTATTAAACAGCCTGAGCTGGGTTTCCACACATGCCATTTTGCACTGACATGGGAAGCCTTTGAAACCTAGCCCAAAGTTTTAGGAAGAAATAGCACCGAAAGAGGAATGATAAAATGCTCTCTCAGGAGATGAAGTGAGTCTAAGAGGCACTCACAGACCCAGTGTTGGAGTGAAGCTCGTGAAGTAATTTATTGAATAATTGGTATATATAGGGCCAGCCCTGTGCTGAGCAAGTTTATATACCATATTATTTAATCCTCCCAACAACCGTCTGAAATAAATGTTGTTATATCCATATTCAAGTAAATACATACAGAGTCCGTGACCTTCCCAAGGTCACACGGCCACTCACAGACAGAGCCAGGTCCAGGCTGAGCTGTCTGGTTCTGAGGTTTGGACTCTTGACCCCTGAGGTCCTGGGGTCTGTATCTGATACCCTTGCTCATAGACTCAGCAACTGGTAATAAATTTATTCTACACTTGAATATCCTCATTTGCAATGGTAGCTTGTCAACCACTCACTCAAGCATTGTTGGAAAGTGCCTGGCACTACCCTGAGTGCTGCTAAGCGGCTCCAGGGTTGTTATGGAGATTCAACAGGATGGTACATGGCGATCAGGTAGCACGGTGCTGGCACACAGCTGGCCCCCAAATGGTGGGAGCTAGCTAGTGATGATGGCCCCATGAAGCCTGGCTGGACCGCCCATGGCCAGCAAACCGCTCTTCTGAACTCACTCTGTACACTCAGTCAGCACCTGCCCCGTGCGCAGCTGTCACTGCCGCAACACAGACACACCACTTACTGATAAGGTCAGGCTCTGGCTCACCTTTGTATCCCTCCTGCATCTCGAAAAGTGCTAATGGCATAGAAGAGGCCCAGAAATGTTGCTTAGTCGATTCCCAAGTGCCCTCTACCCACAGCTGTGGGCACCACACAGCTGGTGTGATGGTTGATTTTCTGTGTCCACCTGACTGGGTGAAGGGATGCCTAAATAGCTGGTAAACACAATTGTGGGGTGTATCTGTGAGGGTATGTCTAGAAGAGACTTGCTTTCAAATCACTAGATTTAGTAGAGAAGATGGCCTTTACCAAAGCAGGTGGGCTGCATCCAATCCATTAGATAGAACCAAAGCACAAATAGAACAAAAAACTGAAGAAAAGGCAAATTTGCTCTCTCTGAGCTGGAATGTCCACCTTCTCCTGCCCTCAGGTATCGATGCTCCTGGTTCACAGGCCTTTATACTTGAACTAGAACTTACACCACCGGCTCTCCTAGGCCTCAGACTTGCAGAAGGCAGATCGTGGGACTTCTCTGCCTCCATAATCATGTGAGCCAATTCCTATCATAAATCTCTTTCTGTATTTCTATATATAGCCTGCTGGTTCTGTTTCTCCTGGGCACCCTGACTAATGCCGCTGGGTTCTATTCCCTCTCCTCTTCTCAAAGCAAATATACAATAACCCTCCATGGTAAAGAATAAAACAATTCTTTTTGCATAACTGCTTTTTTCCCCAGTCATTTTTTCCTGTCGGAATTCAATTGTTGTTAAGGACCCTTGAAGGTGGAAGAGACTTTAGTCCTAACAACTGTGGGAAGGACTTCCTGGTCCCTCCTCTGTTGGTCAGCAGCCTCAGGTCCAGGCCTCTTAGGAGATTCCAGCTTGAGACTGGGCAGGGACCACTGGCCCCAGCTCGCCCTGAGGCCATGGGGGAGAGGGTGATGAGCTCATGTCTGCAGAGGCCCAGCCCCTTGGAAGGAGATCCCTCTGTAATTTCTTGGAAAGACCTCTCCTTCCAGCCATTTCTGCTCACACCATCTCAGCTTTCCTCATTTGGCTGCGGCAGCAAACAGCAGCCAGCACATTCCTGCCAGACTTCCACGTGCTTGCCCTCTGCGCTGCTCATGCTTTGGGTTTCTCCCCTGGGGACCAGGGGCATGTCTGACCACATGAGCTGGAATTTTATATTATATGGTCTCCACCAGTTATTTATTATTCTTCAGATAACTGTAATAAATAGGGACTGAGGGCTTGGGAGGCATGTTTCATTTTGTTTTGTTTTGTTTTGTTTTGTTTTGTTTTCATTTCTACACCTTCCCTTGCTCTGTCTGGATATAGGAATCTGGGGAGTGAGGGAGAAAGAAGTTTCTCTTGGTAGGAGGTACCTGCCCATTGGGAGTACAGTTGTATAGGCTTTGGGGACTCTTTGCCAGCCCTCAGCTGTGTGTGGTGAACCTCCTTCTATGGCTGTCTTCTCACTGCACTGGAGTGGACATGGAGAGAAAGCACTGCCTCTCCCTAAACAACTCTAACCAGGTCACCGCAGAATTGAGTTCTCAGGTGGTGCATCTTAAATGCACACAGTGGTTTACAGGCATGCCTTGTTTTATTGCACTTCACAGGTGTTGCATTTTTACAGATGGAAGGCAAGAACCTCCACCAGCAAAAGGATTGTAACTCACTTCAGTGCAACACTCTCTTTATTACGGTCATCTGGAACCGAGAACAACATCTCGCTGTGCCTGTATGTCAGATATATCTCAGTAATGGAAATCAAAGAGCATGGGTCCTCCGGTCCCACTCTGGTTGGAGTCCCCGCTGTGCCACTAACAAGTGTGTGACCTTGTGCATATTCTTGGATTTCTCTGGACCTCTGTTCCCTCATTAGCAACTAGGGATCATAGTAATATCTACACCATACTGTCTGAGGGTTTAATGAGATAACATAAAATACTTAGAGCCCCTCCTGGCATGTTATAAGACCGTAAAATGAGCTTTCAGGATAATCTATTTCTTCAGCATTTGGCTTTGAAACTGTCCTTGGAAAACTGAATAAAAATGAGCCTTCTCAGAATGTTTGTGGTAGAAACTACAATTAACCCTATGTTCTGGATAAGAAACTGGACCTCAGAAGGCTAAATTACATGCAGAATCGCAAAGCTGTGCAAGGGGCCAAGGTCAGTTAGGAGACTGGCACCCTCCTCATTGCCAAGAATGGCAGGGAGCAGGGATGTGCTGGCCTGAGCCTTACAGAGTGTCTAGTGTTCAGGAAGGAGCACAACAATGTGTGCGGTCATGTCCGGGAAGGTTGAGTCCCAGGAGGGTGCAGGTGGGCAGAGTTACAGGAGGTAGCCATGGAGGCAGGACCCTGACTGGTTCCATCACACCACGTGGGCCTGCACTTCTCCACAGCTGCCTGCAGCATCCAAATTTCTTCTTTGGAGGAAGAAGGACCACTGACCCCGAAGTGGCCGAACTCTCTGTGCAAGCACGTTGATCGGTGATCAGTCACAGCTGCGACTGTGGGTCCAACAGCCCCTTGTGATTTTGAAGCATGGCCGAGCTGTAGCTCCGAGCTGCCACCAGAGCCCAAGTCTCTCCAGCCCTATGTCTAGAATGGCCGCCTGTCTATCTAAGAAAGAGCCTGGGTCAGAAGTACCACAATGGTGGATGAGTGACTGAATGAGTGAATGAAACCTCCCACTTCTTCTGTGGCCCAGCTCATGGGCTTTTCCAGCGAGTGCTGAGGAGAGGGGGCCTGCTGTGTCGGAGGACCCACCCCTCATGCCTCACAAATCAGAGCAGCAGCGGGCCGACCTAAGCTTCCAGCTCCTTCCTCCAGAGTGACCACTCCTGCTGTACCTGTGCGCTGCACCCCAGCAGCGAGGGCACATTAGTGCCCTAACAGCGTCTCCAAGTCCCAGCACAGGATCCACCAGCTGCTTCCTGGGAAAGGTGAGCAAAGAACATGGGCTTCTCTCCAGAAGGAGGCAGAGGGGCCGGAGCTGGGGCCCTGGGCCCCACACTCAGCATAGAGGAAGAGGCTGAACTGCTAGGCCTGGGGCATAGACACATGTGCAGAGAGTTAACAGGAAACCCACAAGCCAGACACTGCTCTCCAGGGAGGCTGGGGTTGGCTGGACAGCCGAGGAAGGGGAGGAGAACAAAAGATTTGATAAAAAGGCAGGTCTGACACTTATTCCAATTCCTCCCCTTGAGTCCCTGCATGTGAAGGAGGCTAACCTTTTAGCACTGCTCTGCGGGGATTGTCCCCTCCCAGCACTTCATTCCCACGCCGACCCCCCAGTGGAGACCTTTCTCGGAGGCAGGGGACCCCACCGAAGTAGAGCTCTCAGCCCACCCATAGGGGCCTTGTCATGTCCCTCTTTTAAGTGGTTTGAAAATGAATTCAGTTCTGGGTTTTGAGGCCAAGATACATTTTTTAACTTTCCCCCTTTGCTCTTTTGTTTGCTTGTTATGACTGGTTTTGGAGCCTTGCTGATGGAGAGGGAGAGAACGCCCATGCCGTGGGGGTGGTGGGAGCCTGAAAGGGGCCTGGGGACCCCTGCCTGGCAGTGGGCAGAGGGGTGGGCAGAGGTCCCAGCAGTGCCCATAGGTCAGGTGCCCCAGCCTAGATGCGGCTGCATCCCCAGGGCAGGAGGAAGGGGCAGCAGGGGCATCACTGCCTAGAAAGTGGTTTGGGGTTTAGGAGGTGGATCAAGTAAGTGGGGAGGAGGGAGAAGGGAGACATTCCAAGGAGGGAACCCTCTCATGTGAGTGCTTCATGCTGTGCTTCGGATGTGCTCTAAGCATGGACACCATTCATCCGCTCTGAACCAAGTGTTTTTCAGATACTTGGGGTAACTGAGGGGCAGGATTTAGGTTCCAAACTCCAAGGACCACCAGGTTGGAAGAAGTGCTATGTATGCCCTCAGCCAGCTCTTGGGGACATACCTGGTCGTGGCTTAGCTCCTGGCCTTTAGGTAGAGCTATGGCCTGAGTTCCCAGGAGAGTGAGAGGTGCTGGGGTGCACAGCGCCACCAGCAATTCACCGTGACCACAGCCCGGGAAAGGCCAAGAATGCTGCCCCAGACAAAACATGCAATGGGAACAGGCTGGCTCTGAAAACTGGCTATTTTTGCATCACCCTTTGCAGAATTTCAAGGTACCAAGATACGATTTAGAACAAAAGAAACATGAGCCCCACCCAGGTGGCTCAGTTGGTTAGAGTGGCATATGGGTACACCAAGGTTGCAGTTTGATCCCCAGTCAGGGCACATACGAGAATCAATCAATGAGTGCATAACTAAGCAGAATAACAAATCAATGCCTCTCTCTCTCTTTCTCTCTCTCCTCTTCTCTCTCTCTAAAATCAATTTTACAAATTAAAAAAAAAACAAATAAAAAATAGAAAATAATAACACCTACTAATGAACATTACTGGTGCTTCGAACAACACTTTTATGGCATTATTTCACTGGGGCAGCTGGTTAAAAGAATGGCGATTTCTGGGCCCCACTCCAGACCTACAAAACAATCTCAGGAACAGGGCCTGGAACTCTGCATTTCAGTCAGCACCCCAGCTGACATTTTTGCACTGCATCTTAAGGGAGTGCTGCTGCCTGCCCCTGGGCAGAGCCTGAAGACACTGAGATGTCCAAATACAAGAGAATTCGCAGCAGCATGAAGGCACTTCAGATGCAATAAAAACCAACCAGTCAGTGTGTCGCACTGCAGAGGGCTCCGGGTAGAGCCAAGTGAGAGCTCTGGTTGGAAGGTCTGCTGTGGGGTGAGAGGTGGATTCTGTGCCCTTGGCTCGGTTCTCCTGCCTCTTCTGCACCCTCAGATCACAGCAGTTCCTGCAGGCCTCAGCAGCAGCAAGGTAGAAGGTTCTAGTTTTTAGGTGCAGATCACCTGGAGGCCTGCGTCCAGCCAACCCCATTCCCCTGACAGGGCCCCTTTCTCAGCCAGCGTCTGGAAAGGAGGTGGGAGGGGGCCAGGGTCACCTGGGCCCGGGACACTCCCTGCAGGCTGGTGGCCCATGGAAAGGCCTCTTTCTTACACACGAAGCAAGTGAGAACCAGACAGGGAAAGTGACTGGCCTACAGTCACCCAGCCGAGACAACGGCAGAGCAGAAACAGCAAACCCGCCCGTCTGGCCCATAGCAGTGCCTGTAACACATGCTTTGGCCCCGCTCCATTTCCAGCAGAATTAAAACTTGAGAGCAGAGAGGCCTGAGAGATCTTTGCAGTCCACCCCAAGTTTTCAGAGTCACTCCCTGAGGCCCAGGGAGGTGACTCTCCTCAGAACCATATGTCTCAGTGGTGACACATCAGGTGGCCACCCAGCTCCACCTCCCCAATCAATGTTTTCCTGGAACTGCATTGCCTTCAGTGTCTCAGAAATTATGGGGGTTACTGAAGGTGGCAGAGAGAAAGGGACCTTCTAGACAAATACCCTGCTTGGGCCCAGGCCTCAGACTGCTGGGTGAACCCCAGCCAGACAGATCCAGGTGGGCAGAACCAGGCCTGGGGTTCAGGGCAGCAGGCCAGAGCATTAGTGCCCCCATGTGGCCAAATACTTAAACACTAGGCTGGGGACCAGTGCTGCAGGGGTGACTTCCCCTGAGACTGGCCCTAACTGGCACCTTTCACCCTAGGGTCGTTGGCCAGTGAAGCTGAGGAAGTGTGTGTATATGGAGACTCAGGACATAAATGTGTGCCTACCACTGGCTGACCATTATTTTGGGGTGAACCCTCCGCTCATTAATAAAATCTGAACACAAGCTTAAAGGAGCTTAACTGTAACATTAAAAACCTAACCTTGCAGTGGCTGGTGAGGCTTAGCTGGTTGGGGCATGGTCCTGTACACTAAAAAGCTGTGAGTTCAATTCCCTGTCAGGGCACATGCCTGGATTGCAGGTTCAATCCCAGTTGGGTCACATGTAAGAGGCAACTGAGCTCTCTCTCTCTCTCTCTCTCTCTCTCTCTCTCTCTCTCAGCAATAAAAAAAAAATGTCCCTGGGTGAGGGAAAAGAGCCAACCTCAAGAATCTCCCCTCTGGCTCTGTCTTCAGCAGGTACAGAATCCCAGAATAAGCGCTTCCCCTAGAGCAGCCTTTAAGACTCACCCCAGCACTAACTGCCTCACTACCAGCCATGGAACTAAATGATCTCCAGGCACAGTGGGGGCAGTGCCTTGGGCCCATGACACTTTTAAGGACCCATGAAAATATTTTAAGTTGTTTTTAAATAAGAGGGAAAAATGAATATAATAATAATGAACACAGCCTGTCTGGGCAGGCAGACTATGGGACACTGACCACAGATGTTGAAATAGTAAGAAGAAACTAGTTACATGCAGGTCCCTCTTTGCACACTCTCCCTTTCTTAGAATGTAATCTTGGGTATATGGTTTAACCTGTCAGGGTCTTCTCTCATCTGGAAAACAAGGAAGATAGGAACACTTCCCTGATACAGCTACTGTGACACATGGCAGATGCTCAAGAAATAGGAGCTTAATAATAATAATATTACAGACTGAACGTTTGTGCCCCCACGGTTCCTGTGTTGAATCCCTAACTCCCAGTGTGATGGCTTCAGAAATGGGGCCTTTGGAAGCTGATTAAGATTAGATGAAGCCATAAGGGAGGAGCCCCTATGATGATGGGATTAGTGCCCTCAAGAGAGGAAGAGGGACCAGAGCTCACTGTCATGTGAGGACACATTGGAAAGGTGGCCATCTGCAAGGCAGGAAGAGGGTCCTTATCAGAAACCAAATCAGCCAGCACCTTGATCTTAGACTTCCAAGATGGGCATCAGGGAGCGCCAGCAAAGGTATATAAAAACCATGGATTCGGACCACCATCTGGGGCCACCCCTACATCAAAGGGAAAGGCTCAAAGTGTACACAGTGGTCTCCTATTCCACACCAGCCCTCCTAGATTCTAATGCTAACTTTGAGTATCTTCTTGTCCTGTCCTTGTAACCACAGACTCAAAAAAAAAAAAAAAAAAAAACCCACAACATAAAAACAAAACATTCATTCTGGGAAGGGATAATAGGAAAAAGAACCAAGAGAGACTATTACACTTTAAATCCCAGGAGGGCCTGGGTTTCCATGTGTCTGTGAGTTTAGGAACTTTCTATAGCACAGAGCCACCTTGACCATGGTCCCTTCCCTTCCCGACCCTTCCCTCTGGAATTCTCTCTCCAACCATCATGTTTTTCAGAACATTGCTATGCGTGCCTGTTGCAAACTGCACTGTGCTCTCCCTCTCCATATTCCCATGTTGCAGCCCCAACTTCCCATGTGACAGTATTTGGAGATGGGGCCTGTTGGGAGGTGATGAAAGGTAAACAAGAACCAGGAGAGGGTCTGCCAGGTCTCAACTCTACTTGGGAAAGACAGAAAACAGAACAAAACCTGGGGCTCAAAAAGGACTCCTGCCTTTTCATAAAGTAATTTTGGATGAGGGAGTATTGAAATGATGGTCAAGAGATGCCATGGACTCTGCTTCCCCAGACTCTTGAACAAGCAAGACAGACAGTTCCTGGTCCCTGTCATTTGTCATCAGTCATGCCCACAGGCACAGCAGCCTGCCATCTCTGCTCTCCCCAGGCGGCTGGTGATCACTGCCGCACCAGCACTGCACAACGTCCTCTCGCTCCTGCCTCTTTCCGTCTCTGTTCCCCACCTGGAAGTTGATGTAGCCTGAAAGGAGTTATTGAGGTGTTTTATGCATCTCTTTTTTAAATGAGGACCGGAAAAATTGAGTCGTCTTTTTGCAGAGTTAGATCATGAAGGTTGTATTCTTCTCTAAGAATTTCATAATGGAGAGAGGTTAAAGATAACCAGAAACAAATAAAATGAGGAGCCTTTATTGACTGATTAGTTGGAGACATTACAAAAACAAAAACAGAAACAGAAAAAGCAGTGGTGGTAGGAACTACTTACTATGTAAGTAGTATTAGTAGGTACTACTCACTATGTATTCTTCCTTTCTTCCTTAATAAGAGAAAACATATTGTTTGGGATGGCAATGTGCCAAAACTAAAAAGCAAGCACCATATGTCCCAGTTTCCTTTGCATATATGGGAGGCCAGTGAGAAAGAAACAGAAGGCTTAATTAGCTGGCAGACACCCCTTTGTCTCTGCTCCTTTTTTGTTTCTTCCTGCCTGGAACACAGACATGATAACTGGAGCTGTAGCAGCTATGTTGGGACCATGAGGGCAAGACAAAAAAAATTATAAAAACTTTGGCCCTGGCATACTTCAGTTTTTACACCAGTCATTGGCAAATTATGGTCCATGAGCTGAATCTGGCCCATTATCTATTTTTTTGAAAATAAAGTTTTATTGGAACACACCCATGCTCATTCGTCTGTGGTTGATTTGCCCTGTAATGACAAAGGAGGGTAGTTGCAACAGAAACCAAATGTCCACAAAAAACCTGAAAATATTTATTATCTGGTCCTTTACAGAATAATATGTCAAGTTCTGCTCTAAACCATGGGCGGTAACTGCCTATACCCAGAATTATTATGTAAAAATAATTAATCTTATGTGTCGGGTTCCTGTCTAATTGGTATAATACTTATACTTCAGGCACTTAGAGTTGCACAACTGTGGGAGCAGGCCCTGATCCAGTAGGACTGGTGTCCTCATAAGAAGAGGAAGAGATGCCAGAGAGGCACCCACAGTGGAAAGACTATGTGAGGACTCAGGGAGAAGGCAACCAACTGCGGGCCAAGGAGAGAGGCCTCGGGAGAAACTGGCCCTGATGACACCTTCATGTCAGACTTCCAGCCTCCAGAACTGTGAGTAAACAAGCAAATGTGTGTTATTTAAGCCACCCAATCTGTGGTATCTTGTTATGGCCACCAGAGCCAACTAAGACAGCTTATAAATATACCACAAGGTGCTTTGGGGTAAGTGTCCCAGAAAGGCAAACATAACAGAGCAAATAACTTAGCTCCAAGGCCTGAAGGACAAGGACGTGAGAGCCCACCTGCTCCCATTTGTTTGGTGAGCCGTGGCTGGCATGTTCCCTGAGTTCTGGCTGGCACAGCCGACCCCCCAGTTTTCCTTGGTTGATGTTCTATTTGAGAAGCTGGCATAGACTTGGAAGATGTGCATCCACTTGCTCTAGTTTCTTCTCTCTGGTCTAAATGAAACAGCCATCTTCTGTTTTGAGAAAGAAAAACACACTGAGGAGGCACAGTTCGGGGCTTTCTTTGTTCACTCACGCTGCCGTGCCCAAACTGTTCAAAGTGAGGTGTGTTGGATTTTCAGTGTCTGTCTTCCTTTTAATGCTTGACTCCTGAGATTATGTTATTAGGAAAAACCAGTTATTAGCCTCAACTGATCTCAGATGGCGAATATTTCTGCTGCCTTGTCTCCCTTCTCCAGGTTTGGCCTTTGGCCATGTTAGAGAAAACGCAAGCTCTGCTCTGCCCGGTGGCCTGGTCCTCTCACCCCCCAGTGCCCTGCAGGGCTGGAACGAAGTGTTAGGTTGGGAAAAGGGCATCTGTGTTTTATCCCAAATGAAGACAACAGCAAGAACACAAACACTTGCTCCGAGAAGAATACAAAACTTATCCTTCCTTTCATGTTACATGCAGCAGGCATCAAGGAGGCTGGTCCAGACCTTAGACAGGGTGGGTCTTCTCAGGCCTGTGTAACCGAGGCAACTTCTAGAAGGAGGTTGTGCTGGCACATGTTGATAGCAAGTTGTTCTGTCTGACGAGGGGACCCTGGCAGACTCCGGCTAGCTGTTACCCATTTCCATGTTTCTGTCTCGCTGCCACACAGGCATGTGATATTCTCAGCATCCTTCCTTCTATGTGGATCCTGTCCTCCCCAGCAGACTGTAAGTGGCAGTGATGTGTGTCACCTCCAAGCTGAGGCAGGTGAGAAGGGTGTGTCTCTTCCACACAGTTCTCCCCTGTTTGTGGAGCAGAAGATTCAGAGGAGAATTCCAATGTCCCACATGGTGGTAAACACTGGGTCCCCGATCTGGCAAGGAGCAGGAAACCCCCATCAATCCATGTTCCCTGTTCCACAAAGGAAAAATAAACTCTCATATGAAGCCCCTAGGTTTGGGGCTGTTTGTTACTGCAGCTGGCCTCTCCTGACTCATACAGAGACTTAAGAATGGAGCATTGGATAGGGTCTAAGCTGTGAACTCTGAGTCTCTCAGGAAGGTCAGTCCCATTTCTTCCACTCTGAGCAACCACACTCACAAGGTGACAGCACTGGGCTCCAGGGGTTTTACAGGACAGAGTGAAAAACTGGGCGGAGCTGGATATGTCCACATCCCCACCGCCTCCCGACCCTCCCTTGGGATATGCCGTGGATGTTCTACTCCTGGTGTTACTCAAGACCAAATAATCCAGACATTAGGAGATGTACCCCAGTCACGCTCCTGTGCTTTTCTCGTCAGGAGCCTAAGTTCAATCAGACCTCTGTGAGTGAGCGTGGGATTCCCCTGAAGATGGTGGCCATTCTCACTAATTGTCCTGGAAGGACATCAAGAGGCCTGTTCTGGGTGAAAGATGAGGACTTGGAAGGTGAACCTTTGATGGGAACAAAGGAACAGTTCCTCTTCTCTCTTTAGTTGGGGCTCTGTCCAGATGAAAGGCTTAGAAGTGGAGATACCAGGAGAGTGGTGGGTTGGGGTTAGAGGCGGTCCACCACCCACAGGCAGCCTGGGGGTGAGACAGGCAGGCCTCTGCTCTTCCATTTTCACCAAACTTGGAGTAGGTCCTCATTGACAGTTCAGCCTGGCCTGGGAGGCATTATGGGGAGAGGAGTGTCGTATTCTTGGGCGCAAAGAAGACTGGGGAGCAGGGTCTCTACCTCCAAGTCTAGAAAGACTATGGCCCTGGAGGTTAGTGGTGGTCCCCAGTGAACAGTGACCTTCAGAGGGTCACAGGCAGCACAAGGTGACCTCAACAAGGCCAGACTGCAAGGATCTGAGGATTTCCCCCTACCTCAGCACCCATGGGCCAGACTCCTGGGAGACATAGAAATTGTGGGGACAATTTTGACCCGGGGGGGTTAACTTCCCAAAGTTAAGCTTGCAATGGCCCTCTTATCATCATTAGTTGGGTTACTTAGAAGTAGAAAAGAACGTTTCCAGCTTGGCAATAGCCAGAGAACGAAGGACACCCTGTACATATTGAACACCAGCAGGGACTGCGATCTGGAGCCCCAGGAGGAGCAGTGGAGTTCCTCACTCCGGGCACCTCGGCTCCATTAATGCTACAGTCTGAGCGGTAAGTTAAACACTTAGCCTATAGGTAGGATCAAGGCTCCTGGTTCTCACTTCTACCAGGTTGGAGGCCTGCAAGTGATCTTTCCGGTTTTGGTTTGGCCACTGCACTGCTTCTGGTTTCTAGCTCCAAGCAGCAGAGTCAAAAGCCTGATCTCTTCAAGACCTTAAACACTGACCATAGGAGGGACTGTGCCTTGTAATGAGGTCCATACTACTCCCCTCTGTCCCAGCCTAGGAGACTGCAGGGTGTCAGGCAAGTCACAGAAGCTCCAGGATTTGAAGGGAAAAATTCTGGTTTTTCTCCCCAGCTATAAGAAACTCCAGGTACAAAGGAGAGGCTGCTGAGAGCCCCAGATTCTCTCTCCACCCTCTGATGTCAAACGGCTTTCAAAAAGAGAATCAGCAGGGAAGAAGGAACCTAGGGCTCCCTGGTCAGGGGACGGCATGTGTTCGCAGAGCGGAAGTGCTGCAGGTGGAACCGGAGCTAGGCTGAGTGAGGGGCGGCCACTGGCCAACCAGCTCCCTCTCTTGACCCTCCTTACTCTTTTCCTTATGGCATCACCACTTCCCCAGAAACTCAGATGTGAATCCAGGAGACCACCACCACCACCCAGACACAATCCACACAGCCACCCAGTCCAGTAGTTTTATCTCGGACTTGGCAGGCACAACCTTCTCCACTTTTCTCTCTCGCTGCCATCTCTCATCACCTCCCTTCAACTCCTAAAATAATCTCTAACACACCTCATGCCTCCAGTTTCAGCTTGTCTTCCTGTCTTGCAAAACACACGTGTTTCTGCTCCTTTCTGTCCCTGAGTGAAATCCTCACTCAGGCCCCTGTGTCTCCAGCACAGAACACCCCTCCCTCCCTCCCTCCCCCAGCGTTGAGGGCCCTACCTTCCTTGCCATCATATTTACTGATCGACCGCCTCACATGTCCTGTGCCACAGTCTTTTCCTTTCTTCCCTGGCACTTTCTTTGTGGGGGCCACTGAAGACCCCCAACACCCATTTCCCCCCAGTGATTAGTCAGAGCGAATCTCAGGAACTTTCTTTCCAGCAATTGGCTCAAGAATGGACATTAGTTCAAAACCACCCAATGTCTGATGAGTGGTGGGTTGGGGAGCTGTAAAAAGATGAGGGGCATCTGCTGGGGAGATTTAGGGAATGTTTCCCACCTGATAAGTAACCACAGAAAAGAGGTGATTTCACTTCTCCCTCCGGACATTGCCCAGGTGGGGTGTGAAGCTGGCATCACAGCAGAGCGTTCTCTTCCCAAGAAGCTGCAGTGAAGCTGGGACGCAACGCGGAGCTGAGGAGGGGCTTACGTGCTGATGACACCCTTGAGCTGTTGACTCAGGCCACCCTGGCGCCTGCCACCCAGCTGAACTCTCTGCTCTGCCAGAGAAGACATTCCTCTTTGACCTGGAGGCTTCTTTGCAGTCCAGTACACCCTAGATGATGGCACCTAAGCATTTCCAGTCCCCACCTTTGTCCGACCGCTCTATTCCCTGTATTCATAAAGCCCGCCCCCTTCTTTCTCCCCCTTCCCCATTTAAATTTTATCCATTTTTCAAAGTTCAACTCCATATTCTCTACTCCATTAAACATCTCCAAATACATACTTTTTTCTCTTAAAAAAAAAAAAAAAGGATCCTGAAACACCTTTTCACCTCTTTTGTCCAGCATTCAGTTTATTCTGGCTTTTGTTGAGATTGATGCTGCTGTTACTTAAACAGCTTTTATCCCTCCTAAATGGGAAGGTCCTAGAGGGGAGCTTTGCATTCCCCTTTCCAGTACCCAGTTCAGAACCATGTTTTGGAAATCCAATTCAATCTAATAATGTGTAGAGAGATGAATAATAGACAGGTGAGATACACAGATAAATACTGTACTTTTCCCTCAAAAATTTGGGTAAAAAAGTGCACATTTTTCATGGCAAAATGTGGTAGATGATAGATAGATAGACAATATTAACAGCTACTATTTCTGGCCTTATAGAGTAAGCTACTGAAGCCATGTAAAAAAAAATACAAAAAAAAAAACAAAAAACCCGCTGCACTGAGCGAGGATGGGGGGTTCCTACTCTGGCTGTATCTTCCCGAGCACCATCAGAAACAACGCCTCCCTCAGTATTGTCCACCAGGGGACATGCTTCCAACCCAGGTGAGCCTAAGGGGATCAGACATCGCAGTTTAGGCAAAAGGACCTCCTGAGGAATTAGAGTTCAGCCAAGACTTCAGTCTGGCAAGTTCCCAAAGGTAGAGGCACTGTCCCCATCCTGCCATGAATTTGGATGTTGATGTAGAAAAATAACCCAGAGCTCAGCATGAGCCCATTTCCTGCCCCCCCCCCCCTTAGGCAGACTAGCCCGCACGTGCGAAACTAGCAAGCCATATAAGGAATTTGAACTAACTTCCGCATTCCGCTTCTGTACCTTGCTTTGTGCGACGTCATAACCCGGAAGAAGGAGAGTACACAAGCCTCTGAATCCTTTGTTCGGGGCTCAGAATTTGGAGTCTGCACTCCTCTGGGCCCGTGCACGTTATTAAAGGATCATGCTCCTGAATCCCTCCAGTGTTTGGTCGTTTCATTTCTCTGTAACAATGTAGTCACTTCCCAAGTTATATCTTCCCTTTACCGTGCAGAGTTCCAGTGCAGGAAGATGGTGACAGCTGCTCTCCCTCATCTCATGAAGCTGCTCAGGGGCCAAACTTGACAGAGGCCCTCAATTCACTTGGAAATGCACTCTGCCCTCTCTATCTGCAGATTCCGCTATGGAAAAATAATAATCCACACTTGGTCTGAGGTAATCAGCAGTCTGTTGGCACAAATTACAGCGTTCAGTTCCTGAGGTTCAAATGGTTGGCTGCAGCTCTGAGTCTAAGCAAATGGTAACAGAGAGAAAGGCACAACTGTATTTCTTATAGCCAATATCAGCAAAGCACATGTCCAGCCTTAGAAACTTGTGAGCTGTGAGCAGGCCCCACAAGGGAAACGGCCTCTCAGCTGTGTCCAGCATCTCAGGACACCATATCTCCCTACAATACTAGACTTAAAGGACATTTCATTAAACTGGGGCTGGAAATGAAAATGAAAGAGCCTGCTGAAAAGGAAGCTGCAGCAGACGAGAGCGGTGGTCCTCAAAGTGTGGCTCTTTCCTACACCCCACCAGCAGCAACAGTGTTCCAGGAACTTACTAGAAATGCAGATTTGGGGGCCCTACCCCATTCCTACTCAATCAGAAATTATTTTCACAAGCCCCACACCCCACCAGGTGACTGGCTCTGAAACATGCTAAAAGTTTAAGAAGCACTGGAGTAGAAGATTGGGGAAGTTCCATGACCACCTTCATCCCCTCCCTGATAAATCAGGGAGTAGGATTTGATATTTCAGGTTCATCTGAACCTGAGCCCTGGAAATCCCAACCTAGCTGCTCTCCTGAACTACCCCTAACAAAGTACACTGCTTAGTAGGTGGCAGACTATGCTACATAGTTTAATAAATGCCAAATTTTAAACACCATTCTTGCCATTCTTGGCAAAAGATGGGTCCTAGGTTCATGTTCAGTGGGCACCAACATGTTGAACAATGACAATCAATTATAAAATGCTCCTTTCTTGTGTTAGAGTTCTCCAGGGAAACAGAACCTGTGGGTTGTGGGGGGGGGGGAGAAAGAGAGAGAGAGAGAGAGAGAGAGAGAGAGAGAGAGAGAGAGATTATAAGTGTCTAACACAATTATGGAGGCTGAGAAGTCCCACCATCTGCCATCTGCAAGCTGAAAACCAAAGAAACTGGCGGTGTAGTCTAGCCCAAACCTGGCAGGCCTGAGAACCAGGGGAGCAATGGTTTAAGTCCTAATCTGAGGACAGGAGAAGGTAGAGGTCCCAACTCAGCAGTCAGGCTCGGAGAGTTAATAATACACCCTTCCTCCACTTCTTTGTTCTATTCAGGCCCTCAACAGATTGAATGAGGCCCACCCACATTGGGGAGGGTGATCAGCTTTACTGTGTCTACCAATTCAAATGCTAATCTCTTGCAAAAACACCCTCAAAGACACACCCAGAATAATGTTTTACCAGTTACCTGGGCATCCCTTGGCCCAGTCAAGTTTACACTTAAAATTAACTATCATACTTCTCATAGAACCCCTTTCTTCTGACCTACCATCAGGCATCCTGTCCCTGACTAGCTCTCCAGATAGTAGCTAAGATATGCTGGACCAAATTCCAACATCTCTTTAACCTCTAATTCATTCCCTTGTCATTCAACCTTTGTTCAACAATTTGAGGAACTGAGAGCTGCAGGCGGTTCCCCAAGGTTACCAGTACTTGGAGGGCAGGCAGAAGTGCTGGAGAATCTGGTAGAAGCACCATTGTGAAGCAAATGAGGAGCCTGCATGTTAATGGGATTAATGGGGAGTGCATTGAAGAGGACCCACATGCTGCTGGAGCAACAGAGAAGGCGAGAAGGCCACCAAGGTGCAGGATATCAAAAACAACCTGAAGGAGGCCATCGAAACCATTGTGGCTGCCCTGAGCAACCTGGTGCCCGCTGTGGAGCTGGCCAAAGCAGAGAACCAGTTCCGAGTGGACTATGTTCCGCACGAGATGAACGTGCCTGACTTTGATTTCCCTCTGGAGTACTGTGAGCACGCCAAGGCTCTGTGGGAGGAGCAGGGGGTGTGGCCTGCTACTAACGCTCCAACGGGTACCAGCTGATTGCACCCAGTACTTCCTGGACAAGACTGATGTCATCAAGCAGGCTGACTACATCCCCAGCGATCAGGACCTGCTTCGCTGCCGTGTCCTGACTTCTGGAATCTTTGAGACCAAGTTCCAGGTGGACAAAGTTAACTTCCACTATGTCTGATGTGGATGGCCAGCGTGATGAAATCAGCAAGTGAATCCAAAGCGTCAATGATGTGACTGCCATCATCTTCGTGGTGGCCAGCAGCAGCTACAACATGGTCATTTGGGAGAACAACCAAACCAACTGCCTGCAGGAGGCTCTGAACCTCTTCAAGAGCATCTGGAACAATAGGTGGTTGCACACCATCTCTGTGACTCTGTTACTCAATAAGCAGGACCTGCTCTCTGAGAAAGTCCTTACTGGAAAATCGAAAACTGAGGACTACTTGCCAGAATTTGCTCCCTACACTATTCCTGAGGATGCTACTCCCGAGCCTGGCGAGGACCCACACGTGACCCAGGCCAAGTACTTCAGCCGCGATGAGTTTCTGAGAATCAGCACTGCAAGCAGGAAGGGGCGCCACTACCGCTACCTTACTTCACCTGCGCCCTGGACACAGAGAACATCCACGGTGTGTTCAAAGACTGCCACATCATCCAGTGCATGCCACCTTTGTCAGTAGGAGCTGCTCTAAGAAGGGAGCACCCAAATTTAATTAAAGCCTTAAGCACAATTAATTAAAAGTGAAACATAATTGTGCACTCAGTTAATCACCCACCATAGGGTATGATTGACAAAGCAACCTTTCCTTTCCTCTTTGGGTGATTTTGCAGAGCCCCCTTTCTCCTTTCAGCTTGTTTAAATAGTTCAAACTCAGAAAGCTTAAGGTGGCCTTCAGATAAAAAGAAAAAAAAAAAGGCCACAGCAGTTCCCTCTCTCTTTAAATAATTAAATAACAGCAGCAAACAGAAATAAATAAATGAATTAAACAAAATAAATATTGTTCTGTGCAGTGTTCAAATCAATAACAATTAAATTAAAGCAAAAAAAATAATTTGAGAAACTTAGTTTCCACTCTCATTCATTTTATCTCTCTCTTTTCCATTCTTGGCCCCAAACCAGCCTTTCTGGTGATGCACAATAGTCGTGGAAGCACACCTGTGACAAGGAGAAGGAACCACCTCAACTTTGAAGCCACATTAGAGGAACAACCCATGTTACAAACATCTAAAACCCTTCCAAGCACCAAGATGCCTTTGGCATCTTGATAAATGTTTCTATCCACCTCTTGAAACTCCTCCTGTTCTTTCTCAAGTTCAACATAAATCAAAAGTCAATATTTGAAATAATATTTTGTTTTATTTAGCCTCAAGTAGATTTGCTCGTGTTCCTTCACCATCCAGCCTCTGGGCTCCATGTATATCTCTATGGGAGGTGGCTGCTCTCGCCCGAGTAGTCTTCCCGACACCCTGAGCAGAGCAGGCAGCCAGGTACTTCCTGTGCACAGTTAACTGGCTGCTGCCCTCCAGATTTTATTCCTCTTGACTTGGCCAGACCCTAACTGAAGCTCTAACCGTCACAGGCAATCGACTAAATGTTTCTGGAATGCAAAGGAATATGTTGTTGTAAGCTGGCCTAGGGTCTTGTGATATTTGCTTCCGTGAAGAAATGTGTTTACATAAGAATAAAAGGCCCTGTCTCATTAGAAATGTCATTTGGCTTTATCAAGTTTTGGTGATTTCGCTACCCTGCTTTAGGGCCATTAGGTGGAATCATCTGGGGAGGCCTCACAGTGTTTCAGGGGCCACTTACCTGGGCCTGGGGGTTATAGATGTGGGGATTTGGGTTGAAGTCATCTAGACTTTCAGATAATACTGCTGTGATCAGTTCTATATTCATCAAAAACTGCACTCTACCAGCAGCCTGTTTGGAGGGCAAAGTTCCCGTCCCTACAGAGCTTTGGCTAGTGTTCATGTAGTTACGCCACAAAAGGGACTTGACAGACTTGTTAAGCCTGGCAACATGGCCCAGTACCGCCCACGCCACTCCCTCTCCCGCCACCCCGACCTTGGCCTACCGGCACCCTCTCTTCCCTTCCCTCCCTTCTTTCCCTTCCTCAGGGCCTCCATCCTCCATCCTCTCCCTTTTCTACCCTTCTTATCCCATTTCCAGTTGGCTGCTATGTAGAACTAAATCATGTTTTTGCTATAGTTCTTGAATAAAATATTATGCTTTTTGCTTTTTTATAGAAAGTAAGACACCCCTCTAACTCCCCAAAAGAAAAAACTAACACTTGACACTTTGAAGGTAGCTTGGAACAGATTTTTTTCTGTATCTCAGTTTGTTTAAATTTTTTTTTTATTCCTCACCCAAGTATATGTTTTTATTGGGGGTTTTGGAGGAGCTTTGGGGGTTGGGTTTTTGTTTATTGCTTTTTGTTTTATATATATATATAGAGAGAGAGAGAAACATCAATCAGTTGCCTCTCATATGCACCCTGACCGGGGATCAAATCTGCAGCCCAGGTATGCACCCTGACCAGGAATGGGACCCATAACCTTTTGGTACACAGGATGATGCTCCAACCAACTAAGCAACCCAGCCAAGGCTCATTTTAATTTTTTAAAATCATGCATATATGCTCTGCAAGGTGTTGATTCTCACAGGAGGTACGGAAAATCCCCATGCTCCTTGTTGTAACCCATCTGGTCCTTTCTGAAATTCTCTTCCTGGTCTTTTAAAACCAAAAGCATAAGAAGGGGTTACAGTAAACTCTTTACACATGTAAAATGGACTTAAACATCATTCTCTTATTTCTGTGCTTGAGGGAAATGGAATGAAACAAAAGAGAAGATACATCCATAAGTCTTTTGTATCTTCACACACACACACTCTGAGGAAGTGCTGTCAGTAACCCGGGTCCTTATGTTAATGACAAATGGCAACAGATGTAAGACCTCAGTCCTTGAGTTTTGGCTGAGAAACAATTCAGAGGCAAGATGAAGGTACAAGCAAAAGTTTATTTAGAAAGTTATAGAGGTAGAACTGAGGTGTAGAAGAACAGAGCCAGCTGGGCTGTGTGGACTCGGGAAACAAGTTACAATGGCAAAAGAAGGGTAAGATCTGGATAGAATATTCATCAGCTTCCCAGATGTGTGCTCTTAAGGTCATGGTCTATGCTGATTGGTCAGTTCCAGGGTCGTTAGTCATCACAGCTGGTCCTGAAGTCAGCCATGATGTTGCCCTGCCTGGCCTTGCTGCTCTTCTGGGCCTGGAGCTGAAACACAGCTGAGGTCTAGATGTTATCTCCCATTTGACCAAACCTCTGTTGCTGTGGTCAACAAACCCAAGGCTTTGTTCATAAGATAATTTGATGCAGGCCAGAACTTCACTGTCCTGAGAGCTTGAGGCTTAAGGGAGTGCAAGTGCTCAGATGGGGGTCATAGGAGGCTACTCTCCAGTCCCCTTATTTCTCCTTCAGGGGGGTCTATCACATGACTAACAACACTCCAGGGGAGGAAATGGCAGAAGAGGGTCCAAACCACATGACCAAGAGATATGAAAGGTCAGGGGTTCAAACAGCATGACCAGCAATATGCTAGAGGAGAAAAGGTCACCCTGAGGGAGAGGTCCCATCTACAATACTTGCCCTCCCAGTTTTGCCTGTTGCTAGGCACCCAGGGCTTTCTGCCCTGGTGACCTTCCGTACCTGGCCAATTGCTCCTACCCTGCTCCTGCCTGTCTGAATGCTTATGATATCACTTACAAAGCTTGGTGAACTACACAGCATGGTGAATAGAAAAATATGGTTTTTTACAAGATTGAATTTATTATCCCAAGATTTGAGAAAGAAAGTTGAGGCTATCTCTTTGCTCTTCTCTTCCAAGAGCAGAGTTAGCTCTTCCTTCCTGTTTGTTGCTTCTAGATACAGCACTTTTTCCTGCGTCTGCTTCCTGAGAAACAATGAGATCCTTCAGGGCCAAGATTTGTGTTTATGTTGGCATTTCATTTTGTTTTGTTTTGTTTTGTTTTGTTCTGTTTTGCTTTGCTTTTGTATACTTAGTGCCCAGCAGAGAACATAAAACAGAATAACTGCTTAGAAAAGGGAGAAGAAAGGGTGGGTGAGGATGGATGGGTGGATGGAGAAAGGGGACCAAGCAATGAGTGAATGTTCCTCCTTTTTGTCTCACCTATACCTCTGTCTCTAACAGCAGAATGATCCTCAGGATTCAAATTAACAGCAAGAAGCAATGAGAATTTTCTTGTCGATCACACAGAGAGCAGAGAACTAAGCTAATTGTACATTCTGGTTCAGAGTTCAGTTGCAAATTCTCTCTCACCTCTGAAGTCTGTGGTTTAGAAGAACCACACACCTGGAGACCAGCTGCTGGAAAGTAAACTTTCATATAAATAAATGTATGCATGTGAAAGAGGAGAGACAGCTGCCATGAATCTTTATGCTTTTAGGACATTTGGCTTTTAGCAGGACCCAACTTAAGATATATTTTCATACCAATTGCCAAAGATCACAAGACTTTCATTCCAATATAACTGGGGCTAGCTGTCAGTGCCACATGGCACCAACACCAAGAAAAGAGAAAAACCAAAGATGCCAGAGTCTGGAAGTATGTTCCACCCATTACAGTTGGAAAAGTAAATGCTACAGTTCTGCCCAGAGGGAGGGAAGGAGATCCCAGCCTGCTACTCCCACAAGATCCCACAACAAGAGCGAGCTGGTAGGCATTGTGTTTGGAGATAGTTTAGGGGTCATTTTTGTGAATAAAGGAACCCAACTGTTCCAAAGTAACAAATGGTGCACCCTGAAAAGCATGAGCAGTAGTTCTAACAAGGCAGCCCAGGGGAGGAAGTGTACATACAAAGCATTCTTTCTGTCCCAAACAACTTCAAACTTCATGCAGACTCATCTAGAAGTATGGATGGGTTATGACATGTGGCATTTTTGTTGAAAGTGTTAGTGAGCAAAGGAGCAGGGAAGGAGACACCACTTCCCTCCCTGGAGACTAGAGGGGACTTGGGGATGACAGGAGAGAAGGTGCAGCCCTGTGACCTGCTTCTCTCCTACACCTTCCTCGCCCCACCTGCAGAGGGCAGGCAGTGCCCAGGAGCAAGGCTGCATCTTCCCGCTGTGAAATGATTCCTCAGTTTAGAGGATCTGGTTTCTATCTGCCCAAGGGGTAGGATCTGAAACTGGGGATTTGGCCCAGAGCCACATTTAGAAGCTTCACAACATCTAGGGAGTGAGTCATGCCAAAGCAGAACAGGCTAGGCAGAGAGAGGGAAAAGGGACTGTACCTGCCACTTCCCTTCCCCGAGATGCAGGCAGACTGCGAGCCACACAGCGTGCTCGGGGCTTTTAAAGTGCAGTTTGTCTAAGAAAGTAGCTGCAACCTATTTCCTCATTCAAAAATGAGGTTGGTCAAAAAAGTAAAAGGTGGGGACATCAGCACCTGTTGTGGAATACAAAATCTTTTCACCCAAATATGACTTTGTAGCCAATGGGAAGCTGAAAAGTTTTCTTAAACAGAATCCACTTATAACTGTCACACAGGTATCTTTCTTTCTTTTAAAAAAAATTATTTATTTATTTTTAGAGAGAAGGGAAGGGAGGGAGAAAGAGAGGGAGAGAAACATCAGTTGTGTGCTTGCCTCTCAAGTGCCCCCTACTGGGGACCTGGCCCGCACACCAGGCATATTCCCTGACTGGGAGTCAAACCACAGACCCTTTGGTTTGCAAGCCAGCACTCAATCCACTGAGCCACACCAGTCAGGGCCATTTCTTTCTTTTTTTTTTTTTTTAAAGGGCATTTCTGTTCTTTGTCCTTCCGCTGTACATTGAATTTTTATTTAAAAAAATATACTGAAACACATGGAGAATGACATCTATCTGTCTGTCTACCACCCACCATGAACAGACAGCATTCTTCATATTTACTTCCTATCTTTTTCTAAGAAATGACATATCAAAGAGAAATGAAGTCCCTCGTGTTCCTATTTCCAGGTCACAGGTCCCTCTCTCACCTGGAGGAAAGCACAGCATGATGCTGGCGTGCAGTCCGCGATTTTACATTTACTACACACACAGGTGTCCTCGGATACCTACGCGGCTCTGTTTTTCAATTCGCACAAATAGATCTGTCTTGTACATAAATATGTTAACAACTTTTTTATCTGCTGTTATAATTTTTAGATCTATTAGTGTTAAAATACATACTTCTGGTTCTTCTCATTTTTTGCAGCCCAGAAGCTTTGTACAAATTTCTTCTACAACCTCTTCCCTCCTGATGGGGTCTTTCGCTATTACAAAATTGTTGCACTAAACATATACACGTTCTCATGTTATGTCTGAGAGTTTCTCTAAGGAGTGTTTGTAAAAGTAGAAGTGATGGGCACATGTGCCATGCCCCTTCAATGGTCCCAGATGTCATCTAATAGCTCTCCTAAATACACAAATCAACTTACACCCCATTAGCAAGCCCTGAGTTCCCAGTTGCCTGTATGGCCCATTAACATTAAGAAACTGTCAGACCTTTTAATATTTGTCAAGCTGATAGCATCATTTTGTTGAATTAAATATTTCTAATTTGCATTTCCCTGGTCATGACCAGCCATCCTTTCCTGTCAGGGGACATTTGAAGTTTCCCCTTTGTAAATTTCCTCTTCATAGTCTTTGCCTGTTTTCTTTTCCTATTGGGTTGTTAATCTTTCTATTAATAATTTATAAATGATCTTTATTTATTTTCATTACCAATCATTTATCTATGTTGCAAATGTCTTCTCTAAATTTTTCGGCTGCCCATTGAATTTTAAAACATAAACTGAGAGGTCTTCTGAATATATTCCTCCTGAAATAGGGTACTGTCCCAAAGTCAGAAGGGAGTTGTTTAGACAGCTGTAAGATCTACAAATACCAACAAAACCATAGTCCAGCCATAACCATATAATTATGTTTGGGGAGCACTTTATATTTTTCAGGGCACCTTTTGATTTCCTTGTTTCGGTCTCAAAAAGCCTATGAGGCTCACAGGGCCTCATTTCTCATCTCTAAGATTCAGTGGTTAATCATAAACATCCTTTTAACGATCAAAGTCTGACTTTCTATCCCTCTTCTGCAGGCGGGTATACCTGTGCAGAGGCACAGAGGAGTGGAAAAACTTGTCCAGAGTCACACCTCTGCTTAAGGATTCAGGCAGGTTATTTGTCTATTACAGCTCACAAAATCTGGGCATGGGGGAGTTACAGACTGGCAGGAGGCATACAATCCTGGTCACCTGATCACTTGGGCAGCGTCTCTCCACTGCAGCAGGGGACAAGGAGGGAGACAGGAAGATGAGGGTCAGACAGGCACAACTCTATTACTTGAACTTCCAAAGTAGGGGGAAGAAGACAGTGGTCCCTCTGGACTCATGCAGGATGAAGCCCATCCAGTGTTTCTGCTTGCAACAAGAAAAAAGCCATGTGAACACAAAGATGGACTCTATCCAACACCTTTTATTGAGCAGCCAATGTGGGGCCAGGACTCTGTGCACCCACTTACGGAAATGCTACCAGCTCATTGCTAGAGGCGAGTCCCTGTTACAAACATGAAAGGAGAGAACCCAGTGCTTTTTTCCCCATTGTTATTAGTACTTACAGAAACACTGATTTACCCAGAACTTGTATTTAAGACTGTAACCAAATGGGAGTGGCTCTTACTCTCAGCAGAGAATGGTGTGACCATGGGTGGAACAGTGAGATGAAAGAAAACTGCAACCAACCAGCATGAAACTTTCCAGCAGATCTGGGGCCCCAACTGCACAGACGCTCTGGTTGTGTAGTGCACTTGGCCTTGCCTTGGCTAATTCAGGCTCATTCTATTCCATACTGTCTGGAAGAATGTAGTGATGTACACATTTCTGGGGTGTTCACAAGGGGTGACTTCTCTCTTTCCCCAGAAACCAAACATACATGAACTTAACTATGCAGTTTCCTAGTTTAACTCCCTGGGTTTGGTTGTTTTGTGTGTTTTTTTTTAGTTATGCTATAGACTGTTAGGCAGACAAATGCAGTCTGAATATTCTTTATAGTTCACTGCATGGCTTATAATGTAGAATTACTTTTTTCTATTACTATAGGAACAGATTGCAAAATTCTTTCTTTCTCTGTCTGTGATCATGAGTCTGATCCTATCCACTTCAAAGCACCAAGACAATGCCTTAAGCATAACAGATGTTCCACAAGTATCTGCAGAATGCACGAATCAATGGTTGATAATACCCATTGGGGGCTGGCAACATCTTCTACCACTTTCAGAGGTTTAAGGAGTTAGCAAAATTTAGGGTAGGAAGGAATTCATTTGGTAACTGTGGAAAGATGAAAAATGATCTCCACAGCTTCTCCTAACACTCCTTCACCCTGGGAATCGCTGCTCATGGAACTATGCGCTGACATGCCTTCACATTAACTTTTGCTTTAATTCATTAAATAAACCTAAGTCACCGCCTATATATCTTCTAAAAGTTTTTTTTATATCCCTGACATAAACTTTTCAAGTTCAGACCTAAAACTGAAGCAAAACTTCCTGTGAAACACTGCCCTGCTTGTGGGGAATGAAGGCCCTGAGCCTTCCTCCACGAGACCCACATAAAACCCCCCACCTGGGCACAGGTGGACCTCGGAAAGTGCCCACCCTCAGCTCCAGAAAAAAGCATCCAAATGCAGGGCATCACCAATGCAGCCACCTCAGGCCACGTAGTCAGGACCTTACCTCCCACAGCCCACTTTCTGTGGCACAGGGCTACCTAGTGCTGAATGAATCAGAGATGGCATCATGCTCCTGGACCTCCAGGCATTTGGAAATCAACAGCAGTACCCTGGACCTCAGCATTGCCTGGACTTCCCCTGTACCCCCAAAAGAGTCTTTCCTGAGAGTCCTTCTGAGAGTCATCAGTGAAAAGAGGACAAATGGATGGCTAGAAACCCCAGAGTTAGAGCAAAGTTCCAGGAGAGCCAGAACAGGGCCATGTCCCCAGCAGAGGCTGAGGCAACGCCTTTCCAATGCCTTGAAAATATTCTCCAGGAGTCTGTAGAGAAGACAAAACAGGATGGCCAACAGACATTTATAGCAGCTGAGGGTTTCAGACAAACAGAGCTGGGCTCAGCAAGGCCAGCTCCCGCCTCCCATGCCTGCAGCTCAGTTGTAGGAAAGGTAATTGATGAGCCGGGAAGGGATGTTCAGCTTGGCGATTTTCTCCAGCCCTCTGACACCAGTGGCCCTCCTAAAGCTCACCCTGCAGAGCTGTAACAGGGTTAGGGGTGTCTCTGGAAAAAGGGAACAGGAAGCACATGAGGTTAGCTTAACATAATTGAACAGAGATTAACATCCTTCAACTTAAAAAATATCAAGAACTGGAAACACCTCCCTTTCCCTGGAAACAGGACATGCCCTGCAACCCTTTTCTGGAAGGCTACCAGGAAGGACAGCCAGGGCCCACGGAAGCAAGAGCAGGAAATGAAATTCCAGTGATGTCCAGAGGGATTTAATTTTGTGGGGGGTTTTTGTGGGTTTATGTGTGTGTGTGCATTCACACGTGTGTGTGTGTGTGATTTTTGTCCCATAATATTATAACCTAGCACAAGGATTTGTCAGCCAAGCACTAGTCTACAGCTATTGGCCTTGTTTGTCATACTTCCAGACAATGAGGGACAGGGTGAGGGTTAGTCCTGGGCTGGTGCTGGCTGCCAGCTCCTGCTGTTCCAGGCCACAGGCTGTGCTCTGGCTACTGAGTGCCGCAGGGCACAAGGGGACCCCAACAGAACTGATGCACATGGCATCTCCAGAAGAGTATACAGTGCATGTCCTAATGCGGAGGGTTAGGACCCCAGGACTAAAGACAAGCCTGGAGCTGTGGCTCAGGAATGCAAACCAGGAACAAAGAAGGAAGATCCTGGAGGTCCCTGGCAGCCAAGGCACAGAGACATTCGCAAAGCAGAGCTGGGCTGCAAGGGCCTGTCTTTTAGAATAATCTCTGTTTGACAAAAAATATAAAAACCAAATAGAGTTTTCTCAATTTATCAAGATTTTTTAAATAAGGTCTTTGAAAGAAAAAATAAGAATTACTGGTAAAATTCATTTTCCCATGTTACCTTTTCCCTAAAAAATTATTTGGAAAGAAAACATCATGTGTCAGGAAATGTTAGCCAACAGATATGGATAGAGTTTGCCTCTAAGTTCATAAGGGATTTTGGGTGGGTAAGGCTGGCAAAAGTTTGAATAGTTTTTTTCAACTGGTAGGTGTTTGAAAGCCTCTTGTGACTCTAATTCTATGTAAATTCATTAAAAAGTTGTACCACAACTTTTTCTAAGCCAAAGAACACACCTCATCCTTAGCCAGACCATTTGTTTCCTGAAGAGTGAGGGCTGGATCTACATTTTCAACCTTGTATGGACTTAGCCTGAGATTATGTATTTATTCCTAAATGCTCAGATATATCGTCAGAACAGAGCTTCTTGCATAAATGCCTCCTGTGCAATTCTACAAAGCATTGTGTCATTCAGACAGCAAAGAGAGCCAGGCCTCACTTTCATAGTGCTCAAAGCACTTGGCAGGGGCACTGCTACTCCACGTGTAGTCAGAGGGCTTCTTCCCCCGGTTGTCCCGTGCATAGATGTTGCCTCCAAACTCAATCAGCATCTCGATGAGGTCCACGTTCTTCACCTTGGCTGCATGATGAAGGGCTGTCTCGTGAAGCTTTGCTGCATTCACATTAGCCCCTGCAGGTAAAGTGGAAACAAGTATCACCAAGGAGAGAACTTGGAACAGAGAGAAACATCTGCTTTCACTTTTCCAGCACAGTTAATATACAAAAGTCATCCCTATCCAGGAAACAAATCAAGATAGACTCTGCTGCAGCTTTTTCAAAATCCAAAAGCACTAATTACTATTTTTTCTTATGACAAGAAAGCTAAAGAAAAGTAGCAATAATAAAGAAATGTAACAGGAAATAGAGCCGAAAATAAGAAAAATAAAACAAAAACTTCCTTGTGAGTTGTGAGACAGTTCTAATGCTCTATACAGTCTGTCCCCAAGGGTCCTGAGACTGGGGAGCTCAGGTTGACCTACTCAAGCTCTCCTGCCTGACCTTGTAAACTCATGCACACACATGTACACACAATCATGCACATGAATGTGTGTACACATGTGTGTGTATGCACGTGTGTGTGCACACATTGCCAGCACAGAATGGAGGCTCTAACATTGTGTGTTGCATGAATAAATGAATATTCCTTGAATATAAATATTCTTATACAAAAGGAAGCTCAAAGAGAAAATAGGTGAAGTTCCCCAAACACCTTGGAGTTCAAATAAGAAGTGAGGTCTCATAATCATGAGTTTAGCTCTGCCATCCACCTCTTTCCCATGATAATAGTAGATATTCAAAAAGATGCAGACAAGTAGTAGCTAAAGACAGCATTTTTAGATGCACTAAAAAAAGACATATTTGATAAAAACATGGTTTGAGTAAAATGTCATACTTAGGGAACAGCCATCATAATTTTTTTTGAACATACCAAGCTTTTGCATCAAAAAAATAAAATAAAATACCTAGAAATAAATTTAACCAAGGCTGTAAAAAATCTGTACTCAGAAAATTAGAAGACACTGAAGAAAGAAATTGAAGATGATACAAATACATAGAAGTATATACTATGCTCATTGATAGGAAGAATTAATATCATTGACATATCCACACTACCCAAAGCAATCTATAGATTGAATGTAATTCCCATCAAGATACCAAAGGCATTTTCACAGAACTAGAACAAATATTCCAAAAATTCATATAGAACCACAAAAGAACCCAAATAGCCGCAGTGATCTTGAAGAAGAAAAACAAAGTAGAAGGAATCATGCTATCTGATATCAAACTAGACTATAAGTCCATAGTAATAAAACAGCCTGGTACTTTCATTAAAACAAACACATAGGTCAATGGAACAGAATAGAGAGCCCAGAAATAAACCCAAGCCTTTATGGTCAATTAATATTTGACAAAGGAGGCAAGAACATACAATGGGGTAAAGATAGCCTCTTCAATAGTGTTGGGAAAATTGGACAGATACATGCAAAAAAATGAAACTAGACCACCTTCTTACACCATATACAAGAATAAACTCAAAATGGATTAAAGACTTAAACATTAGACTCGAAACCATAAAATCCTAGAAGAAAATATATGCAATAAAATCTCAGACATTTCTTGTAGCAATATTTTTTCCTATATATCAAGGGAAACAAAAGAAAAAATAAACAAATGAATACATTAAACTAAAAAGCTTTGTACCTGAAATGAAATCATCAACAAAATAAAAAAACTCACTGAATGAGAAAACATATTCACCAGTGATATATCTGATAAGGAATTAATACCCAAATTTTATAAAGAACTTACACAACTCACCAAAAATCCCAAACAATCCAATTAAAAAATGGGCAAAGGACTTGAATAGGCACTTCTCTGAAGAGGACATACAGTTGGCCAATAGACATGAAAAGATGCTCAGTGTCACTAATCGACAGAGAATGCAAATTAAAATCACAATGAGCTATCACTTCATAGCTGTCAGAATGGCCATCATCAATAAATCAACAAACAAGTGCTGGGGAGGTTGTTGAGAAAGGGGAACCCTTTTGCACTGTTGGTAGAAATGCAGATTGATGCAGCCACTGTGGAAAGCAGTATGGAGTTACCTCAAACAATTAAAAATGGAACTGCCTCATGACCCAGCAATTCCACTTCTAGGAATATATCTGAAGAAGCCCAAAACATGAATTCAAAAGAATATATGCACCCCTATATTCATTACAGCATTATTTACAATAGCCAAGATTTGGAATCAGCCCAAGTGCCCATCAGTAGATGAGTGGATAAAAGAGCTATGTTACATTTACACAATGGAATACTACTCAGCCATAAAAAGAAGGAAGTTTAACTTTTTATGGCAGCATGGATGGACCTGGAGAGTATTATGCTAAGTGAAATAAGCCAGTCAGAGAAAAACAAATACCATATGATTTCACTTACATGTAGAATCTAATGAAAACAAACAAACAAATAAAATAACATTGAGTCATAGATACAGAGAATAGTCTGACAGCTGTCAGAAGGCGGGGCCAGGGTGAAAAAAGTAAAGGGATTAAGCAAAAAAAAAAAGGCCCTCATAGACACAGACAAGGATATAGTGATTATGGGAGGGCACAGGGGTGGGGAGGTGGGGGAGGGTAAAAGGGGGGGATAAATAGTGATGGAAGGAGGCTTGACTTGGGGTGGTGAACACACAGTAAAATATACAGATGATGTATTATAGAATTGTACACTTGAAACCTATATAATTTTATTAACCAATGTCACCCCAATAAATTCAATTAAAAAATGCCAAGTTTTAGCTTGCTCCTAAGTGGCGAAGAAGGTTATACAGAAATGGAATACAGGAAAGGTTTTTTGTGTGTGTTTGTTTTTACATTCATTGGGTTGGAACTTCTAAGTCCTGAAATCCTACTTTTTTTTTTTTTTTTAATTATAGCAGACCTGTAATATTTTATTACTTTCAGGTGTACAGCATAGTGGTTAGACATTTATATAACTTAGGAAGTGATCCCCCTCCAATAAGTTTAATACCCACCTGACATCATACATAGTTGTTATAAAATTATTGACTGTATTCCTTATGCAGTAGTTTATATTCATATGACTTTTTTTGGCAATTGCTTTTCATTAAATTTATTTGGGTGACACTGGTTATATAGTTATATAGGTTTCAGGCATATGTTTCTATGATACATGATCTGTATATTGCATGGTGTTCCCACCACCCAAAGTCAAATCATCTTCTGTCACCTTATATTTAGCCCTCTTTACCCTTTATTATACTCCCAACCTCCCTCCTTCCATAACCACCATAGTGTACATCTATTAGTTTCAGTTTTATATTCCACATGAGTGAAATTATATGATTCTTAGCTTTTACTGACTTATTTCTCTCAGTGTACTATTCTCAAGGTCCATCCATGTTGTCACAAATGGTGGTATTTCACCTTCACTTATGGCTGACTAGTATTCCACTGTATATATGTACCACATCTTCTTTATGCAGTCCTCTATCAAAGAACACTGGTTGTCTTCACATCTTGGCCACTGTGAATAATGCTGCAATGAACATATGGGTGCATATATCTTTCTGAATAAATGTGTTTGAGTTTTTCAGGCAGACACTCAGAAAAGGGACTGCTGGGTCATATGTTAACTCTATTCTTAATTTTTTGAGGAACCTCCATACTGTTTTCCCTAGTGGCTGTACCAGTTTACATTTACACCAGCAGAGAATGAGGGTTCCTTTTTCTCCACAACCTCTCCTACACTTGTTACTACCCATCTTGTTGATAATATCTATTCTAACAGGTATGAGGTGGTATCTCATTGTAGTTTTGATTATCATTTCAGCTAGTGAAGTTGAACATATTTTCAAATATCTGTTGGCTGTTTGTATTTCTTCTTGACAGAAATGTCTGCTTAGGTCTTCTGCCCATTTTTTAGCTGGATTGTTTGTTTGGTGTCGAGTTGTTCAAGTTCTTTATATATTTTGGATATTAGCCCCTTTATTGGAGCTGTTGTTAGCAAATATTATCTCCCATTATAATTGGCAACTAGTACTTCTTAATCCCTTCACCCAGTCCCCCAACCTCCCTTCCATCTGGTGATCACCAACTTGTTCTCTGGGTCTATGAGTTTGTTTCTGTTTTGTCTACTTGGTTTTTAGATTCCACATGTAAGTGAAATCATATAGTATTTGTCTTTCTCTGTCTGACTTATTTCACTTAGCATGATGCCCTTGAAGACCACCCATGTTGTTGCAAATGGCAAGATTTCCTTCTTTTTATGGCTGAGTAATATTCCGTTGTTTATATACATCACATTTCTTTATCCATTCATTTGTTGATGGACACTTAGGTTATTTCCATATCTTGGCTCTTATAAGTAATGCTGCAATGACCATGCAGGGGCATGAGTCGTTTTGAGTTAATGTTATTGCTTTTTTTGGATAAATATCAAAAAGTGGGATCATTGGGTCATAAGGTACTTCTACTTTTAGTTTTTTGAGGAACCTCCATAGTGTCTGTACCAGTTTACAATCCCACTGTCAATGCATAGGGGTTTCTTTGGAGAAAAGCATTTTAAAGAATTCAAGCAAATGGCCCAGAATCAGTGAAGTCATCCCTCAAATAATAGATTCAAATCACAATCATAAAATGTCATTAAAGTGAGGTTTTCAAAAATTAGATCACCTGCATGTCACTGTGTAATGATAAATTTGGAAGGCCAAAATAGGAGAAGATGAGAGGGTAGAGGGCTATTAAATTTTGTAGTCCCACTGCTCAAAAAAATTAGAAAAATCCTGCCTCTGAGTTGATTTAAAATAGTTTCATACCCCTAGTAAAATATAAAACTTATTCATAACAGTGTTGTTCACCATGTGATCCTAAGAATGCAGCAAGCACTTCATCATGATAACACAAGTGAGGAGCAGTTCTCTCCACCTCCCACAGCCAAATTCAAACATTAGGTCAGGAAAAACAATCCCTCAATTAGAAAGAAGGCTAAATTACCTAATTATTTAATTTAGCAGATGTGTATTACAAACATAATATTTAAAAGCCACACATTAAATAAAAGAAGCATTTTCCCTACAATCTGACCACTGTACCATATCAGGGATATGGTTCCAATACTCGCTGATGTGAGTAAATAATTGTATAGTGCTCCAATCATAATGCAGATATGACCTTGAATGCTAAACACAAACTTGTAATGAAAAATAAATTGTAAAGTCTACCAAATCTAAAGTTCAAGTAGCTTTCTCTCAGGTCATTAATTCTCGCAATATTCTTGCCAATAGGGAAGGAAAAAGATTGTCTCTTTTAGTGACAGAGAAAGGGACACAGGGGAAGGATAAAGCTACTCTCATGGTCAAGGAGAAAACTATGGCTGGAAATAGCTCTAAATATCATACCACCCCTTCCATCCCATTCCATGTGGTTTCTCAGTATAAAAGGCCTTGGCAGGAAGACTCCAACAGGTGGCCATCCCAAGGTACTTCCTAAAAATGTGTTCTTGGCATCATTTGATGGGGTATAAAGAAAAGACTGGTGACTAACAGGGAAGCTAGCATACTCTGCAGCAGTTAAAAACAGCAGACCAAAGGTGCACAGGGCAACATGGGTGGGTCTTGAAAACAGTCAGGGCTGAGTGAAAAAACAGGAAATATAACACAATACCATTTATCTCAATTAAAAATACATGCCTCCACCGACAATGTGTATCTTACAAAAACACATACAGACAGAACACATATAGATGCACATTAGAGTAGTGGCATGGGGGGCCAGAGGAAAGAAGTAAGGGAGGAGTGGGGGCAGGAGTGGCTTCGTGGGGACTAATGATCATCATGTGCCTGGAACTGAGTGAGGAAACAGAGAAAGAGGGAGAGAGAGAGAGGGAGAGACAGCAAAACAGCCAATGCCATCTGGGCATTAAAAATTCTCAACTTCATGCTTTAGAGAACATGGGTCAAAGTCTGATCACTACCAAAATCCTGATTTCAAAGCAAAATAGGATTGCAGTGGACTGAGTAAAACTTTAGCTAGTAAAGATGAGGGGCTGTCATCAACTTAGCACACCAAGAACCCGGTGTAATTCCTGGGCAGAGCAGGCACACGTAGCTTGGTACTGTGCTGGCTGAAACAGTAACTGAAAAACGTGTGACAAGCAGTGTGCTGGGAAGGTGGAAGCAGACACTGCTTAATTAGCCCCGCTGAGGGCCTCCTACAGAGTTAAATATTTACTGCCAGTGATCAGATTAAAAAATCACCCCACTGTGATAACTGGACTTTCCCCTTCCCCAACCCTCCATCTCTACAAGAATCACCTACAATTCAGCAACTTAGCCTAACTGCACACAATAGACCAACAGCCTCCTATCGACCCAGGAGGGCCCCCCAGAGCTGAGATCCTCCTGCAGGGCTGGGCCCTGTCTGAAATCGAGTGCAAAAGCACCTGCATGCTTATTTTCCTAGAGACATAGTCAGTGGCCTGCATTTGATTTTCCAAAGAGGTCTGTGACCAGCACCCCCAACATTAAAAATCACTATTGTAAAAAGAATCTATATGCTACTTCAGGCCAAGATGGAGGCATAGGTAGACACATTGTACCTCCTCACACAACCAAAATTAAGGACAATAAAGATTTAGAGACAAGAAAACAACCAGAACTGATAGAAAACTGAACTGTATGGAAGCCTGACAACCGTTCATCCAGACCAGTAAGAGGGGTGATGTTGCAGCAGGAAAAGGTGGAGGTTGGTGGACCTGGGCATGCAGCTGGTGGCTAGCAGACCCCAGGTTCACAGGGTGGCAACAGGCAGACCCAGAGAGGCAGTGCAAGGAGGTTGGCCGACCAGGCGGTCCCACATTTGCACGCAGATAATCCAGGCGAAAATGGGGAGTGAGACAGATCTCGCAACCCAGGGCCCCAGCACCGGGAAATAAAAACTAAAAGCACCGATTGAAAACACTTGGGGGGCTGAGGTGCCAGGAGAGACTCCCAGACTCACAGGAGAGTTTGTTGGAGAGACCCACAGGGTCCTAGAATGTACACAGGCCCACCCACATGGAAATCAGCACCAGAAGGGCCCAATTTGCTTGTGGGAAGCGGCGGAAGGGACTGAAATCTGAGAGAGAGCAGAGCAAGCGCCATTGTTCCCTCTCAGGGCCTGCCCCCACGTACAGCATCACAACCCAGTGACTGAGCTGCCCCGCCCTGGGGAATACCTAAGGCTCTGCCCCTCATACGTAACAGGCACGACCAGACCAAAAAAAAAAAAGGCTCAAACGGGAGAACAGATCAAAGCCCCAGAGCCAATTCATCTAAGCGACCAAGAGATAGCCAACCTATCAGATGCACAGTTCAAGGCACTGGCGATCAGGATGCTCACAGAATTGGTTGATTTGGGTTGCAAATTAGATGAACAAATGAAGGCTACACTAAGCGAAATGAAGGAAAACGCACAGGGAACCAATAGTGATGGGAGGAAAACTGGGACTCAAATCAATGGAGTGGACCAGAAGGAAGAAAGAAACAACCAAACAGAAAACAAGGAAGAAACAAGAATTCAAAAAAATGAGGAGAGGCTTAGGAACCTCCAGGACATCTTTCAACATCCCAACATCTGAATTATAGGGGTACCAGAAGGGGAAGAGGAAGAGCAACAAGTGGAAAACTTATTTGAACAAATAATAAAGGAGAACTTCCCCAATCTGGCAAAGGAAATAGACTTCCAGGAAGTCCAGGAAGCTCAGAGAGTCCCAAAGAAGGTGGACCCAAGGAGGAACACAC
This sequence comes from Anoura caudifer, assembly GCA_004027475.1. Classification (NCBI taxonomy): domain Eukaryota; kingdom Metazoa; phylum Chordata; class Mammalia; order Chiroptera; family Phyllostomidae; genus Anoura; species Anoura caudifer. The sequence continues at coordinate 46,258 of PVKU01002676.1, forward strand.
AAAGGCACATCATAATTACATTAGCCAAGATTAAAATGAAGGAGAGAATTCTAGAAGCAGCAAGGGATAAGGGCACAGTCACCTACAAAGGAGTTCCCATCAGACTGTCAGCGAATTTCTCAAGAGACCTTACAGGCAAGAAGGGGCTGGAAAGAAGTATTCCAAGTCATGAAAGTCAAGGACCTACATCCAAATTTGCTCTATCCAACGAAGCTTTCATTTAGAATGGAAGGGCAGATAAAGTGCTTCTCAGATAAGGTCAAGTTAAAGAAGTTCATCATCGCCAAGACCTTATTATATGAAATGTTAAAGGGACTTGTCTAAGAAAAAGAAGATAAAAAAATATGAACAGTAAAGAGACAGCAAACTCACAGATATTAACAACCACACCTAAAACAAAAGCAAACTAAGCAAACACTAGAACAGGAACAGAAACACAGAAATGGAGATCACATGGAGGGTTAGCAACAGGGGAGTGGGAGGAGGAGAGAGGGGGAAAAAGCACAGAGAATAAGTAGCATAGATGGTGGGTAGAAAATAGACAGGGGGAGGGCAAGAATAGTGTGGGAAATGTAGAAGCTAAAGAACTTATGACACATGGACATGAACTAAAGTGGGGGAATGTGGGTGGGAGGGGTTTGCAGGGTGGAGGGGAATGAAGTGGGGGAAATGGGACAACTGTAATGGCATAATCAATAAAATATATTTTAAAAAAGAATCTATATGCTGTCCTCTTCTCTCTACTTTTCTGTATGTTTGAAATTTCTCATAGTTAAATAGTAGTTTTTCTAAATAAGAGACTGCATGTGATCTAAAAAGAATGTAAAGGTACCAGACCACCTGAGAAGACAATAGCAAGTACTGAGTCTAGAGCTGACAGCACAATGGCAGTCACCAGTAGCATACTGACACATGGGGAGCTGTCCCAGAATTTTCTGGTCTTCCCTCATTCAAGTGCCCAGGCATATGGAAACTCCGTTTAAAATTTACCAGGTCCCCTGCTTCAGGCTGTAATGGACATTATGGACCCCTTCCCACTCCTTTCCAACGCCACTGAACTGCCACCCTGCAGTGTGGAGAGCAGTCCTGGGGTGGGAGAGAGCAGGATGACCTAACCTCCAGCTCCCGGTGTGGGCCCTGATTGGGTTCATCCCAGCTCCCACTTACACCCAAGCCAATTGGAGTTTGTAGAGTCAGGCCAAAAAGACTGGATAAAGTTTTGACGCAGGACCCTATTCAGGCTGATGGGACATAAGGGAAGGTGTAAGGGAGACATTTGGAAGAGTTGTCACTCTTCTAAGGAAGATATCAGAAGCTTCATGAGGTGAAGCTTTTGGATTTCAGCCCAGCTCTGTTGTAGCCATCCTACCCCACTGGGGATGCCAGGTGAATGATCAAGTGAACACTGAGGAAAGCAGTAGAATTGCAAAATTCAAAGAAAATTGATGACCCTGTTGAACCCCACAGTCAAACTAACTCTGAAACTGGCTTAAGGTTGAATCCTTTCAATTATCTGAACCCAGAAATAAAGCCCCTCACCCAGCTGAAGTTGGTCTCTACTAGTTATGAAAGAGAAATCACTGGAGTCAAGTCCTAACTAATGCAGAGAGGATGTTGGGGTTAAAACCCCTAATTTGGCCCTGGCCAGCATGGCTCAATTGGTTGGAGCATCATCCCATAAACCAGAAGGGCACAGGTTCAATTCCTGGTCAAGGCATATGCCTAGGTTGCAGGGTTTGTCCCCATTAGGAGCACACAAGAGGCAACCTATCAGTGTTTTTCTCTGGCGTGGATGTTTCTATCCCTTTCTCTCCCTCCCTTCCCCTCTCTCTAAAATCAATAAGCATGTCTTTAAGTGAGCACTGAAAAAAAAAAATCCTCTAATTTGATCCTTTCCCCTGAAGCCACAACAAAATAAACTAAAAACATTAAACGAAGGTATACTAAGCACATATATGCCAGGTGCTCTGCAGAGGGTCGGTGCACTATCACACCTTTATTTTAAGAGCTGAGGGTTGTGGGACTGAAAATCTTTATTTTAAAAGCTCAACAATAATGATAGGTGAATACCCAGACTGACAGAAATGGGATCCAACTATGTGATGAGTGACTTGGCTGGAAGACTTATGACTATATCTAATCTAAATATTTTATCATTGGGTAAAAAATAAAAACTGCCCCCATGACTAACCTTACACAAAATGAATCTTTTTCACTGAAATGACTTAAAAGTAACACCTTGAAGTAAGTAAGACTCACTAATAAAAACTACATATAAGCTAAGTACAGATGACCACCATCCAAAGAGAATTCATAATCTTTCTATTTCTGAACAGTTGTTTTTTATCCTAAGCTGTACCCACAATGGATGAGTTAAAATTTTCTCTCAAGAAAATATTTAACTTGGGTTCATAATAAAAACTCCTTTTCGAATATCCAATTTGGCTTCATCGTAAAACTCCTGTGGCAAACCAGACAAGTCCTGAATTTAACCTTCAGTTGCTTGGATTCTTCCTTATTTTGTTTGTTTGTTTTTTAACTCTTGGGAACCTCTCTATTCTGAGCACTTTTTATTTAAAATGTTTTTCAGTTATAGTTGGTAGACAGTATTATGTTAGTTTCAGATGTACTACATTGTAATTAGACACATATAAATTATATAGTGATTACCCCAATAAATCTAGTACCCATCTGACACTGTACATAGTTATTACAATATCATTGACTACATTTCCTGTGTTGTACTTTACATCCCTGTGACTGGTTTTATAACTGGCAATTTGTACATTTTAATCTCTTTCACCTTTTTCACCCATGTCCCTGTCACCCCACCACCACCACCACAGGCAACCATCAATTTATTCTCTGTATCTATGAGTTTGTTTCTGTTTTGTTTGTTCATCATTTTGTTTTTTTAGATTCCACACATAAGTGAAATCACATGGTATTTGTCTTTCTCTGAGGTGTCTTGTGTAGGCCTCTTTAGGTTCATCTTGTTTGTGACTCTCTGAGCTTCCTGGATTTATATGTCCATTTCCCTCAAAGTTTTCAGTCATTGTTTCTTCAAAGAGGTTTTCAATCCTTTGCTCTCTTTCTTCTCATTCTGATACTCCTATGATGCCAATGTTGATATGCTTTGATGTTGTTCCAGAAGCCCCTTAGACTATTCTCATTTTTTTAATTCCTTTTTCTTTTTGCTGTTCAGAATGGGTGTTTTCCACTACTTTGTGTTCCAGATCACTGACTTAATCTGCTTCATCTAATCTGATGTTGATTTCCTCTAATTTGTCTTCATTGCAGTTATTGTATTCTTCATTTCTCACTGGTTCTTTTTTATGGCTTCTCTTTGTTGAGGAACAGAGAAAAAAGATGCTCCTTGTCTGGGGTTTGTGTACATTTGAGAGATTTTAGGAAAGTCCTCAGCACAAGCTGAGTCAGGCTGCTTGTGTGGAAAAGCCCCTGGAAGTGGCTTGGGCAGGTGCATGAGTTGGGTGGGGTGGGGTCTTAGGGATTCACCAGGGTGGGGCTAGTTGTGGCAGCCAGGTTAATGGAAAGCTCAGATTTGACACCTGCCAGCTGGTAGGAGAAGGGCTCAACAAAGAAGCAATGGTGCCTGCCAGTACTTTTGTCCCCAGAGAGAGCCACTCTGACCCCTTCCCCTACATCCCTCACCCTGAAGCTAGTTAATTCAGTTCCTCCTCATATGTCCCTGGTGCTCTTCAATCAGCTGCCCCCACACCAAGGCCCAGATCAAGTGCATATGTGAGTGAGTGAGTATATGAGCAAGTGAATATGTGCATGGGACCCTCAAAAGGAACACCTTGGTCTCCCACAGCCCTCCATCCTCACTCAAATGTAGTCCTTGCTGGTTTTCACAGCTAGATGTCACAGAGACTCCTTGTCCCTGAACTGATGGTCCAGGCTGGGGAGCCTGATAGGGCTCTGAGACCCCTCACTCCTCGGGGGGCCTCTGCAGCCAAGATAACCCTCTCGATTCTTAATCACTATCCTATCAGTGTGGGACCTGTCCTTTCCATGTGTCTACCCCTCCCAGCAGTCTTGATGTGGCTTCCTTTGTATATCCTTAGTTATAGGGCTTCTGTTCAGCTAGTCTTCAGGTAGTTCTCAGTGATGGTGGTTCTATAATTTAGCTGTGATTTTGAGGTGGTCATGGGAAGAGGTAGGCACAATGTGTACCTACTCCACCATCTTTACCAGAAGTATCCTGAGTATTTTTGGATCAACTGACAATGACCTGGCTTCCAAATGCTGTGAACCCCGTTTTCCATTAGATCCCCATCTCTTTCTGGTTTAGAGAGCAACCTGATTAGGCAGGTTTTATGGGTGGTTTCCTGTGGTGGTTACTAAAAATAATGACTAGTGTTTGTTGAGCACTGCTATGCATCAGGTACTATGGAAATGTTATCACAAATCCTGCCAACAAATGTGCAAAATAAGTTTTTCTTCTCCAGGTTTATAGATATAGAACCGAGGCCCAAAGTCTCAGCTGGCCAATGGGAGAGCTAACTTCAAACCTGAGCTGACTTCACCGCCTGCCCCTCTGCTGGCACACAGTGCATATACACACAACATACCTGCATGGAGCAGCCCAGGTAAACACCAACATGCCTGCATTGAGCAGTGCAGCTATAGACACAACGCACCTGCATTGAGTAGCACTTTGACACAGTCCAGATGCTCCCGGGCACAAGCAACATGCAGGGGGGTCCCAAAATGGCAGTCATGTGCTTCCAAATTGGCCCCAACATCAATTAGAAGCCTCACACATTCAGAACTTCCTTAAGAGAAATGGAAAAAAATGAACAGTCATCAACTATATACCAGTGATTTTCAACTTTTTTCATCTCATGGCACACAAACTAATTATTAAAATTCTGTGGCACACCTAAAAAATATTTTTTTCCTGATCTGACAAAACTAGGTATAATTGTGATTGATTTATAAAAAAATAATAGTAATTACCTACCCTTATTTTTTAAAAGATTTTATTTATTTATTTTTAGAGAGAGAGGAAAAGGGGGGGAGGAAGAAAGGGAGCAAAACATCTATTATTTGCCTCTTGCACATGTGTTAACTGAGGACTGGGCCTATAGCCCAGGCATGTGCCCGGACCTGGCATCAAACCAGCTACCTTTTGCTTTGTGGGATTATGCTCAACCAAACGAGCCACACTGATCATGGCAATTACCTACCCTTTTTGCTCCAAAGTGAATTTTTTAAAAATCAGGCCCCTGTGCTTGTACATAAGGACATCTGGTATCAAGAATTAACCAACCAGGTGCGACCTCATTATACAACATGACCATTGAGATGCAACTCTGTTATATGACCTATATATTTATGGTTCAAGACAGAGCATTCACACTGGATGGTTTGATGTGTGGGCATCTAAGGAAAGAGAGGTCACTACCCCTGACTAAGTAATCAGGTATTGCATGTTTTAAAAATTCTTGCAGCAAACCAGTTGAAAATCATATTTGATTTTCAAAATATAAAAATCATATTTCAAATACATATTTGAAATAACAAGCATGACAGACTCAATGGAACTAGAAAGCCCCCTGCTTGGTTGCAGGGGCAGAGAGGAGAACCAGGACCACATCCCAAGCTAAGAGCAGTTCATAACCTCACGTGACCCTAGTGAACAAGTGGAAGGTTGTCCTTCCTCCTGAAGGCATGACAGTTCTCCAAGCTTGCCTGGCAGCAGCAAAAATGGAGCACATAGCCAGCCCTGTTGCTGGGAGAATGGGAAAGTTGGGGAATTTTTCACTTCAGAACAGCCGGAAGACTCTCTTCACTGCTCCCCAGCTCCTCAGTGGAAGAGAAGCTGCGAAGCTGCCCCCGTTCAGGGCTGCCTCCTAAGCTGTGCTGGGGTTGATGACGTAAACTGCTGGCATCCCCAGCCCACACCTCTTGGGTGAACAATCTAAACTTTCTTACCATGCAGTTCCCAGCCTACAGACACCTTTCCTGCCTCTTCCCTACAGGCTCCTCTACAGGTATCTTTAACACAGGTTAAGGTCAAGGTTCATCATGTATAAGACTCCATCCTCTCTCATCACTTGATCACACTTCCTGTTAGTAGCTACCGAATTCCCACTTCTAGCCCCTGAAACCCAGTCCCTTTGTCTACAGCTGTCTGCTGGCCATTCTTGTTCGGATGTTCTAACCACTATCATCAGGCTTTCCCCATCCCCTCCCTGGGGGCACATCCTCCTGGCCAATCCACCTCAGTTATTGGCCTCACTCCCTGCTCAACCCTGAGTAGGTTTTAACCCCATGCTCTCTTTTGCCTCATATCAAGCCCATCAATTCTTCTCTCAGTTTTCTAAATAAATCCATCCCTCTTGAACCCTAACAGCTTTGTACTTGGATCACTATGATGGCCCTCAACTCATGTCTCCACTTCCAAGATATTCCCTGCCACCGCCATTTCAGTCTGTTGAAGGGTAGCAGAACATGCCACCCCCAAAATATGTCACTTTAGCATAAGGTTTATTTTGAGCTGAAGATAATTAAGAAGAAACAGATATAAGAAAATCTCTCTGTCCCCTCCTAAATTGCTTAAAAGAAGGATATATATTTGTAAAGGTGTTCCCCTTCCCTCTCTACCAGGAAGGACATAAGTTAATCACCAGAGACAGCTCTAAGTGGAGCTGATAAAATTAACCCCATCTACCGTTAGTTCTCCCATATATATGCCTCTCCATAACTCACCATCCTAAATCTCCATGCCTTTTCCTTTGTCTTATCATTTCTCTAAAAACTTATATGGTTCTACATAATCCCAAGTTCCAACCATTCCTTTGAGTGACACCTTGCCAAGTTCTCCCATGTATATGCACAATGCACTACTCACATTAACAAACTTCTGTTTTTTTCTTGCTAATCAGTCCCTTCTCACCTAAGTGGTGGGGCCCAGCCAGTGAACCTAAGATAGGTAGAGGAAAAATTTTTCCTCCTCTACGCTACACATCACCACTAAATTAACCTTTCAAAATGCTGTTTTTGGGGCTTCAACATCTGCTCAGAAACCTTCAAGAGGCACCTATAGCAATCCTCAGTGCCTGCAAGTGATGACCTAACTGTGGGAATCAGGGAATGAGGCTACATACAGCAGCAGCGGAAGAGGGTGCAAGTTTCCAACCTTTGCTCAAGAGTAGAATCCAAAATCTTTAGTCTGTCATTCAAAAAATTTCCACCAGCTGCTCTCACCCTAAATTTCCAGTCTTACCTGCTATTGTTTGTGTGTTGGGATCTTCTGATCCAGTGAGACTCGATGTTATTTTTCCCATGCATGGCATTCCTCTTATCCTCCCACCTTCTGAGCCCATCCACTCTGGGAGGGCAGTTGAAATCCCACCTGCTCCCTGAGCTGGCAGGACCAGCTCCCTGACTTTGAGAGTACCTGTCCTTAGGGATGTGTCTGGGTCTCATTTCCCAACTAAATCAGGTGCTCACAAGGCAAAATGACAGCAAAGACCAAGAGAAAGACTTCAGAGTGTTAGTGTCTGAGAGGCACTAAGCTTCTGCTAAAAAATAGAATCCTGTCATGGAAACAACAGCCCCCTAATCCTGGGTAAGGACTGTATCTCCAGAAGGAAAGCTGAGCACTTCTATGAAGGACCAAGAGCCAGATACAGACCAGGAGTGCTCTTGGGCCAGCAATGGCTTCCACTTCATTGACCACATGGCTCCCTTCCACTTAACTCACCGTTCATGCAGGCCTCATGCAGTGGGGAGGCTGTGTACAGGGGTGGATTGACCTTGGCCCCATAGGAGAGCAAGAGCTTCACACACTCGATGCTGCCTGAGGCACAGGCATCACAGAGAGGGGTACTGCCATCAATGTTCCGGGCATCCACCTTGTGGGGAGGAAGAAACAGATGTTACAAGGCCAAGAGGAAAATGTGTTTTCTCATCTTGATTTGTATTCATGAAAACAAAGGCACTTCTTAGATTTTCTAATAGGTGCTAAGACACCATGCCAGGCAGGGGAGTTTACAGATCACAGGAACTTGTGCTGGAATTGCCTTGTAACCTCCTAAACGCAGGCGTCATTCTGTCTGAGGCTCTTTTCTTTCCCGAGCAGGATCAGCTCAGCCTTACTTTCACCACCACCCCAACACTTAGTATGCACAGAGCAGGAAAGGAGAGCTCCAGGTTCCAGCTGAGGCAGGCAGAAAATAATAAGGGACCTAAAACTGCTTAACATGCCTCCTCTAGCTGGAAAATCATAGGGAAGGAAAAAGGCAGTTCCCCAGCTGGCAAATTCTGTCTAGAATGTGTCCAAATTCAGCTGCTGTTTGGGTACATGCTGAAGCTTGTTCCACTTCCTCCTGAACTGCCTTCATGGCCAAGCTTTGGGCAAGAGTAAGCAGGGCACCATCTTCACTTTGCCTTCACCCTGAACCCTGGCACCATCCAGTCCAGTGGGTGTCCGAGGCAACTCCCCCAGTCCACTGTGAAACAGCTAGCAATTCCACCAGCCAGAAAGCACTGGTGTCTCAGAAGTACTTACACCAGGAAAAGCGGCAAATTAGACAGAATCTTATTTTTGTTCCTTTTTACCTTTTTTCCAGACAGCAGTTTGCCAGCATCCTACTTAGTCATCCTGATGAGCCCAAACCACAGCTCTTGAACCAATGCCCACAAACCCTCCAGAAAGCCTGTGTATGTGATGTGCTTGGACCCCTGCCTAGTGCAGGGCATGGCACTCCTTCCACCATTTTGCTGAAACTACTTTCTCTTTAGCCAGCAGTGACCCTCTAATAGCCAAGTCTATGACCACTTACTGATCTTAGTGCACAGTTGACAGAGAGACCTCCACATCCCTCCCTGGGCTTCCACCACACGCCATTCTGATTTTCTCCTTTCTTTCCAGCTCAGCCATCTACAGTGGTTTCTTTACTTCTGATGCTTTTGTAAATCATCAATGCAAATCCTAATCCCCTTATCTTCTTCCATCTACATGTCCCCTGAGATGGTCCCATCTGCACCCATAGCCACAGCCAGGCTTGGCAGATGTCCTGAAGTGCCGCTCACCTGGGCCCCAGCAGCCAGAAGCAACTGCACACACTGCGCCTGACCCTGCAGACTGGCTGCGTGCAGGGGTGTGATGGAATCCACCGTGACCTGGTTGACACAGGCACCGTTCTCAATCAGCTGCTGCAGTTCCAGGGCCTCACCACGATGGGCAGCCTCATGCACGGGGGTGCGCTCCACCCAGAAACCTGGAAAGGAAACAGACCTAATGCTGAGACTGCAACACTTCTATCCAGATCAAATGAATGCATGTACAACTCCAGCCACACTTGACTAAACCCAGACACTGCACATGGTCATGTAATTGGTCTTTGGCAACATATAAGAGCCTTGCTCACCTCCTTGACCTATTTCCCACGCTACCCCACAAACCCCATTCTTCAGTCACACTCGCAGCTCATCGTTAACCCTGCTTTGTCATATCTGAGTTTCGCTGCATGTATTCTTCTCTGCTTGAAATGCCTACCTTTGTCCCTACCCCAATTGTCCATCCTGCTGCCTCCTGTTCAGATGCCTACGTACTCTACATGGACCCAGTTAAAATATGTCCTTCTCTGGGAAACAATTCGCTCACACTACTCACACATATACATTCATTTACACTGTCCCCCTGCTTGCCTGGAAGTACATTGAAAGTAGGGACGAGGTTTTGGTGACTCAATTTTAGTGGATTCCTCAGGATTTTCTACACACAAAATCATGCCATCTGCGAACAGAGACAGTTTTTCTTCTTTTTTCTAATCTGAATGCTTTTATTTCTTTTTCTTGCCTACTTGCCCTGGCTTGAATTTCTAGCACAATGTTGAACAGAAGTGATGAGACCAAACATCTGTGCCTGGTTCCTGATCATTGAGTGAAAGCTTTGTCTTTTTCAGTTAAGGATGGTGATAGTGTGGGTTTTTGTACACAAACTTTATCAAGTTGCAGACATTCCCTTCTAGTTCTAGTTTGTTGAGTATTTTTATCATGAGAGTGTGTTGGATTTCATCAAATACTTTTTCTGCATCTATTGCAGTAATTACACCAGCTTTTTTCCTTAATTCTATCAAAATTGTGTATTATGTTAATTGATTTTCAGATGTTAAACCAACTGTGCATTCCTCGGATAAATCCCACTTGCTCCTGGTGTATAGCCCTTTTAATATGACTCTCGATTTGCTTTTCTAGTATTCTGTTGAGGATTTTTGTGTCTATATTCATAAGTGTCATTTTTCTTATGATTAATGTAGGTGTCTGGTTTTGTTATCAAGGTAATAGTGGAATGAGTCATGAAGTATTCTCTCCTCTTCTAATTTTTAGAAGAATTTATGAAGAATATATATTAAATCTTTCAATATTGGGTCAAATTTATCTGTGAAGACATGTGGGCCTGATCCTATGTTAAGATTTTTAGTTACTATTTCAATCTCTTCATTTGTTATGGGTCTATTTAGATTTTCCATTTTTTTGAATCAGTTTTGGTAGTTTATATGTTGTGCCTTTTTATGAACCTGTCTACTTCATCCATGTTATCTAACTTGTTGGCATACAATTTTTTATGGATGGAAATTTGTTCCCTTCACCCCAAAATTCATATGTTGAAGCCCTAACCCCTAGTACCTCAGCATGTGACTGTATTTAGAAAAAGGGCCTTTATAGAAGTGATTAAGTTAATGTGAGACCATTAGGGTGAGTCCTAATCAATCTTACTGGAGTCTTTGTAAGAAGATGGGATTAGGACACACAGAGAGACATTAGGGATGTGCATGAACAGAGGAAAGCCACGTGGGGATACAAAGAGAAGATGACTGTCTGCAAGCCAAGGGGAGAGGCCTCAAGAGAAACCAAACCTACCAGCACCTTGGTCTTGGACTTCCAGCCTCCAGAATGTGAGAAACAAGTGACTTTTTTTTAAGCCGCCTAGTCTGTGGTATTTTGGTACAGCAACTCAAACTGACTAATCTGCAATTGTTCATACACAATAACAATAACAATAACAATTGTTATTCCCTTATAATCCTTTTATTTCTGTAAGGTCCACAATAATGTTCTCTCTCTCATTCTTAATTCTGGTCATTTGAGTCTTCTCTTTTTTTTTTCTTGGTCAGCTTAGTTAAAGGTTTATCAATTTTGTTGATCTTTCAAAGAAATAATTTTTGATTTTGTAGATTTTCTATATTGTTTTCTGGTCTCTATTTCATTAACTTCCTCTGTAATATTTATTTCTTTTCTTGTGCTTGCTTTAGGTATTTTCCCATCTTCCAGTGTCTTAAGGTAGAAAGTGAGGTCATTGATTTGAGATCTTTCTTTTTCTTTAATACAGGTATTTACCACTATAAATTTCCTCTAAATACTGCTTGAGCTGCATCTCATTAGTTTTGGTGTGTTGTGTTTTCATTTCACTCATCTCAAACTATAATTATTTATTTTTGCATTCCAACCTCATAAAATACATATTCAACATATATGTTAATAAATAAGGCATTCTCCTATCCCAAAATGGAATAAAATTCTTCCTCTTTCTTATGCGATGGCTTACTCCCTGCCCATCACCTACCACATCACTCCCTGCCCATCACCTACCACACAGAACGCAGTACTCTGACTTCCCTTTAACCAATAGTGCTCATACTTGAGCACCAGCATCACCTGGAGGGCTAAGCCCTACCCCCAGAGTTTCTGAGTCAGTTGGTCTCAGGTGGGGCCTGAGAATCTGAATTTCTAAGAAGCACTCAGATGATGCCAATGCAGGTGTCTGGGGACCACACTTCAAGAACCACTGCTTCAGATAATACTTTTCTCTCTGAATAGAACCCCTTCTCTCCCCAGCTCTGCCTCTTTAATTCACCCCCACCCCTCCACCCTACCTCTCCCTGTTCATCCTAGATAACCTACTTGCACCTTTCTTGGCTGAAATCCAATGGCTATTTTTTCCAGGAGGCCGTGCCCACTCTACATCCCACATCCACTCTGGGTTAGCAGTCCCTCCTTTGGGCCACCTCAGTAAATGCTCTCTGTCTATAGTATTTCACCTAACCCCAAACTGTACCTATCTTGCCCACTAGTCAGAGAACCTGTGTGACCCCATGAAATGGGCACTCGATCATGGGGTAGGAAAACAAAGGGAGAGCTAAAATGTGGAGGAAATTTTAATTCCCACAAAATATATAAGCCAAGCTAATGGGACTTCATACTTACCATCTCAAGAAGGGGCCCAAGTACGTTTCCCAGTAGTGCTAATTAACAGTCACCCGCAGGCATGTCTTGGGAGGTAACAAAAAGTAGCTATGGATCACTTTAAAGTTAATCTAGAGAGGGCAACCTCCCAAAGGCAGAATGAGAAGTTACAACCCTAAAAGGGAGAGAGCAGGGTAAGGCCCTGGGACTTGTAGCAGAAAGGGAAGTACAGCTCAGGAAGGCTGGGCACTGAGGAAGCCTGTGGCTGAGCAGTGGGCAGCCCAGCATGGCTCCCACATGCATCCATCCAGCAGCTACCTAGAGAGATATGGCATCTTTCACTGTGCTGTACAAAGATGAGTAAGATGTGACAGTAAGTAGTTCATATTCATGGGCAAGGGGGACATGCAAATAATTCAAAACAACATGATTACTGCAATACTGTAGGAATATTTCAAGTTATAGGAACTCAGAAGCAAGATCACCTAAGCATCCAGGATCAGTCAAGAGAGCATCACAGAGGAGAAGGGCTCAGTGAGCCTGTGACAAGCATCATTTGCTGACTCTTACTCCCAGCATCTGGCCCAGAATATAGCTCAACAAAGATGCTCATATTCACCCTCTTGTTGAATGAATGAATGAATGAATGAATGAATGAAGAGACTTACTAAGAGAAATTATGAAGTCTGGACAGAAAAAATTTTAGAAGAATATCTAATTTTCTTTCTTTATGACAAGTCTGTAGAGAAAATGCCACTTACTGGTAACCAGCAGCAGTGATGGAGGGCAGAGATCAGAAGCAGCAGATGTGATTACAAAGCAGAGAAAAGAAACTTGTGCACGTCAAAGGGCACGATCAACAGATTGAAAGGCAACCTATGGAATGGGAGAAAATATTTTCAAATCATATATCCATAGGGATTCATATCCAGAATATATACAGAACTCCTACAACTCAACAACATAAACAATCTAGTTTAAAAATTGGCAAAGGACTTAAATAGATATTTCTCCAAAGAAGATATACAAATGGCCAACAAGCACATAGAAAGATGTTCAATATCACTAATCATCAGAAAATTGCAAATCACAACCACAATGAGATATCACCTCATACCCATTAGGTTGGCTACTATCAAAAATAAATAAATAAACAAACAAATAAATAGATAAATAAATACTGGTGAGGGTGTGGAGGAATTGGAGCCCTTGTGCATTGTTGAATGTAAGATGGCACAGCCACTGTGGAAAAGAGTATTCTGGTTCCTCAAAAAAATTAAAGATTTTACTGTATGAGCTAGGAATTCCACTCCTAGGTATATGCCCAAAGGAACTGAAGTCAGGATATTGAAGAGATATCTGCACTTCTATGTTCACTGCAGAATTATGCAATATAGTAAAAAAGTAGATGCAACCCAAGTGTCCATGGATAGATAAATAGATAAAGAAATGTGGTTTATCCATGTAATAGAATATTATTCAGTCTTAAAAGGAGGGAAATTCTGTCACATGCTACATGAATGAACCTTGAGGACATTATACTAAGTGAAACTTTAAAAGTCACCAAAAGACAGATACTTAGATGATTCCCTATATGAGTCATCCGCTTCACACAGACAGAAAGTAGAATGGTGGTTGCCAGGGAGAGGAGAGAATGGGCAGTTTAACAGGTGCAGAGTTCAGTGTTGCAAGAAGAAAATGCTCTGGATACCGGTTGCACAACGATGTGCATGTAGTTAATGCTACTGAACCGTATACTTAAAACTTAGCATCTCAACAATTTCTATGTGGTTTTTTTTAACCACAATTAAATTTTCAAAAATTATTTTTCATAAGTAACAAAAAGATGGAAGAGTCCCCGGGGGTGGGGAGGTTGTCACCTGCAGCTGGTACCAACCACAGGTTGTCATCAACAGAGGACAGTTGTAGTGGGGGGAAGGGAGAGTGGGGGGAGAATGTGACTTCAACAGCTTCTGGTGACTCCAGGAAGGGCTGAGAAGCAAGGGAGGGGAGAACTGGTTGAACATAAAGAATGTGGGGGATACATGTGCCGCACAGAGCTGTGTGAATGAGCACTGGCCCTCCGTGGGAAGCTCAGCTTTCCCCCTGTGACACCTTAAAGCAAAAAGTGAAGGAAGCATGGGAAAACACTACATATTAGTCAGCCCACTGCCAGGCCTGACCTCAGGCTTTGTTTCCAGCCCTGTGCCTGAACCCCCAGTAGTGACATGATGCCCCATTCCCCTGGGAGAGGGGCCAGCCTGGAAACCTGAGAACCTCCAGTTCTGTCAAGTCCCCTCTGGGATGAGCATTCCCCTAAATCCCAGCCCTGCCACTTAACATGGTTTCTTAGCTTCCCTCTTCCCATCACCCGCTCTCTCATCACATCCCCCTCCAGTCTTCCCATCCCTTCCCTGAAGCTAAATCATAATGCAGCTAAATCATAAATGGGTCATGTGGGGCCTGCTCAGGATTCTTCAATTGTCCCTTTCTTCAGGACAAAATCCATACTCCTTTAAAAACCAGGTACACAGGCCCTCCAGGATGGAGTCTTGGCCTCTTTTCCCAGTCTTCCTTCCCACCTCCCTCCACCCTTCCCCCTCCAATCACCTCCCCGCCCCCACCCCCACACACACGATTGTCTCCAATTATACTGAACTTCACATAGCTCCCATAGGGTCAAAGGGTCTAGGACCTGTGCCTCTATGTTTGCTGTACCTGCCTGAAATGCACCCCAGCTCCCTATCCCCCTCCCTCTGCCTGAGTGAATAAAGTCCTCCTCACCCAGGAAGACCCAGTCGGATGTCTGCTCCTTCGGAAGCCTTTCAACATGCAGCCCAACCACCCACTCCCTTCTTTATGCCATCTCTATACCAATTGCTGTGCACACCCTCGTACCTGCACCTCATTTGCACTCTTCTCCCATCCATCCTCAAGCATTTAGGATAGGACAAGCCCACCCTCTGGTTCCAGTACAGCACCTGGCACACAGGTATGAGATGAATAAATACTTTCCGGAAGCAGGTTTGACTTGCCAGACAATATCTTCCCTCTGCAGTTGGGTCTGCCCTCCTCCCACTCTCCACATGCCAAAGCACAACCATCTTCCCTGCCCCTCACAGGCCTGCCCAGCTCCTGGCACTGAGCCAGGCACCAGGGCATCAATTAAACAGGAGTCTATTGTAACAAGAACCAAGGCTGCAGTCCTGGAAGAGCATCTGGGCACTTGAGCTCTACACTGATAGCTGCATCCCAGCTCCTTCCTGCCTCTTGCTTGTGCCTTGGTTTGAAGTCATGGTAACACCTGTGTTATTTTTCACGTCGACCAGCTGCTGGCAAGCCCAAGCTCATGAAGCACTAAGTAAGGCTGTCTTCTTGGAAACTAGAGTGTTTAAACAATGTCATCTACAAATCTACTGCCAGATGACAGTCAGAGTTACCCAAAGAGGAATAGCAGATGATTAGGAACACTTCTGCTACCTTTCCGCCCCATAGTATGACCTAATTGACTCAGCCTTTGTACCTGATGTGCACCTTTCTGGTTCCCAGCTCTGACACCATCATTGCCTTAGCTATGGCCCCTGCCACCTCACATCTGAGGGCCCCAGGCCCAAGCCCATCCTTTGGGAATTAAGCACTAGCTGAGTACTTCAAGTGGTTCTGCAACAGCCTGCCTTGAGGGAGACCACATGTGGTGATCAAGGAGCCTCAGAAATAACCTAACACCTTTCTCTGCCACTTATGAGCTCTGCGACCTTGTGCAAATTACCCTCTCAAAGCCTCAGTTTTCTCACTTATAAAATGAAGATATTTTTGTCTACCCCACAGGGTGGCTGTGAAAACTGAATGGATGCTGTTCTGCACAGTGCCCAGCCCATTGTAAGCACTGAGTAAACAACAGGCATTGTGACTGTGATGGGATCATTACCATTATTATGACTCCTTCTGCTAGTCCTGTTGGGATCTTGGGTCCCAGCTCTGCCACCTGTCCTTGTTCCACAATAAGCCCCATCTTGGACCCCCATTCCAGTTCCAATGTCCAGTTTACCTGCACATTTTCTGGCCCCTCTGACACAGCAGCCTGTATTCCAACCAGCTCCTACCAGCTTGCCAGAGCCAACTGCTAAGTACCCAGGAATTCCGCCAACCAGAAACCGGTGGGGGGAGGGGGGTCAAAGTCAACCAAGGTATGAATGTTCACACCAGGAAAAGCAGCAAATCAGAATCTTGTTTATTCCTTCTCCACCTCCCCCACCCTGCCATTTTTTGTCCAGGGAGCCACTTTACCACCACCCCACTTAGTCACCCAGAGACTAGAACCCTGTTCTGTGGGCCCAAACAACAGCTCTTCAGCCAAGGGTCCACCAGGCCTCCCAGAGAACCTGTGTCTATGATACGCATGTCTGACAGGTCCCCTGTCCACGTAGAGCAGAGGTCTCATTGGCCCTACCAAACTTTCCAATGACCAAAGCCCAAGCCACTCTGTCTGTGCTAGCCCTGTCTTGTGGCCCTGCCCTGCTCCAGACCTTTCTCCCCTGAGCTGGGCGGGCCTCTCCACAGGCAGCAGCCCTACTCTTACAGGCTGTTTTCCAAATGCCACAGAGAACACCTTCACTACAAAGCAAATCCAACACACTGGCTTTGAGTTGGGGTCAATTTCCACCATGCACCTTTATATGTTGCTTGAGCCAAGAAATTTGTTCCAAGTACATCATTAAGGGCAGCCTGAGGTCCTTGCTGCAGAAAGGTCCTTTCCTGCCACAGCTGCACATTGAAAATAATCTGCCAGCTCTGGCACAAGCCCTTCTACCAAATACCCCAGTAAACATTCTTGAAATGGGGCAGAGCGAGATAGAATGGAGGGCAGGCCATTCCTGTGGGGGAGCCAAGTGTGGGGAACACAGCAACCAAGAAGGAGCACTGAAGTTAGGGGAGATGGTTTTTGGAGGCCTGCTCCCTGGGCTGCCTTCAGCTCTCAGGGGAAAATCAGAGGTCCCGAGTGACTCATATCCCCCAACATCCCAAAGGGACAAGGATGTTTGCGTAAAATCTACCAATGAATAATTTAAGAAGGAACTGAAAGGACCTTAGAAATCCTTTACAATCAACACTTCCAGGAAAGCACAGCAAAGTATACCCATCCCTCTGATAGTAAAGGAATAAAAAAAGAAAAGGGTCATAAACCCATAAGGGCAAAGAGACCAGCATCTAAGGATGACACCACCTACTCTGCAGGATGCTCTGAGAACCAGACACAATAATGTGAAGAGCCTGGCACAAAATGGGTGCTTAACTCATAGTGATTATCACAACCACCAATTTTGAATAGTGCAGCCTGAATTAAAGTTTTAGTGTATTGGAAATTTGTAGTCACCTTGGTTCTCAAGGGAAAACAGAAATCTTTATTTTTATGTGTAGAAACCCTTACTTAGGAACTGGGGCCAAGTGTTCTGTTGCTTTTTTAAAAAGATTTATTTATTTACTTACTTATTTACTTATAGGGGAATGGAAAGAGAAAGGGAGGGAGAGAAACATCAATGTGCAAGGGAAACACAGATCAGGTGCCCCCTACTGGGGACCTGGCCCACACACCAGACATGTGCCCTGACCAGGAATCAAATCTGCAACCTTTCTGTTTGCAGGATGATGCCCAACCAACCCACTGAGCCACACCAGTCAGAGCATTCTGTTGCCTTTTAAGAGATTTTTCAGCAAGGTCTTTTTCAATGTTTTAATTATGAATACCCAAAATATTGTTTGTCAGCAAACATGCAGTCAAGTGGCCTACAGTGTGGTTTAAGATGTTAAATGAGTAAAAATTAAATAGAAAAAGCTATCTTCCCATGGAGACAAAACAGTCAGGACTTGTTAAAGGAGGTAAAAAGAAAGTGAAAGAGAATAACTGAAAGCAAAAGAGAAAGAAAAAGGAAGTGAAAAGAGAGTACTAAGAAGAGAAAGACAGCCAAGAAAGAGGTCTTAGTAGGAGGAAGCAGACTGACAGACAGTCTGGGGATGAATTAGTAATCGTGAATAGAGAAAACTAAACAAACAAACAGAACAGAACGGTTGTTACTGCTAAGAAAAGCAACAAGTTATACAAAGAGAGAAATGTATTCTTTCTATAGCAAGGAGTGCAGCTGTGGACAATATTTACAGTCAAAATAATGTGAATGCCAGATACTGATTTAAAGAAAATGTAATCATATTAGAGGATCCTGGAAGGAAGTGTATGGAAGTAGAGGAGCACAGAGTAGGCAAGGGCTTCATCTCCCACAAGAGGATGTCTGCAGGGAAAGTAAAATTTGAAAGTCAGGAAATTGCATTTTCAGCATGTTAGTTAGACAAATGGAGGTAAACCAGATGAACAGCTGGAGGAGTTGAAGTATGTATTTGCTTCCAGGTAGTGGAAATTGACAAAGGTTGGGGAAGAAGACAAATGTCTCATGGTAAAACTTGTGGTTCCATTTAATTTCTTAAGCGATGTATAGTATTACACCTATGAAATACATGTTAAATACTAACTAGAAATCCTTTATAATCTTTCATCTAACCCATTTTAGAAAACAAATACAGCAAAAGGCTTGCCCAAGATCACACAGCATAGGAATCTCTGCTTCTCAAACTACACCAGGCTCATGCGTGTGTTTGTGCGTGTGTTCCATCATCTAGGACCTGGCCCATCTGGACGTGGGACATATTTCCTGTCCCAACTGGGATTCTTGGCTCTGGCTCCCAGTAAACATGTTAAATATACTCCAGCCCAAATAGTACATACTGATTTCTCACTTTGCCTTTCCAACCCATCAAAGTCAAATTCTCAAAGCGTGACCACTCACAAACAACTAATGAATTTCACTGTTTTTTTGTTTGACATACATACAATAAGCACAGGTAACTTCAGGTTTGCATCCTTGAACAATTGCTTCCTGTTCTCTTTTCCAGTGGGTTCTGAGTGACCATTCATATGACTGCACATGTGATATTCATTGACCCCTGACTCCTGACCCCTGGCAGGCCACCATTTCTAGAATTGCAAGGGCTTCTATACATGGATTATAACATAAGCTTTAGAGCCCCCTTTTTCTATAATTCTATTGTCTGGAATCATGCAATGAAATTCACCTCACACAGTGGGAAACTCCTTATAAAAAGTCCCTTTTGACATTTGACTTGCTGTAAGTACCTCTGAAAGAGGCCTAAAACTAACCAACTCACACAGAATTG
Source organism: Anoura caudifer (assembly GCA_004027475.1). NCBI lineage: Eukaryota > Metazoa > Chordata > Mammalia > Chiroptera > Phyllostomidae > Anoura > Anoura caudifer. Next base: position 65,704 of record PVKU01002676.1, read on the forward strand.
TGATCTCTTACAGCAGGATGCATGTGTCTGTGCTTGTGTTAAAAATAGACTGCTTCAATTGCAACCACGATGGAACAGGTAAGCTCACTCCAATCTACTTTCTGAACATCTGTTAGCCTCAGCAGGTTGAAGAGATCATTTTAAATGGCAGGTATTTTAAAATGCTTGCTCCCTAGCTCTGAGATCTGAGCAGAGGCTTAGAAGTGTTTTCTCAACTTTTGCCTACTAGTAGCCTAATCTCCATCCACACTTACACTGGCCATGAGGGTGATTCAGAGAATTTAAATTATCTTATCACTTCTATAAACTCTGCTCCTTAAAATGCTGCTAGTGATTTGTGCATCTCCAAGGACCTACTTTTCAACCGTTGCTTCAATACACTGTGTCAGACCACAATTTGATGCTGTTTAAGTCTTTAGGAAGGTAGAAATGGGAGAAAGAAAACATTCCTCCTCCCTTCTTTCTACCTGATGCTATCAGATTACACTGATTAAATTCATGGTTGACATCAGTGTTTACCTTTGTTTCTACTTCACCAATACAAGTTGCAAAGTGAAGCTTTTAAAACCAAAACATGTATAGTATTTTCCAAAGATGAATCCCAGGAAGGCCTGGGCCTGCTAGCAGACCGAGGAATAAACTAATCCAAAAGGCAAGGAGGAGAAGGGCACAGAATTTCTCAGCCAGAATTTCACACAGCTTCACCAGCTCCTTGAAAGTTGTGAATTTACTGAACATATACATAATTATAAAGAAAAAAATCATTTTATCCTGCCTGTTTATTTAGATAGACACTGTCCTTTTATATTCTAAATTAGTTACTTTGCCTTTTCATGCCCCAAATTCCTTGTAAGCATTAGTACCAATGGGGCAACATGAAAGTCTATCCTTAGAATTTGGAATAAGACTATTCTCTTCACAAGTAAGACATAGTAAGGAAAACGGAAATTAAGCCATTTGCGGAAGCAATTCAGCCCAAGAAATGGGCTGCAAACGAGACCTCACTAAAAAGGTTTAAGGAGAAAACCCAAGGTGACTGGTTGTCTCCCAGGAACAACAATGTAATTTTTCCACAGCAAGCTTCTACGGAAAAGCAGTGAACTAGGCGATAAACTCATTTTCCTGCTGGGTGCACAGAGTCTCTATGAAAGATGACTATAATTAATGAAGCTTAAATTTCTCAGCATGTTGTGACATTCAGTCTAATTTCATTTTACTTATTCAATTCTGAACCAAAAGTTTAGCTCTTTGTGTGCTGACATGCTTGGGTTTGCTTCACCTTCATTCGTTGTCCTCCCTGCTTTCATAAAACCCTTCCAGATTTGCTCAAATTTTTCAAGCTGCAATAGGCCAAGACTTCCTATACTTCAGTGGTTCTCAACTTTGGTTGCATGTTAGAATCACCTGGGGCACTTTTACAATGCATGGTAGCCAGGCTGTACCACACAGCAATTAAATCAGGGTCTATGGGGGTGGGACCCAGGCATCAGCATTTTTTAAAGATCCTCAGGTCATTCCAGTGTGCAGCCAAGGCTGAAAATCACTGTTTAGTTATTTCTCTACTGTAGGAAAGCACTGCCTTTACCTTCCACTGGGTCTTGGAACCAGCTTCCCAGAGCAGCTAGCTATCCTTTCTCCTTCCCTCCAGAAGGATCTTTGTGGTCTAGCCCACAACACCCACTTTTATCTACTATTCCTTAATCCCCAACTATGAAACTCCCATCCCCTCCCCTTTCTCCAAGGCGGGGGTTATATAAAAAACTTAAAACTCATTTGTACTGCTATAGATGGCAGGCTCTACCAGCCACAGTGACCGCCCCAGAATCCCAATGGGTGTTAAAACCATCCCAACAATTTCCTTCAGACATTTCTGTTAGCAGTGTAACACAGTGCCCAGAGATTTCTCCATTAAAAGACCCCCCATTAAAGAGAGTTCTAGAATGCAGCTCTCTGTAAGGCATAAACAGAAACATGATTTGAAAAGATTTAGAGGAAGTTGACTTCTTAGCCAGGGCACTGATTATCTAGATTTCTCAAGGTGCTTTCAGTACAATGGTATTTTTAAAAAATCAAATTCTGCAGACACAACAGAAGGATGAACTTGTATATAAGTTCCAGGCACAGGGGATGCTCCTGACTGTGGACCTCTGAGGCAAACACATTTCTCACAGCAGGAAAGGCCATGCGGTACAATGGGGAAATCGCAAGTAAAGCACCCCCAGGTCTCCTGAGAAACCCATAACAGGCATATTTATCCATGGAGTCGCAAAACCAGGCCAGCTCTTCAGGTAACCTTACGAATCAATGAGAGATGGACCTATTTGATGGGAACGGTGTGAACATTTTAATGTAATACAAGCAACAACCAAAAAAACTAAACAGTTTTTAAACCTGAGTTTAAACCTCAGGTTTCTTCTTTCCAGCAGTGTAAACTCAGTTTTGCCTTAAATTATCAACAATGATAACTGTCTAGCAGCTCTCCCAGGGCTTGTGGCTACCGCCACATATAAACTAGGAGCTCAGTGGCTCTTATTGCTGTCCCAAGAGCTGCCTCTGCTTTTTCTCTCTCCATCTCATCTCCTGAACACTGCAGACAGCAATGAATTGTGTTTAGAGTTCTTGACTAAGGATAACTGAAGAACTAAGCAGCTCACCTTCCTTAGAACCCAAACTCCCTAAGGCTCCCTTTTATTTTCTGCCAGCCTCTTCAAAGTCAGAACCTCTTGAGGACAGATGCTTAGTACGGGGATCACGTTTTCAACTTTGCAAATAGATACTTACCTTGGGTGAATAACACTGTATTACATTTGCTAGGTTATAAACACCAGATTCACTTTAGGATGTGACTTGCCCTACATTCTTTTACTTATTCTTTGTACTTATTGGCAAGGCCACATTGTAAGACAGCAATCTTCACCTCTGTGAGGTGTTACTTTAGAAACTGGAAAACTTACATGCTTTGGTTGGAGTTCACCACTAGAATTTGAGATCAAAATGTCAAAATAGCCCTACAATGGGCCTGTACTTCTGCTGGGATCGCAGTGTTGTTTGGGATTCACCAAATTCAGCTTATTCATTAGTTTTGAAATAGAAGTGTTAGCAGGACCTATCTTGAAAAAAATATATTAGAATGGTCAAAAATAGTCACAAACTCCAGAAACTGTGTTCATTAGTTTAGAATGTGCTTTTCCAAAGTCACATTCCTTAAACTCTGAAAAAAAAAAAAAAAAAAAAAAAACCACCTCAGAAGTTATGCTGTGCTACTGAATGCTCTACATGAAGAAAAATGTGTTTAAAGAGGCTTCCATGATTAGCTGTTTGTTGCTTATTTAATTGATCCACCAAATGTAGATCACATTGGCAGGGTCAAAGTCTTGTGTCTGCCTGGGGCAGAATGTCAAGTAAAAACAGATGTTTATTAAATGCTTTTGATCGAGTTGAAGGTGGTTCTTTTGCAAAAGCAAAACACCTTTGCCTTGCTACGACTGCAGTTCCCCTTAAGCTAAATCTACCTTCAGGACTTTTCACTTTTATTCCCACTATTGTTTTTACCAGTGTAGAAATGCTTTAGATTTTGTTTTCTTTCCAGGCTTTCGAAGTGCTTTCACCACTCACTTTATTTGCCATAGACTTACTGAACAGAAAGGAAAGTTTGCTCCTGAAATGTCCCCTTTGCCCTCAAACCCATTTCATTCTGGGGTAGCCCAAATGGTAAAGAAGAATCAGTGAGGAACCAAGATTTCATTTTTTACATAGTGTGACAATGTCGCAAGGGCACATCCTCCTTCTGGAACTGATTCCTTCTGTCACACCTGCGTGGGGGGGGGGGGGGGGGTGCTCATGACACCGCGGCACTGCCTTCTCACAGGTGCCTGGAAGACGTTCCAGCTCCCACCTTGGGCTTATACCCCGGCTGAGTTACAAATGGTCCCTCATGTGCATTACCTAGGTTCTCCTTCAACTTGGCCATGACTACCCACCCTACTCCACCCCCATCCGCAGCGTCCTCGAGGTTGCCAGAGCTCTGGTGGTGGGTCTGCCGTTCGGAAGTCCCACTACTGTCGCGTCATTATTATGACCAATACTGTAACGCGCAGGCGGGGGACGGGGGTGGGGCACAGAAACCAGCACGTCTGAAAGCATGGGATCACCGAACCCTCCTCCTTTAAGGGCATGGCCCCCCAACCAGGGCGCACCAAATCGCCCCTGACGACACGTGCATTGGGCGCATCTCCGATCACAAAAAAACAATATCATCTGATGCACCTCTTCAGTCCCCCAAAGCCCGCTGTGGTGGTTCTCGCTCTTTTGCCAGCCCCCGGGCTCCGTAACCCCTGTATCGCAGCCCTGCGGCCGCACCATCGCAGCGCCCCGCACGTACCCACGTCGCCGAGGAAGCAAGTGTCAGCGATCCCGGGCTCCATGCCGCTTGCTGCCAGGCTCCCCCAGCTGCGTATCCCGGCGACTCTCGATGCTGGGGACTAGGGCCTCTAGCTGAGATGGCCGCCAGCGCCGGGAGTTGTAGTTCCCCGGTGGTGGTGGCGCACCTCGCAGGACTCGGGGCCAGCGCCGCGTCGTGGTCATCTGCGTCCAACTCTGCGGTCGCTGCCGCCGCGCTTTGCTGGGCAAAACAGTCCGTGTGCAAAATATGTCCAGGTGCAAAACGTGCCGGTGTATGCATGTGCAGAGCGTGTCCATGTGTCCAAGTGCAAAACATGTGCCGTGTGCAAAACATATGTCCACGTGTCCATGTGCAAAACGCGTCCAGCTGCTAAAATTTACTACCATCCTTTGCACTGATCACACTCAGCAAAGCTCCAGAGTTCCTCCATGTTTTAATTTTAATAATGAACTTCCCACTGGTGCTGACATACTGTTTCTTTCATCTTTTGAAAGGAAGGCCTAAATTCCAAATCGTTCACATGCTTTAAAAACACACACATGCACACACGCCTTTCCATGTCTCGTGACAGAAATGAATAACTTGTTTCTGAATGACTCCAAGTTGACAATTGGGTAAGACTGCTTTTTTTCCTCTTTTTTCTTTTTTTAACCCACCCTGACCTGATCTAAGCCTAAATGTAGAAGTTAGTTTGGGCTGGAAAGTAAAAATACAGGAATTGTCCGGTCTGGAAACAACATAAGGACAAGCAGAGAGTAGAATGTTTAAAGGGTCACGCGGGCAGAGGCTTCCCCAGAGCGCTTATGTGTCCAGTCCAGAAAACAGGCACTGTGTTTAGCAGGGTTTGAGCTCTCTCAGAATCCATAGCTGCTGAACTGAGAACCCCAGGCCTAGGAATGACATTTCACGCTTATCAGCAGTGTGTTTTTGTACCGTTTTTGCCGCTTGTCTTCCAAAATTAGGCTCTTGAATTTTCTTTGCAAGTTTCTTTACTAAATGTGGTACATTTTTTTGATTTAATACATTTGGGATGTTATGTTTTCCACATGACAATACCATGTGCTTGTACATTTGTATTTTCTTTAATATTTCTTTCCTGACAAAGCATCTAGATCTGAGTATAGATTATATGTATGTATACACACACACACACATATATATATACACTATATATATTTATAAACAATTCAGCTCTTACCAGTGTGGCTCGGTTTGAGCATCATCCTGCCTGTTTGATTCCTGGTCAGGACACATGTCTGGGTTGTGGGTTTGGTCCCCAGCCAGGTTGAGGCACACATCAATACTTCTCTCCGGCATCAGTATTTTTCTCCCTCCCTTTATCCCTCGATTCCCCTCTCTCTAAAATAAATAAATAAAATCCTTTATAATTTTTATTAAAAAAAACAGTATATATTTCTTTATATTTCCATACTTAAGTTTATATATGTATGCATGCAAGTATTTGCTAAAATATTACAGAGAAAATATTTCTTATTAGTTTATTATGTTGTAATTTTTCTTCATTCTGTTGTTCAGTTCAATAGTTAATTGCATATAAGCTTGTTAAAGTTTTTATGTATTCAGAAATATATTATCAAAGTGTTTCCCCTTTGTTTAATATTTGGAATGTATTTCCCCACCAAGAGTCAGAATATATGTATTATTCTGTTTTGTTTGTTATTAAGTCTTTTATCCATCTGGAATTTGTTGCAATGTATAGGATCTAAGTTAATTTTTTATCTAAATGAGTAGTTTATTTGTCTAATTTTGTGTTAAGCTCCTTTATTACATATTAGTTTCTTTTTTCTTTTTTATTAAGATATAATTGACATATAACATATTAGTTTCAGGTATACAACATAGCGACTCTATATTTGTATATATTTTAAAATGGTCACCACTATAAGTCCAGTTAACATTCATCACCCACACACAATTACAATTTTTTTCTTATGATGAGAACTTTTAAGATCTACTTTCTTAGCAACTGTCATATTCAATACAGTAGTCTAACTCATTGTGCTGTACATTATATCCCCATGACTTATTTTATAACTGGAAGTTTCTACCTTTTGTCCACCTTCATTCACTTTGAGCTTCCCACCTCTAACTGTCATCAATTGGTTTTCTGAATCTACAAGTTCATTTTTTTCATTTTGCCTTGTTTTGTTTTGGATTCCACATATAAGTGAGACCACATGGTATTTGTCCTCATCTGCTTATTTCACTTAGTATATAATGCCCTCAAGATCTCTCCAAGCTGTCACAAATTACAAGATTTTCTTCTTTTTATGTATGAATAATATTCCAGTGTAGAGAGAGTGCGTGTGTGTGTGTGTGTGTGTGTACGTATCCCATTTTGTTTATCCATTCATCCATTGATGGACACTTAGGTTGCTTCCATGCCTTGACTGTTACCAATAATGCTGCATTATCTTCAGATGAACATGGAGATGCATATATCTTAACAAGTTTAAGTGTTTTCATTTACTTTGAATAAATACCAAAAAGTGGAATTGCTGGGTCATATGGTAGTTTTATTTTAATTTTTTTGAGAAACATTTACACTGTTTTCCATAGTGGCTGTACCAATTTACATTCTCACCAACAGTGGGCAAGGGTTCCTTTTTCTTCAATGTCTTACCATCGCTTTGCAGTAAGTTTTTAAGTTTAGAAGTATGAGTCCCTCTACTTTACAGTTCTTTTTCAGAACTGTTTATTGGATATTCTGGGTCCCTTGCAATTTCGTATGAATTATAGAATTAGCTTTTCAATTTCTACAAAGTTATTTGGGAATATGATAGAGATTGTATATAATCTGTAGATCATTTTGGTGAATGTTGCCATTTTAACAATGTTAAATCTTCTGATCCAAGAAGATGAGATGTTTTCCCAGTTATTTATATTTCTTTAATTTCTTCCAATAATGTTTTGTAGTTTTGAGAGGATATGTTTTGTTATATTTACTCCTAAGTATTCTATTCTTCTGGCTATCATAAGTGGAATTGTTTCCTTAGTTTTATCTTCAGATTACTCATGCAAGTGTGTACAAATGTAATTGATTTCTGTATATTTATCTTGTATGCTGCAAGCATGCTGAACTCATTCATTACAGTTAGTAGTTTTTTACTGTACTCCTTAGGATTTTCTATATACCAGATCATGTCATCTGAAAATAGAGAAAGTTTACTTCTTCCTCTTATTTTGCTGAGAAAAGGGATGTTTTATTACTGTGACTTGACCATAAATTATAATTATTATCATTTATGAAAGTTACATAAATGCAGGCTGATCATCTTTAAAGTCTCAAAAAAGCCAAATATAAAGCACAGAAAATAAATTTGATTGACAAATGCACCTACATAATTCTTTTACATGTTATATGAAATCCTAGGAAGAATCATTGCAATAATTATTTAAAGTGATGTTAAATGTAACAAAAGAGATGTTTGGCCTGAAAAATAAATTTAAATGTATAGCATCTACAGTAATAGATCAGAGCTAAAGTATATTTGCAATTTCTAACAGAAAAAAAAGTTAGACTGCAAATACTCTGTATTCTTCAATGAAATAAGAAACAGACCAAGGATGAACCCGGCTGCCTTTTAAAGATAATTTTTCAGGGTAGCTAAAATGAGTAATGATAAAGCTCTACACATATAATTAAATTGTTGTACTCAAAACAATAGAGGAGACCCTTGAACAATGCAGGGGTTAGGGGCACCAAACCCTTGAGCAGTGGAAAATCCCCATATGCCCTGGCTGGGGTGCTCAGTTAGTTGGAGCCTCCACCCCTACCCCTAAAGGTTTAGGGTTCCGTCTTTGGTCAGGGGTCAGGCTCTCTCTCCCTTCCTCTCATTCTAAAATCAATAAGTTTATCCTCCGATGAGAATTTAAAAATAAAACAAAACACATATAACTTCAATTGACTCTCCACATTCCTGGATTCCCAAACTTGGATAGAAAATACTGTTTTGGCACAAGGTTTGTTGAATCTGTGGCTGTACAACTCAAAAATATAAAGGGCCAACTGTGTATTTATTGAAGAAAAATGCTGCGTTTAAGTGGATCTGGCCAGTTCAAACCCATGTTGTTCAAGGATTAGCTGTATTTTTATTTGTAAAGTTTGCAAACCAAAATGTTACCAATAATAAAACATCAGTATTGGTGGGAATACCAAATATTATTTCACAACTGCCACTATGTGTTTCTTCTCTGACATGATTAGCACAGTTGTAAACTGGCTATGTTTGAGACATTCACTTCCTTTAGTCGACCAGCTTCTTTCATAATGTGCTGTTCTTGAATCTAGCTGTAGATAGATTTTGGTAGATGTTGGTGAAGAGAGATACATTTTATATGACAAAGATGTTCAAATTTCTCCTTCAACTTCTGATTATAATCTTTGGCTGCCTTTTCTCATGATGTAAACACATCCAGTTTTTCAGAAGCATTAGCTTTCCATAGATGAATTTTCATTTCATCGGATCCACACATAATGTATTGTATTTACTATCAGAAGTCCATTTTACACAGATAACATGTTGCAATCTCTTTGTGTGATATACTTCCCTGCTTCTACTTTTGTCCACAGGAAAGATGTAAATAGATTTATCAAAACTAGTGGACCAAACTCTTTGCCAGAGGGAAAGTAATCCACGTCAAGCACCACAGATGCATCATCCATATGCACCATTACAAGAGTGTCTAGTGCACCCACATCAGAGGTATATAAGTTGTAATCTTTGTTTGGTACAATAAAATGAAAGCTTCTATAGGGTTTCAACAAACTGTATTTGTTCTCATATCTAAGATTTCCGTTTCAGAGGAGTAGCTCGCTTCATATCATATAGTATTTACTATATTCCTGTTAGAAGTACAACTTCCCAAGAGAAATGTCTCCATTGGGTTAAATTTAACACAACTTATACTGTCAAATCCCCAGCTCATTAAACATATAGAACTGATTCTTTTTCCATCCCAAATATCTCCTTGCTGTCCACATGTAGCAAAAATAACTTCTTTCCAGTGTGATCAATTCCTGTATGCACTGTCTTTCCTAATATTCAATGCAATGGTAGTTCCTCTTCTCCAAAGCCTAGTCCATCCATTTTCCACTGCTTCACAGTTTTGTCTTCACCAATAGTAAAAAGAGGACTCCCACAGAAATAAGTACATTTTCCTCATAAAAACCTTTATGTGCTTGTATTGTGCAGATACTGTTTCATTTGATCAAGTTCCAGATTCTAACCTTTCCATCACATGGCCCAGAAAGGACATTTGTCAGGCTCTTTGGATGCTTTTGATTCCAAGCAATTGATTCCATCTTGGTGACCACCCAGAGAGACAAGAAATGGTTTTGCAAATACCTGTTCCAGTTTGGTAGCACTGCCACATGGCCATGTGACTTGTTTTGCGTTCTATTGATATGATTTATTACATTAATTGATTTTTTATGCTAAACTCACCTGGGATTTCTGGGATAAAACCCATTTGTTCATGGTGCATAATTCTTTTTACATGTTGCTGGATTTAGTTTGCTAGTATTTTGTTGAGAATTTTTGCATTAATATTCAAGAGAATATAATATCTCTATAAGAGATACAGGTCTGTAGTTTTCCTTTCTTGTCATAATTTCATTTTTTTTTATTGTATCAGGATAACACTGCTCTTATAAATGAGTTGGGAAATGTTTGCCCTTCTTTTATCTTTTGGAAAAGTTTGTGAATAATCCATAATTATTCTTCTTTGAATGTTTGCTAGGATTCAACAGGGAAGCCTTCTGTCTGGGATTTTCTTTGTTGGTGTTTTTTAAATTGTTAATTCAATCTCTTCACTTGCTAGAGTTCCATTCAGGTTGTTTATTTCTTCTTGAGTCAGTTTTCAGTAGCTTTGTGGTAGCTACTGAAATATTTTCTAAATATTCACCCAATTTATCTAATTTGTTGGCACGCAGTTATTTATTACTCCCTTATAACCCATTTTATTTCTGTAAAGTTCATATTGACGTTCCCTCTTTCATATCTGATTCTAGTTGTATGAGCGTTCCCTTTTTTGTGTGTGCCAATCTAACTAAAGTTTTGTCAATATTTTTAATATTTTCAAAGAACCAAATTTAAACTCATTGATTTTACTCTATTGTTATTTTATACTCTATTCCCTTAATTTCTTTGCTAATATTTATTATTTCTATGTTACTGCCTGTTTCAGGTTTAGTTTGCCCTTCTTTTATCAGTTTCTTAAGGTGGGGGGGTTAGATTATTGAGTTTTTCCTTCTAGAAAAGTTTCTAAAAACTTTCTAATTTTTTTCTTTCTAAAAGTTTTTATCCTCATCCAAGAATATGTTCATTGATTACAGAGAGAGAGAAAGCGGGGGGAGAGAGAGAGAAATATTGATGTGAGATAGAAACATCAATTCATTGCCTTCCATACACACCCCAACCAGGGATCTGAACCACAGCCTAGGCAAGTGCCCTGACCAAGAATTGAATCCACAACCTTTTGGTGTATGGGACAATGCTCCAACCAACTGAGCCATTCAGCCAGGGCAAGTTTTTTTTTTTTTTTCTTAATATAGGCATTTACAGGTACAAATTTCCCTTTAAACATTTCTTTAGCTATGCTCCATAGGTTTTGGTATATAGTACCTTAATTTTCACTCAATTAAAAGTATGTTTTTTAATTCCTTTTCATTTATTTTTAATCCATCAGATACTTAGGATTGTGTTAGTTTACACATATTTGTAAGTTCATTAATTTTTCTAGCTATTGATTGCTAATTTTGTTCCCTTGTTGTCACAGAAACACACTGAATTTATTGAGGTTTGCTTAATGACCTAGTATATAGTAGTCTACTCCATAGAATGTTTCATGTACACATGAGAAGAATGTATATTCTGTTGTTGAGTGGAGTGTTCTATAGAGATTTGTTAGGTTTAGTTATGATCTCCTATTTGGTTATTTTATCCATCATTAAAAGCAAAGTATTAAAATCTCCATCAACTATTTTTTATTTATTTCTCCCTTTATTTCTGCAGTTTTTACTTCATGCGTTTTGGACTTCTGTTATTTCTGTTTATAACTCTCATAAACTCCTATGAATTGGCCCTTTTATCATTATAAAATTTCCCTCTTTATCTCTAATTTTTTTGTTTTAGAGTCTATTTTGTCTAATATTAGTACAGCTATTTTAACGCTTATGAATTTTATTTGCATAATATATCTCTTTTCATCTATTTACTTTCAATATATTTATATCTTTGAATACAAAGTGTATCTCCTGCAAGCCCATTGGGGGTAGTGCCCACAAGCATGTGGGGGAGGGGGCACTGGCACTTCTTCCCCTTCCTGGGGTAGTATGGGCTGAGCTTGAAGAGGAGATAGGATTTGCTCCCACCCTGCAATTTAGCAACAAATCTCAGAAGCCATCTTGTTCCTGGACAAAAGCTTTCCCAGGAGGCACAGTCTGAAAGTGCTGGCTCTCTGGGGCACTCTGGTCCCCCTGGGACACTGAACTCAGCAGAACAGGGCTGGCCAAGTGATTCAAGAGGTGGGGGAAGGGCACCAGCTGTGCACTTGAGGTGGGGGAGACAGGCTCTCTTTCTAAAGCCACACAGTTTCGTCACTGTCTGAGCTTCTGCCAGAATCATCCCCAGAAAACAAGGGCTCCTAAAATCACTGCTGAGTGCAGCCAGCAGACCCATCTGTAGGAACTGAGCAGCGTGACCTCACCAGCAGTGAGAGACAGGGCAGTGCACTTCTACGCTAGTACTGTAACAATGGAAGTGCTCATTCTTGGGAATGTGTTGTCTGTGTATCCCAGACAAATTGAACCACCACTGAATTTCACCACCAGATGCTTTGCAAGCTCCTTTTCCTGCCTTTGTTGCTCTGGTTTGGGGATCCCTGCATGGGGTTGAAACTCCATGTTCCTAGGGAGGGAGGGAGTTTTTCAGCTGAAATATCCCTCCCACTTCTGAGTCACCACTGAACCTGGGTGCAGGGAACAACTCTTTCCATGCCTCCACCTTTCTTACCAGTCTCTGTGTGGCTTCTTCTGCAAATCCTTGGTGATTATCTTTCAGTTCAGTTACCCTTCAGATGTTATTCAGATTGCTTGCTCTATAATTTAGCTGTAAATCTGGTTTGGGGCCAGGACTGGGTGAATGTAGCTTCCACCTACTCTGCAGCCATCTTGAAATCTAGATGTTTTTAATAATTCATGTTTATTGATATTTTCCATCTGATGTGACATTGTCATCATAACTTCCTTTACTTCTTTAGACTTTCCTTTAGTTTGTTGAACATATTTATAAAGGTTACTTTGAAGTATTTCTCTGGTAAATACAATATTAAGCACTATCGCAGGAGTTTCTTCATTTTCTTTTTTTAATAAATATTTTATTGTTGTTCTATTACAGTTGTCCCAATTTTGCCCCTTTGCTCTCCTACACCGCCCCCCCCACAGACAATCCCCACCCTGTCATCCATGTCTATGGGTCATTCATATGTGTTCTTTTACTAGTTCCTTCCCCTTTTTCCCTACTCTTATCCCCTACCCCTTCCCTCTGTTCACTGTCAGTCTGTTCCTTGTTTCCATGCCTCTGTTTTATTTTGCTTGTTTGTTTTGTTCATTAGGTTCCTCTTACAGATAAGATCATATGATATTTGTCTTTCACTGCCTGGCTTATTTCACTTAGCATAATATTTTCCAGTTCCATCTATGCTTTTGTGAAAGGTAGGAGTTCCTTCTTTCTTTATGCTGCATAGTATTCCATTGTGTAAATGTACCACAGTTTTTTTGATCCACTCATTTACTGGTGGGCACATAGGCTGTTTCCAGCATTTGGTTATCGTAAATAATACTGCTATGAACATTGGGGTGCATAGGTCCTTTTGAATTGGTGTTTCAGGATTCCTAGCAGTGGAATTGCTGGGTCAAAAGGTGGCTCTATTTTTAGTTTGTTGAGGAAATTCCATACTGTTTTCCACAGTGGCCACACCAGTCTGCATTCCCACCAACAGTGCACTAGGGTTCCCTTTACTCCACAGCTTTGCCAGCACTTGTTGTTTGTTGATAATGATGGTCATTCTGAGAGGTGTGAGGTTGTCTCTCATTGTGGTTTTGATTTGCATGTCTCTCATGACTAGTGATGTTGAGCATCCTTTCATACATCTCTGGGCCTGCTGTGTGTCCTTCACAGGAGTTTCTGTTGCATTCTTTTTTTCTCAGTGTATGGGTCATAGTTTCCTATTTCCTTGTATGCCTCATAATTTTTGGTTGGAAAGTGGACATTTTAGATAGTAAATTACCCTAACTCTGTGTACTGGTCTCCCCTCCCCCCACAGGGACTTGTTAGTTGTTACTTTATACCTATTTAGTGACCAGCTTGTTTATTTTAGTGGTATCTATTTCCCCACAGATACAGTATTGAGTTTCTGTTGTTTCTTCTCAGGGAGGCACAGCTTTGATCACACCCACAGTCATCCTGGTATGACAGTTGTATCAGTAGAGGTTTGGGCTGCTGTTTGGATTCTTATTTGTCCTATATATGTTTATCCTGAGGGCCCAGGCTGGAGGAGGAAAGGCCACATGAGACATGGTTTCCTCATGTGCATCATCTGAGCTCAACAGTCAAATCAAAATATACAAGCACCCTAAGACTCCTATTCATATCATGTCAGCTCATATTCTCACAGGCAAAAAAATTCACATGGCTGAGAACAATATCAATGGGGTAGAGAAGGAAACTTTGCCAACAGTGGAAGGAGGAAGAGAATAAATATTTGTTGAAATAAAAATCTAAATTATCATATCCATCATGTCAGCATGGTATACAACTAACAGTAATGATGCATGTGTGCACCAAGAGACATGAATAAGAATGTGCAAACAGAATTATTCATAGCTGCCAAGAACTAGAAATAACCCAAATGTCTATCAACAGTACAATGGATAAAGAAAATATGCTACACCCACACCTACATATAAAGATTTCCCCAATTATCTCAAAGTAGAGTGTTTCTTATGAAGTATTTCTTAAGCTGAACTAGTGAAAAGTAAAGAGTATTCTCTGCTTTCCAAAACATCACATTATTTCATTCTGCTACATTAGTACACCAATGGTTTTTATTTGTAGTGAAAACAGGTACTAATGTAAGTCTTTCATAAAAATGAAGTAGCACCATGCAAACTTTCTGAAAGTGAGGGATACCTGTATGACAATGAAAATGAAAGAATAAGCACACACGAAATCATGAGTCTCAAAATTTACTCCAAAGAAACCAGGCACAAAATCACTCAATTTATATAAATTTCAAACCACTAAATGATGAAGTTTAGGGATGGTCATTGGCGCCAATTCCTTGACAACAGGAATCCCCAATTTGAGGTGCAGTGAAGAAGGAAACTTTATTCCATGCAAAATAGCTCAATTGTGGTACAGTGCAGCCACGAGGCAGCCCTGGGGCCAGGCATTTCTCCAGCTAGACAGCTCTATTCTGCTCCTCCATGGTTTGCCCTGCTCCTCACTGTTCTGCTCTGCTCTGTTTGGACAAAGATGTTCCATGTTTCAGCTCAGCCAAGGAAACAATCTTCATTGGAAAGGGAGAGTGGATTTCCCAAGCCAGAGACGACCTAACTTTTACAGACACCCTTGTCCCTGATTGATCTGTCATTATGCAAATGAGGACTCCAAACCTTTGCAGTTTGATTTGTTCAAAAGGCACTGTCCTAATTGGTCAGAATACAGTCATTTTCGTTGATGGGCGAAGAAACTGATAGAGATATACTTGCACCAGCTCCAGTTGGATGGGGAAGACTCAGTATTGGTTGAAATAGCATTCCAGGAACTACTTCCTATGGGCTAGCTCAGATGGCATAAACAGTACAGGCAAGCATTTCAGTCCAGTGGCAGGTAGGTCAGCACAAGCTTCTCCCTGAAGAGCAGTTTGCACAAGAGGCACCTGTGTAGGCGCCTGTGTCGACACCTATGTAGAAATGGCTGCTATTTTTTTTTCTTTTTCTCAAATGTGAGCCCAGTTAAAATACCAGGAGCCCTTTTCAGTAGGTACCTTCCTTCTCAGCATCCACAAAACTTATTAAAAGTAAAGAAGAGATTACAATGGAAGGTAGAGTAGTGGTTAGGTTTGGTGATAGGGAAAGGAGGTGGGTATTGATTGAGAGGTGTCACAAGAGGGAGCTTCTGGATTTTTGACAATGTTCTATTTCTTGACCAGGTTGGTGTTTTCATAAATATTTGCTTTGTAATAAATTAGAGATTTGTACAAAATTAGAGATTTTGGTTTTGTATATTTCAAAATATCTGTTCTATTTCATTCTCTGCTTCTACAACCAGCCTTCTTCAGTTCTTGAGCACATTTAATTTCACTTCTGGGGCCTTTGCACTTGTTTGGTCCTCTGTTTGAAAAGCTCTTCCTGCACATCTTCCAAGAACTATTTAGTTTGTTTTTATTATTATCATTTAACCTGAAATGTCCTTTTCATTGAGATTGTATGTCTCTGCCTGTTCTGTCCCTGGCCTCCAACACCATCTTCCAGCACGTCCAGCTTGTTTTCATAGTAGCATTGTTAAATGAAATTCTATTTTTGTTGTGGTGGCGATGGTGGTAATTTATGCCTGTTTGTCATCTACCTCTAGACTAAGTTTAAGTATGCAAAGGGTCCTTGTCTAACTTGTACACTGCTGTAACCATAGTGCCAAATTCAGCATCTGGCCACAGTAAACAGGAAAAGATGCTCTTGGGTTGGTCAAAAAGTTCAATTAGTTTTTTCCCAGATGATGGCTCTAGTAGTGCTTGTCTTTAACTTCATTCAAAATAATTTTGTTATATTGTATAGTGACAGCTGTCATATCAGCATGCATTAAAAAAACTTAAATCAAATTTGGTGAATTTTTGTTCTGCCATTTTAATATTGAAGATGGAAGAAAATAACATTTTCAGCATATTAAGCTTTTTCATTTTAAGAAAGGTTAAAATGCAACTGAAACCAAAAAAAGGTTTGTGCAGTGTATGAAGAAGGTGCTGTGAGTGATTGAAATGTGAAAAGTGGTTAAGTTTGTTGGTACTACTGACAGTCTGGACAAATAATCGTTTGCTGTGCGGCTGTCTCATGAATTGGAAGACCTTTAGGAGCACCCCTGGCCTCTGTCCACTAGAAGCCAATAGCAAGGGACAGCTGACATACTCAAAATATCCAAATCAATAAAGTTATTCGTTAAAATGAAAAATGTGTTTTAGAGGAAAAACTAAACATTTTGGCCAATCCAGTATTTAACAAATAAATCTTTCTACACCCACCATGTGTCACAGGACCCAGTTCAAGGTGTTTACAGTATTTAATACCGTTCATTGGTAGAATTAATGCTATTTGTGGTCCTTTCAGCCCTCCTCATAAATTATCAACTTCTAGAAGTGTTTTACTACGGAACTAGAACGGAAACAAGTGTTACATGGATTTACCATTTACTAAACTAAAACAAGGGTGAGGATTCGTAAATGCCACTTTTCACCAAAACAAAACAGGGGTCACTGGGACAGCTTCAGCGGTCCACGAAACCAAAGGCAAAACCACCACACTCAGGGTAAGCGAGCTCCCAAAGCCAGCGCAAGCGCGCTAGAGAGACGTGTAGGCAGGTTCCGTGGGCGTCTGTGGCAGCCAACGACGTGCCAGCCCCGTGCGACGACCCCCAGAATCGCTACGCGCGCCAGTTCCGTTATCCAATCCCAGAGCGCGCTGCGGGATCGCGCCTGCGCAGAAGGGAAAAGAGAGCGCCGCGTGGACGCCAGCCGCAGCCTGCGCTTGCGCTTTGGCTTCTCCTCAGTGATTGGTTTCTACCTTCTGCAGGGTACGCCCCAGTTCCATTTTCACTTTCTCTTCCCCCTTCTTCCTGAGGCTACCGTGTTTTACTTCCGGTTGCCAGCTCCGTCACTGAGAGTCGACATGTTCTTTCAGGCCGTGAGATGTCTTGGGTTCTGTTCCTTTCTGTGTCTTCTGAAGGAGGGGTGGCGCTTGGCTGACTAGCGCGGCGGGGCTTGAGGGTTCCAAGCGTGGACGCCGGGCCGGGTTTCTCTCGCCTGCGCCTCAGGCCTGCCCTTCAAGGCCGAGACTTTCTTCCCCAAGCCTTTAGCACTGGGGCGGAGAGTAAGGACGTGCTGCGACGTGGTGGATCCTGAGCATCTCTGACGAGCCTGTGCTAACTGGGAACCAAGGCCACCCATTAAAAATCCAGGTGGAGGGGGTCCCGCAAAAAGACTACTCAAGGGCTTCCTTGCCGTGAAGGAGGCAAAACCAACTTATTAACAAGGTCTGAAAAATATCTGTCACATTTGGCCGTGAGGGATCGGGAGGAAGGAAGCGTGTGTGTGGAGGAGCGGACAACGTATAAAAGCATGGGGAAGAAATTGAAAAATAATCCCAGATTCTCGGGGGTGCCGGAAGCAAAAAGAACAGGTAAAACTTCCCCTGTGCGGGGACCTCAGTTTGTGGACCTTTGTAGACACCTGGAAGGAATCAGAGACCCTGTCCTCCAAAACTGAGGTGCATGGTGTAGCTGTTTGGGCGTTTGTAGCTTCGCTATTATAGTTAAAACATTTCAAGTTGCAATTTGCATGCTTTTTATAAATGATGAATGACTAACGCGTTCTTGCCTGTTTGTCCTGCTCCGGGGTGAGTTGGGTGGAAGGGGACAGTGGTTGTCAGAATCGTTTTTGCTTTGCTGCTTTTTAATTTTCTCCACTTTTTACCACCTGTGGCCATTCTCAGTTGCATCTTAATTTGTTGCTAGGAAGTCAGCATTTTACAGGTTGGTATGGGGCTTCAAAATTTATCTTCCCCCCTTTTAAGGCAGAAAGTCCAGCACGGTTTAAGTTATTTCCTTCGAGTTGCTTGTCAGAGGACAGCTCCATCTTTACGGACATTATGAGAAATACTTAAAGTTTTGCTCATTTGGTTTGGACTGGCTGTTTAGTTTTATAAGGATTCTCTATGAATCCTGAACCACAAGTTTCTTTCTGTAGAGAATGTCAGTACGGAACCCGTCGTTCGTTCGTTCCTTCCTTCCTTTCCTATGTATAAAGGAAGAAATCTATTCATAGGGAGGGTTATTTAGCGAACAACTGAAGTAGCGCAAAAGGAATGTTAGGCTAAGTTGGTACCCGCAACCCAGCTGTTTGAGTGTGGCACCAAGCCGCATTTCGTGGGAGAACTTGCAAATTAACCTCAAAATTTGAGGAAGATACTTTGAAAATCTTCAAGTTTTTATTTAATCACTATATAAATCCAGAAATTTATATAGACCTCTCTGACCCTTCTTTATTCTCTGTGTAAGGTAAAATTAGAATGATAAAGCTCGTAATAATATATTCTAAACTTAAGTGCTGTACAAGTTTATGGTGTTGTAGTAATATTAGCACTCTAAGGGCCCAAAATGTTCCCCTGAAAAACCATTAAAAGGAAAAGGGCGTATATAGGGTATGTAATATTGTTGGATCTGAGATTGGTAGTAAGCCTACTCAGGAGGTTTATAATAAAGCAGATATTCCTTGAGAGTGTAAGAATGCTCCTGTGTTGAAAACCGCCTTCTAGAACTGGTTACCACTATACAATATATGTTCACCCAAATAATTCACCCAAACTAGAGAAAAATAAAAAGTGACTCTTTATAAATGTTGCAGGAATGACAACAGTGTTTGAAATTTTGTGTTTTCAGAATATTTGCCAAGTGTTACCAGTTGTCTTTAAAAAGAGTTGGATTACATGAGCATCTCCTGTAATCCAAACACAGTTGTTTAAGTGAATTACAATTTTCAGTACCTAAAAACGTGCTTGAGACACAGTAATTTGGTAAATAAATGTAGTATATCTATCTAGAATAATTAAATAGATAAGGCATCTATTTATTGAATGAGCTTTCATTTCTCCATGAATAGATTTTTATTTTCAAGGTTTCCCCTTTAACTAATGATGCTGCAGTGATTATGTTTTTTACTAATATAAACCATGCTTCATATGCTCGTGATAGTATTGCTGTAGAAATGATTCCTTATGAGAATGTTGGATAATAATACTGTTAGCTTGCCTCAAATGATTGTGCCTTTTTATATTTACTCTCTCAAAAGGTGTTTTTTTTTTAATGTCCCTGATAACCAGCAGTGGATGGTAACATTATTTCTTTAATATCTTACTAATTTTCTAACAATTGAAGATATCCCATTTTAATTTTTATCTTAGTTGAGTAACCAGAAAGTTAAACATTTTTGGCCAGGTCATATCCTTTGTTTATTTGGGTGGGAGAGGTGGTTCTGAATTCTTCTTTGAACCATTTATCTATTGCCATACTGTTTTAATTATTATAGCTTTATAATATATTTTGGTGCTTTCTTTTGAAAAAAGCTTTGGGCTCTTCTTTTGCATTTTTCTTCCAGATGAAATTTAGAATCAACTTTTCAAGTTCTATAGAAAATCTTGTTGGGATATTATTTGTGATTGCTTTGAATTTATAGATTAATTTGAGAAGAGACATTCTTTTGAGTTTTTCCTTCTAGGAGAATAGGTATGTCTCCTTGTTTCTTCTATTACAATATCTGTTGTAAAATATACATACCATTTATGTGTACTGTAAAAAAAGTATATGTGTACTCAACCGCATAGAACATTGCAAATACTGTGTTGTGCCATGTGTAATGCTCACTTTTTTACCCAAATTTTTGAGGGAAAAATAAGAATGCGTATTATTCATGGGTATAACAATTATGTACCATGGAAATAATAATCCCATGTATAATGCACACAAAGCTGTGGGTGTGCATTATACACAGGAGCACATTATATGCAATGAAATAACAGTACCTTAAAGGCACACACAAAGCCTTTAGTGTATGCATCTCCCCAGAAGCAGAGTACTCCCTGCCATATCACCATGCTCATTTTGAATTTTTGTGTTAATTACTCCCTTATTTTCTTTACAGTTTTATCACATTGTTTACTTTCACCTGTTTATTTATTTATGGCATCATACAGTATATTCTGTGAATTACTTGTATTAAACATGATCCTGAAATTCATCTCTGTTGAAGCATGTGCTTGTATTTCAGAAATTCAGAAATTTTTCAGTTTCAGGACTCCTTTACACTTTTAAAAATTATTGAGGTCCCCAGAGAATTTTTGTTTATGTGGATTATATCATAGGCATTGAAAGTGGCCAGTTTTAAATATCTATGGTATCTATTGGTATATTTATTACATGTGCCAGTAAAGATAATATATATGTTACCTCTAAATACTATAAATACTATATTTTTGGTGCCTCTAAAAATAATAATAAACCTATTACACCTTAACATAATAACATTTTTAATGAAAAATAACTATTCTCCAGAACAACAAAAAAAAATTAGTGACAGGTGGTTTTGTTTTACTTTTTTGCAAACATCTGTAGTGACTACAGTCTCTTATCTGCTTCAGCATTCAATCTGTTGCAATATATTGTTTTGGTTGAAGTGTGTGAAGATTTGGTCTCAGCTGTGTAATTAGAAGTCAGTTGCACGTACCTTTTCTTTTTTGTGATATTTTTAAATTATATTTTATTGATTATACTATTATGGTTGTCCCATTTCTCCCCCATCATTCCCCTCCACCCTGCACAGCCCCTCCCAACCACAATACCCCCTTTAGTTCATGTCCATGTGTCATAAATTCTTTAGCTTCTATATTTTCCACACTATTCTTGCCCTCCCCCTGTCTATTTTTTACCCACCATCTATGCTACTTAGTCTCTGTACCTTTTCCCCCTCTCCTCCTCCCACTCTCCTGTTGCTGACCCTCCATGTGATCTCCATTTCTGTGTTTCTGTTCCTTTTCTAGCTCTTTACTTTTGCTTTAGGTGTAGTTGTTAATGCCTGTGAGTTTGTTGTTTTTTTACTGTCATATTTTTTATCTTCTTTTCCTTAGATAAGTCCCTTTAACATTTCATATAATAAGGACTTGGTGATGATGAACTCCTTTAACTTGACCTTATCTGACAAGCACTTTATCTGCCCTTCTATTCTAAATGACAGCTTCCCTGGATAGAGCAATCTTGGATATAGGTCCTTGACTTTCATGACTTAGAATACGTCTTTCCAGCCCCTTCTTGCCTGTAAGGTCTCTTTTGAGGAATCAGCTGACCGTCTGATGGGAACTCCTTTGTAGGTGACTGTTCTTTATCCCTTGCTGCTTCTAGAATTTTCTCCTTCATTTGAATCTTGGCTAATGTAATTATGGTGTGCCTTGATGTGTTCCTCCTTGGGTCCACCTTCTTTGGGACTCTCTGAGCTTCCTGGACTTCCTGAAAGTGTATTTCCTTTGCCAGATTGGGGAAGTTCTCCTTTATTATTTGTTCAAATAAGTTTTCCACTTGTTGCTCTTCCTCTTCCCCTTCTGGTACCCCTATAATTTGGATGTTGGGATGTTTAAAGATGTCCTGGAGGTTCCTAAGCTTCTCCTCATTTTTTTGAATTCTTGTTTCTTCCTTGTTTTCTGTTTGGTTGTTTCTTTCTTCCTTCTGGTCCACTCCATTGATTCGAGTCCCAGTTTTCCTCCCATCACTATTAGTTCCCTGTGCATTTTCCTTCATTTCACTTATTGTAGCCTTCATTTGTTCATGTAATTCGCAACCAAAATCAACCAATTCTGTGAGCATCCTGATCACCAGTGCTTTGAACTGTGCATCTGATAGGTTGGCTATCTCTTGGTCACTTAGATGAATTGGCTCTGGGGCTTTGATCTGTTCTCCCGTTTGAGCCTTTTTCAGGGGGAGGGGCGGGTCTGGTCACAGCTGTTACATAGTGGGGGGCGGAGCCTTAGGTGTTTACCAGGACAGGGCAACCCAGTCGCAGAGTTGTGACACTGTATGTGGGGGCAGGGTCTAAAAGGAAACAGTGGCACTTGCTTTGCTCTCTCTCTCGGATTCCGGTCCCTTCTGCCACTTCCCCCATGCAAATTGGGCCCTTCTGGTGCTGATTTTTGTGTGGGTGGGCTTGTGTACATTCTAGGACCCTGTGCGTCTCTCCAACGAACTCTCCTATGAGGCCGGGAGTCTCTCCTGCCACTTCAACCCCCACAAGTGTTTTCAACTGGTGTTCTTAGGTTTTATTTCCTGGTGCTGGAGCCCTGGGTTGTGCAGTGTGTCTCACTCCCCGTTTTCGCCTGGATTATCTGCGTACGAATGTGGGACAGCCTGGTCAGCCAGCTGCCTTGCACAGCCTCACTGGGTCTGCCTGTTGCCACCCGGTGCCCGGGGTCTGCTAGCTGCTACCTGTATGCCTGGGATCTACCGGAATATGCCAGCCTCTGCCTGTGTGCCTGGTTCCACCAACCTCCACTTTTTCCTGTTGCAACTCCGCCCCTCTTACCAGTCTGGATGAATGGTTGTCGGACTTCATACAGTTAAATTTTCTATCAGTTCTGGTTGGTTTCTTGTTTCTAAATCTTTGTTGTCCTTAATTTTGGTTGTGCGTGGAGGCACAGTGTGTCTACCTACGCCTCCATCTTGGCCAGAAGTCCAGGTTATTTTTGTTTTTAAATTGGACTTCTCTTTTTAAAATTACTATTTTAGTTGTAAGAAATGTATCTGGGGCATACTCTCTATTTTTCCTTTATACTTTAATGACACTTAATTGGAGAACAAAATCCCTGGCTAACATTCTGTGTGAAGACTCACTGCTGTCTTTGACATGGTGTAATAGACCCTGTTTAGTACCCTTAGGTATACCTGCTCCCCCATTAGGAGAAAGAATTTTCAAAACTTCAACTCATGAAGCCTGACTTGACCAGTCTAAGTGCCTGCTTTGCGGTTATCCCCTACTTCTCTGTGAGCCTTCTTAAGTGAACAAGCCTGTTCTTTGCCCAGGGCATTTGGGATAGGATAGGTCTAGGGGTAGTTGCAATTGGGAAAACAAAACAAAACTTCATTGTGCCATGGATTAGATGTCACTTGCTCTTTTGTCATATGTAATAATTAAAAGATTCCAAAGCATGTCTTAAAATATAATTGTGAGAGAAATTCGTTCTTAGGATTTTCTTGTAATAGGGACAAAGCTACTTTAATATCTTAGTAGTAAATACATTAATGCAGCTATTTCATTGCAGACTGATAGTTTAATGCTAAAGCACAAATTAATAAACCAAGTTTGATGAGGATCCAGAACAAAAGTCAGTTACTTTATAAAGATGTCTAAAAATGTTAAAGTATAAATTTTGAAGTGATTCTACTAAAAGGTACATAATTTTGAATACAGAATGTATGATTTCCAAAGGAACTGTTGACTTTTTATACAGCATTGCAAAAAAGAAAACTGAATTTGACAGAAACAAGATTATAAGCATCTGTCTGATATGCAAAAATGCTTTTTGCAGTTGGATTGTATTTTGAGAAGGTTAAAACAATCTTCAAAAATGGAATATTAAATCTAAGCAGGTCACAGTTAAATGAAAACATCATATTACTGATAACTGATGTATAACTAATTTTTGCACAATGGATATAATTCCCCAAATATATTTTTTAAAAGGCAATTTTTGTCCCATTGGATGTACTAACTACCCAAAGTGAATTTATTTTTAAATAGTACATAATTAATTTATATGATTATGTATTTTAGTAACTTGCTTTGTGAATTCAGACTTTCCTGTTTTCTGTATGTACAACGCAGTAGCAGTAATGATTCTTTACACTCTCCTGATTAGATTTCCTCTTGCAAATGGAGGTGCAGTTCAGGAAATGTATGTGAATGTCTTAGGTTATTTGGTTAAAACTTGAGTCAAAAGTAAAGATGTCCTTAGGTCATGCCAAATAACTTCATTCCCTCCGTTCCCCATTCAATTTTATTTTTGGTGAGTTTGTTAGGACTGCTTTGCTTAATGGGAGGGACTAGTACCCCCATCACAACCCCTTGTGCTGGTGTCACCAGTGGCTCTTGGGGATCTATGGAATATCCAAAGTGATCCTCAGTAAGCCTTCTCTTTTTGTAAATTATACAACACAGTCCATGACTCCAGTGAGTTTACTAGAAGATAATGGGAAAGCTTAATAGGGGCAATGAGTTAGAATAATTTGGGATCACCTGAAGTGAAAAGACATGGATTTCCAAGTAGGTCTGGGATTTACAATCTGACCTTTGTTAGTGGTTACCTGCAGACCGGACCCTCCAGGAAATTGAAGCTTGGAGCGATCGTTGTAAAATAACAATAAAACCTTCCACCTTCCTCTAACTGGTGTGGCTCAGTTGGTTGTACTTCCGCCCTCCTAGCAAAAGGTCGCTGGTTGGATTCCTGGCCAGAGCACATGCTGGGTTATGGCAGCCTATACCTGTTTTTCCCCCTTCTCTTTCTCCGCCCCGCCCCCCCCCCCCTTTCTCTGTAAACCATAAAAAATATAAATTTTTTTAAAAGTCCACTTTTCGGTATTAGAGGACTTCAGAAACAGAGGACCAAAGTCACTCTGCTTGTTTTTCCTGCCCTCAGACCACGTTGCAGCTTCCATGAAACGCCCTGCACCCGCTCTCTCGTGGCCCGCACCCCTCGTTGAGTTTTAAAAGGCGCCTCCGCGTGCCTCCGCGTGCCTCCGCGTGCCTGTGCGGTGCCGGTCACACTGGCCTTCGCTGGCGGAAGGGGGTCGTCGGGACATTGGCACAGCCCCCTCCCCCACACACCATGAGGTAAGGGGGGCCACTGGGCCCCCACCCCCAACTCTAGCTCCCTTCTGGTGCTTGGGGCACCTAATTGCCTGTGAGTTCCCTACCAGAGCACAGAGTACAGAGAAGACTGGTAGAAGGGACAGATTAGGTGTCCAACCGTGTGTAGGGGGCTTTAGGGAGTAACTTTGGTGGGGCCACGGACATGAGACGGGTGATGACACACCCCACACATGGTTGTATGGTACATAAAGGTTTACAGAGTGCCTTTGCTCCTAACTCATTGGATTCTGTGAGTATGGTAGTGGGGAAACCCTTGCAGAACTGCTAGAGAGATGGCATCACGTCTTCCAGCATTTCTGTGTGTGTAGACTTAACAGTATTTTAGATCATCTTTTGAAATTTAAAACTGATTCCAAATGGGCTTTGTACTTCACATAACAGCAAGGAGTATCTTGGGTTTTACTTTCTGTACATGATTATCTTGACATTAGAAAACTCTAAAACTTGTATATGGCAAAGAGTTTCAAATGTTTATGAAAATCATAGATTTCTCATTCTATAGTATTTTCTGTTTTTTAATGGGGACACTTTGTTTTATGGGTCTCTTTATTACTGTTTTGACTTATGGGAAGTACTATTTCCATTTGTTTTCTCTACTTTGTCTTCATTTAGTAAACTAACTTGCTGCTACCTAAGACTATGGGAGATCTTGTTTTCCAAAATTAAAATAACTTTACTTCCCCCAGGTTATATTTTATGCTTATGTGACATTTCAGATGATAATACATAAAGCTGTAAAAATGTTAGGAAAATTACCTATACTCACCTGCTGTGGCGCTAGGTGCTCTGCTGAATACTGGGGGACTTTGGTGAATAAGACAAAGTATTTACCTCTATGGACCTTACATTCTAGTGGGGAAGATAGACCCCCCCCCCAAAGTAAACTGATAAAGTAATTGTAGTTACAATGAGTGCTTTTAAGAAAACACCTACTTTAGGTGATCAGAGGTTTATCTGAAGGGTAACTTCTAGGTTACACTAAAGGAAGAGAGGGAGTTAAGCATGGGCAAAATGGGAGAAAATGCATTCCAGTCAGAAATAACCAGTACAAAGGCCTGAAGAGACAAAAGAGCTTGAATTGGAAAGATCAGCATAGCTAGAACTTAATAGTAACTTTGTTAGCAGGGTCTAGATTTTACATGGCTGAGGCAGGAGTGTGCATTGAATATGAGGGCAAAAAGAAGCCACTTAGGGTTTTAAGTAGAGAAATGATCAGGAAAATGCATTCATTCATTCATTACATCAATGTTCGTTGAAATTTTACTGTGTACTAGACACTATTCTGGGCACTGGAGATACAGCATGGAAAAGGACAGATTCTCTGTATTTATGAAGTTGTTAATCTGGTAGTGGGAGGATAATCAAATAAACAAAAATATCAGATATTGATAAGTGTTGTGCAGAAGATGATCATTATGTATTTATTTTTGTAATCCTTACCCAAGGACATGCTTACTGATTTGAGACAGAGAGACAGACAGACAGACATTGATCAGTTGCCTTCCGTATGCACCCCAACTGGGGATCGAACCTGCAACATAGATAGGTGCCCTGACAGGAAATCGAACCCACAACCTTTTAGTGTATGGGATGGTGCATCAATCACCTGAGCACCCAGCCAGGGCAAGATAACTGTTGTTTAAATTGTGATGTATATTCTTTAAGACCACACACGCGTATGTGTGCACATAGAGAAACACACACACATGCTTTTCTTTCCCTGAATCAATTTATGGCAGGACATTTTTCTCTGTTGAACAGCTTTCTTTTATTTGGAAACATCTTAATTTTCTTTTTAAGATTAAGTATGGCAAAAATAATAATGCATAAATGTAAAAATACTGTACAGCAACAAAAATTTATAAATAAGGTGTGTCCACAAGGTAGCCAGCCATGTAATATGTAAAACAGAGACATTTATTAAAGAAGATACAAGATACAAGAAACATTGCACCAAGGACAATGGTGCCTCATTCCCCTTCAAAGTAGGCACTTTGGGCCCTCACACAGTTCTGCCAATCACCATCAACAGCCCCATTGTATTTTCCTGAATCTCATCAACAGTCTGAAATCTCTTCCCTTTCAAAGGTGATTTTAGTCTTGGGAAAAGCCAGAAGTCTCAGAGCACCAAATCTGGGCTGTAGGGAGGCTGAGTCACCTGGGTGATAGGACGTTTCACCAAAACACTCTGCCCAAGGTGTGATGCATGAGCAGGCGCATTATCATGATGAAGCTGCCAGTCACCAGTTGCCCATAGCTGTGGCCATCGGTATCATCTGAATAGTTTCCGCAGAGGAATGTTCAAGCTTAATGCAAAATTTGATGCAGATTCATTGCTGTACTCGCTCAGTCATTTTGAGTGTGACAGCCACACAATACCCATGCTCACTCAGCGGTGCGTACCACCCCCACCGACTAGTACACTGAAGTTGTCATTGTTCACTTGTGCATTCCAGTCCTCGCCTTCTCTGCCAGGTTACATTGATGTTGCACATACTATTCTCGCTATATTAACAATGGATGGACTTTTCCTGAACAGACTTCATATATACCTAAGAGAAATGAAAACATGCCCACCTAAAAACTTGTACACAAATATTCTAGCAGCATTATTCATAATAGTCCCAAAGTAGAAACAACCCAAATGTCCATCAGGTGATGTTAGGTAAAGGATAAGTAAAATATGGTTTATCCATAAAATAAAATATTATTTGTCCATAAAAAGGAATGAACTACATGCTAAAATATGAATGAGCCTTGAAAACATGCTAAGAGAAAGAAGCCAGTCACAAAGACCTTGTATTGTGTGATTCCATTTATATGTAATGGTCTAGTATAGGCAAACCTTTAGAGACAAAGTAAATTAGTAGTGACATAGGCCCAGGGGTAGGGAGTAATGAGGGGTAAGGAGGATAGCTAAATGATACAGGGGTTTGGGAGGGGATGAAAGTGTTCAAAAAATGACAGTGATAATAGTTGCATAACTCTGAGTATACTAAAAGCCATCGAATTGTACATTTTAAATAGGTGAATTGCGTACTATGTTAATTATGTATGTTAAAATAAATTAATGAAGCATAGAACTTATGAAGAAAGACCACAAAGCAGAAATATAAGAATTCAAGAAAGAGACAGCTAGACAGCATGAAAATGTAAAATGGGAACTGGCAGAACAGAAAAGAAAGGGAAGAAAAAGATTAAACCCTTTCAGAAACAAAGAATAAATGATGAGATACATATGGAAGACATAAAGATAGAAATGAAATCCTATGTATATTTTGCCATAGTTTTAAAAACAAAAGACATGAGAACTAAAAACATATTTTTCAAAAGCAAATAATGAGATAATGGGAGACAGCCAAAAGACTTCCAAAATGTGCTAAACTGGAGCATCCAAAGAAGAAAATCAAAACCCTGCAATAAAATACACACACGCACACACACATATTTGAATATACCTAATGAAAGGGTACATCATATTCCAAGGAAAACTGGCCCAGCACTGGGACATCCTGGTCAAAAATTTTGGCTGGCAAAAGATCATATTGTAAGGGAAAGAAAAGCAAGTTGGTGACAGAACACAACACCAGAAAACTAATGAAACATATGCAAAATACTCAAGGAAAAGTGAACCAAGGATTATTTATTTATTTATTTATTTGGTTCTGCCATGCTGGCCTTTGGGTATAATGACTATTGATGGGTCATTTTGAACATTCAGGGCTTCAGGTCTTTTTTATATGAGTTTTTCTTGAGGAAACAACTGGAAGACCAACTAGTTGATCAGTAAATGAGAAAGGAAACTTAAGTCAAGGAATTGACCACTAAAAATCTAGAATTAATTAGAAGGTATTACTAGAGATCACTGTCTTTCTAACTTTAAAGGAACTACTTTTTTGATACTGTATCTATTTTTGTTGGTGACATTGCTTTAAAATTTTCTTTTTCATACTTCATATTTTTAATCCTTACCCAAAGAACATATTCACTGATTTTAGAGAGAGAGGAGGGGTGGAGGAGAGAGAGAGAGAAACATCAATGTAAGGGAAATATCAATCAGTTGTTCCTGTATACATCCTTACTAGGGATTGAATCTGAAACCCAGGTGTGTATGTGTCCTGACCAGGAATCAAGCCTGCAACTTTTGGGGGTATGAGACAATCCTCTGACCAACTGAGCCATCCAGCCAGGGCTTACACTTTGTAAATTAATTTTTTAATTTAAGTATATAATCTTATATTGGTTATATTAGTTTCAGGTGTACAATATAGTGATTCAACATTTTTGTACTTCACAATATGATTACCCCACTAATTCTAGTGAATCATCTGTCATCCTTCCCTTTTCACCCCCTCTCTTCTGGTAACTATTCCTTTGGTCTCTGTTTCTATGAGAATGTTCTTGTTTTATTTGTTTTATTTTAAGATTCCAAATTAAGTGAAACCATATGGTATTTTTCTTTCTCTGCCTGACTGACTTCACTTAGCATAATACACTCTAGGACTCGGGTGTCCAACCTGCAGCCCACGGCAGCCCAGGATGGTTATGAATGCAGGCCATTGCAAAATTGTAAATTTACTTAAAACCTTTTTTTTTGCTCATCAGTTTTTGTTTATGTTTGTGTATTTAGTGTGTGGCCCAAGACAACCTTTCCTTCTTCCAGTCCCGCCTAGAGAGATGCCAAAAGTTTGGACACCCTTGCCTAGGTCATTTTGTCGCAAATAAGATTTCGTTTTTTATTGCTGTGTACTATTCCATTTTGTGTATATGTATCACCTCTTTCTTATCCATTCATCTATCAATGGACACCAAGGTTGCTTCCATATCTTGGCTAGTGTAAACAATGCTACAGTGAATATAGGGGTACATATATGATTTCCAATTAGTTGTTTCGTTTTCTTTGGATAAAAACGCAGAAGTGGAATTGCTGGGTCAACTGTTCTTTTCTGGTTTCTCTATCAAGATTAGGCTAGCCTTATAAAATAATAAGATTTTCCTGTTTCCTGTTCTTGAGAAAGATTTTTATTTTGAAAACTTCTGGGCCTGACACTTACATACCTATAACAATTAAACAACTGTTTTCAGTTATTTAACATTGATAGGTATATTCTGGTTTCCTAATTTTCTTAGGTAGGTTTTGATATTTTTTAGGTAGGTATTCTAGGGAATTCTTTCATGTTATCAATTCACATTTTGTCATATAATTATTTCTATTATTTTTTTCATGTTTACAGAATATATAAATTACACCCCTTTTTATTTCTAATGTTTTATGTGCCTTTTAAAAAAATAATTTTATAAGCCCTGGCTGGTGTGGCTCAGTGGATTGAGTGCCAGCCTGTGAACCAAAGGGTTGCTGGTTTGATTCCTGTCACGGCACATACCTGAGTTGTGGGCCAGGTCCCCAGTAGGGGGCACAGGAGAGGCAGCCTCACATTGATGTTTCTCTCCATCTCTTTCTCCCTTCTTTCTTAATGAATAAATAAAATCTTTAAAAGAATAATAATTTGATGATACATTATTTTTTCAAATAACCTTTTTTTTTTTTTTTGCCCCTGCTCTGTGGTTTTTTCTTCTATATATTTCAGATTTTATTATTTATTTCTTCCCCTTATTTTCTTTGAATTTACTGTTTCTCTATTTTTTAAGTTCTTGAATTCACTCTTTAATTCATTGAGATTTCAAAGGTTTTTCTTCAATTCTAAACATTGGCTCTCGAGATTAATTTTTTATGGTTGCATTGTAATTTTACTGGATTTTGGTCAAAGATTGTGTTCTATATAGTATCAGTAGTTAGTACTCGAACACATTTTAAGTATGTAGTTCAGTGAGACTCCAGAAAGTTCTCTGGTGCCTGCCTCACTTGCAGTCAGTTTCTGTATTTCTGTCCTCTACCTTAGGCAACCACTGGTATGATTTTTATCACTACAGATTAGTTTTATTCTGGAATTTCATATAAACGGAATCCTACAGTGTGTACTCTTTTAGATCTGACTTATTTTGTCCAGTTTAATGTTTCTGAGGTTCATGCATGTGTCAACAGTTTTTCTTTTTTTATTGCTGAGTACCAGTACATTGCATGAATGTACCATAGTTTGTTTATCCACTCACCTATTGATAAACATTTAGGTTGTTTCTAGTTGTAGCCTACTATGAATAATGCTGCCCTGAACATTCATGTACAGAACATTCATGTACAGACATATGTTTCATTTCTCTTGGGTTACTACCTAGGAATAGAATTTCTGGGCAATATAATAAGGGTATGTTTAATTGCAAAACTATTTGCCCAGTTGACTATATAACTATATTTCTATCAGGAATGTATGAGCGTTCAAGTTGTTCCTCATCCTTATCAACACTTAGTATTTTATGTCTTTTTAATTTTAGTTATTCTAGTGGGTGAGTAGTATTTTATTGTTTTAATTAGCACTTCTCTGACAACTGATAATGTTTGCCATTTTCCTGTGTACTTTTTTATGTCTTTTTTTGTGAAGTATGTCTAAGAGTTCTTTATATATTTTGGACACAAGTACTTCTCAAATAATTTCAACTTTTTAATGATATTTTTTAAAGATCAGAAGGTTTTAATGTTTGTAAAGTCTAATGTGTCGGTTTTTCTTTTATGGTAACTGGTTTTTGTGCCTTTAGAAATCTTTACATGCTCCACCGTCAAGAAGGTTTTTTTCTATGATCTTTTTTAGAAACATTATAGTTGTAGCTTTTATATTAAGTCTATGATTCATTTTCAATTGAATTTTATAGTTTTGGTTAGGGTTGGGGTTTGTGGATTTTTCCAGTTTTGCTTGTTATAGCACAATTTGTTGTAAAGAGGCTTTTTCATATGGAATTAATATTGGCGTTGTTGCTGAAAATCAGTATCTTAGTTCTCTATTCAGTTTTGTTGGTCTGTAGGTTTTATCTTTACATCAACATGACAGTCTTGACTACTTTAGCTTTGTAGTAATTCTGGAAATCAAGTGATGAGTTCCTCAGCTTGGTTCTTCTTTCCCAAAAATATTTTGGCTGTTGTAATTCCTTTGAAGTCCCACATAAGTTTTAGAATCAGGTCATCAGTTTCCACAAACTGGGATTGTGTTGAACATCTATTGGTCAGTGTTGTATCTTAGCATCCCCCAGCAAGATCACAGAGGTAGTCAGTAGTACTCACAAAGCTAGGCAGTAGTGTTAGAGGGCACAAGTCCAGACTGAAGCTGAACACTCAAGTGAGGCAAATGGGATTCCTATTAGCATAATTTAATTCTGTGAACAAAATATTCTATATATTTTTTCAAAATATATTGGAGGAAAGGCATTTCATTTTTTGTGTTACTGCTTATAGAGCAAATTTAGCTCTTAATTTTGTAGAATTGTCAAAGGGGGTAAACATTATAGAATAGTACCTAATGCAAATTAGATGCTCAGTAAACATTTGTTTAGATAGTAGATATGCTGTAAACACAATTACTCACTTTATGATTTAATTTTTTTCTTTTTTCATTTTAGCATTTATGACATTAACAGAGAACAGAACTGTATCAAGAACTCTGGGGGTATACTTGGTGAAAATCAATTAAGACCACCCTCCCAGCTACATTGTCTCTTAGAGAAGACCAAGACAGGGTTCATTTCAGAAAAGAGTGGGTATTAAACTAAATGCAGTAAGTTATTAGTAATGAATTCAAAGTAGACCAATAAAACTTTTAAAATTTTAATTTTGATCATATTAAATTAGAGAACTTCTAAAAAAATTATAGTTTCCAATAGCTACAAAGTTCTTATAATCATTAGCCCATAAGTGATAAGTGATTCAGTTTTCAAATTGCATCAGAAAAGGTCTTCAAGGAAAATTGTCATGTTTCCCTATTTCTATTTTTTTGAAATTATGATTTATTTTACTTGATTCTGAATTAAGATACTTTAAATAGAAGTAATACATGCTTATATAGGAAAACCTAAATTGTAGTAATATGTATAAAGTACACAGTATAAGTTCCCCTTTTATCCACTTCACAATTTCAGTAATCATTGGTTTAAACATTGTTAACAGTTTGGTTTCCCATTTTTCTAGATTTTTTATCTCTGTACTTTTAAACACATAATTTGTGATATTTTTTTAACCAAAATTACATGATATAATGCATGTTATTTACTCTGTAGTATGTAAAAGATATCTTCATATG
This sequence comes from Anoura caudifer, assembly GCA_004027475.1. Lineage (NCBI taxonomy): Eukaryota > Metazoa > Chordata > Mammalia > Chiroptera > Phyllostomidae > Anoura > Anoura caudifer. Next base: position 99,046 of record PVKU01002676.1, read on the forward strand.
TCAGTATATGCATTTATTCTAGTAGATGCAATGCAACAGTTTCTCTTTTGATGGCAATGTAGGTTATCTCCTGTGTTTTTGCTCTTATGAATGCTGGTGCATGGAACATACTTGTACATATATCCTGTGCTCTTATGCTAGGATTTCTGAGGAATAGATCTCAAGAAATGGAATGGTTATTCATTGTGCACATTTCAGTTTTTGTTAGGTCCTGCCAAATGGTGCTCTATCTTAAACTGGCAATTCTTAAATATCTTAAAAGTAAAGGTAATATATTTTAGGACTAGATGATTAAGGAATGCACTATTCCTTTAACAACTGTCAGACGGCCTGCTTAGACTAGATAAAATATATATAAACATATTAGCAGATGTAGTTTGCAGTCTATCTATAGGGAACATTGATAAGGGCCTTTAATGGCAGATATTGTTGGTTTTGAGTGTTTATGTTGATGATGAGTACTGTTGTTTAATGCACAAATAGATATAGTCCGAAAGTCCTGGGAGATGTAGACGTGGTTGGTTTTTGTCAGTTTTGTGACACTTGAGTTGTTGGCATTATAATGTTAATCTCATTATTTGATTTCAGACCAGATGCTTATAGAATGAAAAAGATACCTGTGACATAGAATCAGAAATTGATTTATTATTTTCTGATCCCTTTTGTTAGAAGTTAAAAGAGAAAAGCATCAAAACCAGACACACCCTGTCTCTGTGATGAATTTTGAGAAGGGGAGAATAGCAGGGTGTTGAGCAGATTCCACTTTGTGTTGAGCTTGACTTAAGTTTTCAGATTGGATCCACAAATAGAGAAATGTGCCCAAAGCCAGGTGCTACAGGAAAGCATTTTAACTAAAAATCCAGAGCCATTATGATTGGACTTAAATTTTCTCCATGTGTTCTCTTTTGGTCACTTAAGCCCTAAGGTACACTTTTTCTACTTTACAGGCAGGTACTTTTCAAGGTACCTTTTTAGATGTTGTTTTAGGTGGGATTTGTTTGGGGGTTTTTTTGTTCGTTTTTGTTTTGCAGTCGTCCCCTCTTCATTCTCCTAATATTCTGATAACCTTGAATATATAAATAAAGCATGTGTATTGCTGAGCAAAAATAAGTTCATTAATTTATTTAGTCCTCAGATTGTTTTATACTTTAGTTAGACTCTTAAATGAAAGTACATTGTGTAAAAATGGACTTGTGTCAAATAACTTATCAATAAAATTCTCATCTGCCTCCTTATTTATAGAGCAGGAAACTTGTGCTTTCTTGAGAGTATAATTGAAGTAATTTAATTTAAAGTCATGAAAGAGTCAAGATTTACTCTGGTTTTCCGACAACTTGGCCTTTGATATACTTTTCCTTCTAACCATAAAATGATTACTTGTATAAATATATTGCTTTTTGGAGGATGCTGACCTAAAAGGAAAGCACTTTTAACCATAAAGAAATAGTTTTAGAAATAAAAATATATATGCACAAACTAATTTATTTCCTACTTGTTTCTCCTTGTTTATTTTTTTAAATTTTTTTTTTCTTACTTTTTTTTATCCTCACCCGAGGACATGCTTATTGATTTTAGAGAGAAGGGATGGGAGGGAGAGAAACAGCTATGTGAGAGAGAAACATCCATCAATTGCCTCTTGCACATGCCCCAACTCGGACTGAACCTGCAACCCATGCATGTGCCCTGGCCAAGAATTGAACCTGTGACCTTTCAGTTTTGGGGACAACTCTCCAACCAACTGAGCCACACTGGCCAGGACTTTCCTTGTTTGTTTTAAATCATTATCTTTATTAATAGCTTTATTTGAAACAGTTTTCTACACACTGGTATAAAGTATTCTGTGACCACATGTATTAGGGAAACACTATTAGATAGGGTTTTTTTTAATTGCACTACTTTTATAGTTTTAAGTTTATTGTACATTGACACTCAAAAATAGGGATATATGTAGTATTTAGTGCTTCTAAAACATAAAACCTGCCTCCACCTATTAATATCTTGTGGAATTTAGAGCAGTTGATAATCATAGAAGGTTGCTTTTCAAAGCTGTGATAACTTTTGTTTCTATCACCATCAGCAATACATTTCTCAAATATTGAGCCTCAGAATATACTTATATTTTTAATATCATATTGCCTTTTAAAAAATATTAAATACAAGGTTTCCAAAATTAAAAATTTTTTAAAGAATCCTGACTTGTATTTGAGCTAGCAGTGCAGATTATTTGTAAGATGAGTTTGCGAAGGCATAGGCCTCCCAGTTTGTTTTGAGTAAGATAGTTACCAAAAGCCATAATTTCAATTACCACAGGTGTTTTGCTATTTTAATCTCTTTAGAGCATCTTTATTTTGTACAGCACTGGTATATTGATATTGAAGGAGAAAGTGAAACTGAGAAAAAATAAAACAGAATTGTAATGGATCCGATGTACCACTTGAAAATATTTTTGAGTATTTCATCCTCCTTTCTCTCTTTCCTTGCTATTTATAATCTTTCATCATCAATAAGGGGAAGTTTTGTTTATTAAAGCATTTTAAGCTATGTTTATAATTGAAGTGCTAGGACAGTTTAGCCCAGATTAATTTTAAATAGTATGTTTTTTTCCTTTAACTTTTGAATTTTACCTTGCAGAGTTCTGGTAAGAGTAGGAAGCCATAATAATGTACTTATTTGTACTGTATGAGTAAAACATATGGTGCTATAAAAATTCTTCCATTCTCTTTATTATTTATCAATTATCAGTTTGTACACCCTCCCCTTCCTTGTTAAAGAAAGCAGAGAGGATGAAAATAGAAGGGAGTAAACAAATCAAATGGTTAAACGTCATGAGAATTCATTAGACTTGGTTCTTGCTAAAGAGTCGTAAAGTCAAAAGGCACAAAGGCTCAACATCAAGAGAATTAGTGGATTCAGTCAGCAATTCTCAATTAGGAAGCATGTCTCTCATGGGAAGGGCATATCAGAATAATGTGGGATGGCACATGGATATGGTTTGAAAAAAGTACTTTAAAAAATAATGAAGTTTTATTTTTGTAAAAATGAAAAAAGTGATTTTACAATACAAACCATAAGAAGTAAAGTTCAATAGACATATCTAAATGAGTGAGAAACCCAAAGATAGCAATGATTTCTAATGTGTTTGCTCAGTAGGCCCCTTAAAAAGAACTTAACAGACTGACTTGGGGATTTGATAAGAAGACAGGAAGAGTGAATTTATCAAAATACGGGATAAGTTTTAAAAACTGTAAAGATGAGAAACGCTGGTCTAATTGCTGGCCATCAGCTTGACAGTACAGCCACATCTGCTTTTACCAGTTGCCGTTTCAGCACCCAGCTTTAAACCACAAACCATAAAGGATCTGGCAGGGTACATTTACTCTTGTACTGAAAGTAATGCCCCCTAAATCATAATTCATTTACATTTATTTTCTTCACATGAGAGGTCTTTTAAGTTAAGGTAGTACAGATATGATAGCCAAAACATATTGTGAAAGTCTTAGTTTTACAGAAAGAAAATAGATGAAGTTTCAGTGATATTTAGTGTACCAATTTTAACCCCATCCTTTGGTTATCTTAAAGAGTTGCATTATTTTTGTTTGTGTTTTACAGTTTTTGAGACAGTGTCCTTGAGTTCAGACTCTGTCTTCCAGAGGGCAATTTCAATTCTCCATTCTTCTTACTTGGACTCTGCATCTGAGCATGGTTTTCAGTACAGTCAAGTGACTTTGGTGAAAAATGACATTTTCTTAAATGAGGTGAGGTGCTTGGTACACACTGTGTCTGTGTGTTAGTTTTATTTTTAGCTTTAAAGAACCATCATTTATACTATATTAGCCTAGTTGTTTTAAGCTATTACTTTTCAGATTAGATAAAAGATCCTTGGAAACAGTCACTTGGAAGGTAATAATATATTTATTCTAGGGAATAGAAAAATAATAAATTTTATTAGTTTTTTAGCAGGTGAAATTCAGATGATAACATTTCTGAAAATTAACTTGCAAGGCAAAATAACATATAGCAATTGGTTATTCTCTTTACACAGTACAAAACTTTTTACCAAGAAAAGAAAGCAAGTAACTATACTCAGGAAGAACTTCAAGAAACTTACGGGTTTCTTCTGTTTGAAACTGAAAATCAGGTAAGGGAATTAGGTTGTATAACATATTTAATTTTGTGAATTAATATATACCATTAATGATTTATCATTAAACTTAGATATTGGTGTTTTGGTTACATAAGAATTGTAAAATTACCTGTTCGTCTGCCTTTTTTTGTTACTTAGTTTGTTGACAATGAAATGCCAGTGTGAAAGCTAGTCGTGAAAGAGATTTGATTTCTACAACTTTTTATAGGTCCTTTTTAGTTTTAGATACATTTGTAAGCTCTCATGGTGAGATTTGGATTAATACATGTTTCTTAGGTATCAATAATGCCTTTTAATGGAATGAATGGATGTTTCTCCATTCTATCATTGTTTACATAGATACTTTCTCAAGTTTAAATGACATAGTTTTGGGGGTAAGGTGAACATTTTCAGCATTCTAGTTACCGGTACTTGAAATTGTTTCATAAACCATCATATTGCTGCTTGTATCTAACTTGTGCAAGAAGGAAACTCTGTGTAGGGTATGTTTCCAAAGATATGTTTGGCACCTAGATACAATTTTAACACAATTTAAAGGTAATGTTTTGGTTGAGTTAATAATTTTTAAAGAACAAGAGTAGATTTGCTTAAAGAATGTTCAATATTATATATAACAAAGATAGTAATACCAGAAAAGTTTATTTATCGGCTTAATCATCTACTTCCAAATAAGATATGCTGTAGATTCATACTACAAAACACATTTGGGAGTAAGACATTTCCAAAGCTATATTTGAAAAGGATATCTTTAAGAGAGGACTTATCTGTGATCCTATTTATTGTTATTTATTTTGATTCTCTAAAAAGCTGGTGATGTTTTTGTTAACAGAAATCTTAAATTTCATGAAAAACTTTGAACTATTAACCAAATATAGTTGCTTTATATAATCTTGCTTTGTGCCATATATATATATAAGATTCTGTATTTATTTGAAGACCTGTAGATTATAGTGTTATTTCGTTACCTCTCTCAAGACTAATATGATAAACAAAGTAGTATATTTTGTTTAAAGGCAAAATTGATATGTCAGCGTGGACTCTGTATTGGCAGCAGTGCTATTACCACTCTGGGTGACCCAGCAAAAGGTAAGAAAAAAGAATCTCTTATTTTACGCGAGGAAGCAAGATATGGTTTATTTCATTAAGATACCCATATTAAGAGCCAGTTTTGTTAATGATGAATAATCTTTAGGATCAGAACTTTATAATATAAATGAGCTTTGAGCCTAAGACTTAAAGTTTTCCAATAGAAGTTACACAGTCAGAACTTGTTTTCAAAAGGTGGTTGGACAAGAGCAGATACTGAAGGTATCTTTTGATGCCAAGAGATAATTATAGAATTCCAGGGTTGGTGAGTCTCTCTTCTGCATCATCATAATGACAGTAGGAATAGAGAACAGATAGAACCGACCAAACTTGGCAACTATGGAATGTGAGGAGTAAGAGAAAGGAAATAATCAAAGATAAGGATTTCAGCTTACACTGCAGTGATATTGCTGGTAGAAAAGAGACACAAAAGGAGAGGAGATCAATAGGGAGGCTGATCAAAGAGAAAGGTAATCTTATGGTTAAGAATATGGATTAGCACTAAATTTCTTGAAGCTTCAGTTTTGTCATTTGTAAAATAGATAAAATTATCTTCTATATTTGTTATGAGGATACTTGAGACTCTGTAAAATGGTGAACACAGTGCAAACTTAATAAACTCTTAGTAAATGGACTCTACTACTTTCATGAGTTAAATTTGAGAAATAATGAGATCTTCAGAAGTGTTTCTGGAAGGTACCCTAGTGGTGGTAAAATTAATTGGAAAAGGAATTAGGAATTGAGATTGGGGGTCAAGGTGGGGAGGTGGTGTTAGTTGAAGCCAAACATACTGTTACATGGTCAGTATAGAAGGAAAAAGATGGCAAAGAACAGAACTTTTGTGTAGTTCTACACCAAGGGGTGGGGGTAGAAGGTGTAGAAGGAGGAGTAAAGAGCAGTTCAATGAATGAAGAATCAGGAAATAGTTTTATAGAAAACTGGAGGATTTATGGAGGGATATTTAGCTATGTTGGGTGCTACAGAATTTGGAGATGAAGACCTCAGTCATGAGGTCTTCAAAAATTGAGCTTCATGGCTAGATTCCTGCTACCTTTTTTTAAATACCTTTTTTGAAGTAAAATTCACATACCAGACAATTGATCCATTTAAAGTGTACAATTCCATGTTTTTTAGTATATTTGCAGAATTGTGCAGCCAGCAGCACATCAATTTTAGACTATTTTTATCACCCTAAGAAATCCCGTACCTGTTAGCACTCCCCATTCCCCACTACCTTTTAGCCCAAGCAGTCACTACTCTACTTCTTGCCTCTATGGATTTGCCTGTTCCAAATAGCGCATATAAATGGAGTCATATATGATCTTTTGTGACATTTTTTTACTTAGCTAAGTATTCTTGGGATTCATCCATGTTGTAGATATACCAGTACTTCATTCCCTTTTTGGCTGAATAGTATTCCTTTGTATGGTTTATACCATGTATTTTTATCCATCGGTTGATGGACATTGTTTCCACTTTTGGTCTATTATTAAAAGGGCTGCTGTGTACATTCATGACAAGTTTTGTATAGATGTGTGTTTTTATTTCTCAGAAGATGAGCTGTTTTCTAGGCTTTGTTGTTCCATTTAGAGAGCACAAGCAGAGTAGAATTAGCATAATTGTTAAGGGCTCTGTGATTTTCAGACTGGTAAATAAGCATTGGTTTTAACTTAATGTCACCAGCTGCAATAGCCTCTAACAAGAGAGTTAGCTCATCCTTTGAAGCTTTGAAGCCAGGCATTGACTTCCTCTAGCTGGGAAGGTCCTAGATGGCATCTTCCAATTGAAGTCTACACTGAAAATCTACTGAGTGTAGCCCCTTTCATTAATTGTCTTTGCCAGATCTGGATAACTTAACTGCATCTTCTTTATCATACTTCCTGCTTCACCTTTCACTTTTATATTGTGGAGACAGCATCTTTCCTCAAGGAAACCTCTCCTGGCTTCATACTTTTCTTCTGCAGCCTCCTCACCTCTCTTAGCCTTTATAGAATTGAAGAGAGTTAGGATCTTGCTCTTTATACTTTGGCTTAAGGGAATGTTGTGGCTGGTTTGGTCTGTCCATACCACTAAAACTGTATAACAGTGGTAAGGCTAATTTCTTTCTTTCACTGGAGTATTATTTTTAGTTTCCTTCAAGGACTTTTCTTTTGCATTTATAACTTGGCTAATTGTTTGGTGCAATAGGCCTAGCTTTTGACCCATCTTTGCTTTTGAAATGCCTCTTCACTAAGCTTAATTGTTTCTAACTTTTGATTTATAGCTAGAGACATGTGACTCTTCTTTTCACTTGAACTGTTAGAGGCCACTGTAGGGTTATTAACTGGCCTAATTTGAAAATAGTTGTGTCTTAGGGAACAGGGAGGCCTGGAGGGAGGGGGGGGGAGAGAGAGAGAGAGAAAGAATAGTTCCTCAGTGGAACATTCAGAACATAAAACATTTACCGATTAAGTTCACTGTGTTATGAAGGCATGGTTTGTGGTGCCCCAAAACAGTTATAATAATAATAACAATAATAATAATATCAAGTATCACTGATCACAGACAAACACGACAAATGCAATAATAAAGCTTGAAATACAGGGTGGGGCAAAAGTAGGTTTACAGTTGATTGTATGTAAAGTAATTCAATAATAAATAATGCAAGAATGAGTTCTGTGTATTTTGTTTACTCACAACTGTATACTACTTTTACCCCATCTCATATTGTGAAAATTAACCAAAATATGACACAGGCACAAAGAGAGAAAATGCTATTGCGAAAAATGGCAGCAAAAGATTTTTTCAATGAGGGGTTGCCACAGACCTTCAATTTGTAAGAAACACAGTATCTGTTAAGCACAAAAAAATAAAGAGCAATAAAACAAGGTATGCCCGTACAGTAAAATATTTTGAGAGATGAGATACCACATTTACATAACTTAATATAGCATGTTGTTATAATTGTTCTGTTGTATTATCAATCATTATTGCTCATCTCTCACTGTGCCTAATTTATAAATTAAACTTTACCATTGGTATGTATGTACTGGCAAAAAATAATATATAAGGGGTAGTACTGTTTTCCATTTCAGATGGTAAACAAGACCCACTGAGGGTCTTGAAATGTATCCCCTGTGGATAAGGTAGGGCTATTGTACTCACTGAGATTTTTTTTGCAAAAACTAACTTGAGAATCAGATTACCATAGATCTTTTCACAGGATGATTGCATGGAGGGGTAAAAAAAAAAAACAGAAAAACTTAGAATTTTCCAAGAACGTGAAACTTTATCCCTTTTCAGTTATTAGACCCTAGTAGAAAATTGGTTGTCTGTCAGGAGCGTTCTGTCTTATCTTAGGTCTGATGTTTCCGTACCTTTAAAATAACTCAAATAGTTTTTAAAAAGTAAGCAGTTTCAAAACAGTTTTTAATGTTGACTTTAATTTATCTTTTGTGTTGTCTTGTTCAGTTAAAGGTAGTCCTACGTGAGAATTGTATATGTGTAAATAATCTTTTCACAGTGTAAATTAATCTACATTTTATGCTTTTATAGGTGTATACATTTCCAAATACTCAGACTGTCTTCATGCAAGACCATGGTATCATGGAAAGTCTGGTTATGTTGTAATTTTTAATCTAATTAAGGTAAAGCGTAAATGTGCTTCTGTATAATTTCTTTCTGATTATGTTCCTTGCAGATCATTTGCTAAACATAGTCCTCATCAAAGACAGCTATTCAAAGTCTTTCCTTTAAAGATAAAAATTTGTTTATGTAACATGATCTATGAATACATTTTTAAAAACCTTGAAATAATACAAAAGGTACTCAGTGAAAAGTGTTCCTCTCACTTCTGTCCCACAGTGCTGCTTTTTAGACATTAAATAACAGAAAACAAGTAGCTGCTTGTAAAACAATATGGTTATAGTTATAAGAGATGAATTTACAAAACAGAATTTATTGTCTGGTTTAAAATGTTGAAATAAGAAATCTTTATTTTCTTTATCCCTGAAACATCCAGACTTCGTTTATAACTTCCTGTGGCACCTATAACTAACTGATCTCAGAAAATCTTTTGTTTTATTTTGTTTTGTTTTGTTTTTAATTTACTTACTTTTATTGTTCTAGTACAGTTGTCTCCATTTTCCCACCACCTCTTTCCTCTACCCCATCTACCCCCACCTCCCACCCACCCTTAATCTTACCTCCATTTGGCTTTGTCCATGGGTTCTTTACACATGTTCTTGACAAACCTTCCCTCATTATCCCCCTCCCCTCTGGTTGCTGTCCATTTGTTCTTTATTTCAATGTCTCTGGTTATATTTTGCTTGCTTGTTTGTTTTGTTGATTAGGTTCTACTTATAGGTGAGATCATGTGGTATTTGTCGTTCACTGCCTGGCTTATTTCACTTAGCGTAATGCTCTCCACTTCCATCTGTGCTGTTGCGGAGGGTGGGGGCTCCTTTCTGCTATGTAGTATTCCATTGTGTCAATGTACCATAACTTTTGATCCACTCATTTACTGATGGGCAGTCAGAAATTATTAAATGCCCTTTAATAGTCCAATACAAGTGAGTTCCGCAATTAGAATTTTCACTCAGATAATAGGGAAGCACTGATTTTAGAGGTTGGTGGGCTTTTTGAGGACATATTCTGTGTTTTGTTTTGTTTTTTTTTCTTTTGTTTTAGCTTTCTAAGTTCTATGGTTATAAATCTAACAGCATTGATTTTTTTTTAAAGAATATAAACACTTTATATTTCACAGTTTGTCCCCAAGAACTGGAGGGAAAGTAACATTGCACTGGCACACAGTCACTGCTTTTCTCTCTCAGTCCTCCGTCTCCTGTTTCGTGATAAGTACTGTAGTTCTGCTGCAGAAAGTATGCCTGTCTGCTTAGATAACAAATGTTTGGTTTCTTAATTATGTCAGATTGCCTTGCTCTTGGTTTCTTGCCCCTGTATACCACCATGTCTGGTGGATACTGCTATTTAGTTTTTGCCTACTTGTTCTCAGTCCTCTTTACCTTACTGCTCAAAAGCCAGCCATGCTCAACATTGTAAGAAGTTTGATGGAGAGAAGATACAGGTTGTGGTACATACTGTGTACATTCTTTGCCTTTTCAAACCAAAAAATTGCCTTCAGTGGTGCTATAAATGAAGAGGCAAGACCTTAACAGCAAAAACAAAACAAAACAAAAAGCCAAAAAACTTATTTTAACTAATTAAATTCCTATAAAAATAAAAGTTGCAATCTCATACCTCATTTTGATATATATTTTGTATATTTTTATTTTTCCCATCTATGTCACTATGTTGTTCAAAACAGCCTTAAAAATCATTGTATAATATTTCATGATATGATAAGGTCACCTGCTGTTTTTTTTTGTTTGTTTGTTTTTTTCCTGGAAGACATGTAACCCTTGAGAAAGATAAGTCTTTAAGGGGAAATACTGTTGGCTGCTTAAAAATCAGAGCCAATGATCTGTTAAGCACTTTACTGTGTATTTTCTTCTTCTTTCTTTTTAAATTTTATTTTATTTTATTGTTTATGCTGTTACAGTTGTCCCATTTCCCCCCTTTCATTCCCCTCCACCCTGCATCCCCATCCCACCCACATTCCCCCCCTTCAGTTCATGTCCATGTGTCATAAGTTCTTTAGCTTCTACATTTCCCACACCATTCTTGCCCTCCCCCTGTCTATTTTCTACCCACCATCTACGCTACTTATTCTCTGTACCTTTTCTCCCTCTCTCCTCCTCCCACTCCCCTGTTGCTGACCCTCCATGTGATCTCCATTTCTGTGTTTCTGTTCCTGTTCTAGCTATTGGTTTTGTTTGCTTTTGTTTTAGGTGTGGTTGTTAATATCTGTGAGTTTGCTATCTTTTTACTGTCATATTTTTTATTCTTTTTCTTAGGTAAGTCCCTTTAACATTTCCTATAATAAGGACTTGGTGATGATGAAATCCTTTAACTTGACCTTATCTGAGAAGCGCTTTATCTGCTCTTCCAATCTAAATGAAAGCTTTGCTGGATAGAGCAATCTTGGATATAGGTCCTTGACTTTCATGACTTGGAATACTTCTTTCCAGCTCCTTCTTGCCTATAAGGTCTCTTTTGAGAAATCAGATGACAGTCTGATGGGAACTCCTTTGTAGGTGACTGTGCCCTTATCCCTTGCTGCTTCTAGAAGTCTCTTTCATTTGAATCTTGAGTAAAGTAATTATGATGTGCCTTTGTGTGTTCCTCCTGGGGTCCATCTTCTTTGGGACTCTCTGAGCTTCCTGGACTTCCTGGCAGTCTATTTCCTTTGCCAGATTGGAGAAGTTCTCCTTTATTATTTGTTCAAGTAAGTTTTCTACTTGTTGCTCTTCCTCTTCCCCTTCTGGTACCCCTCTAATTCAGATGTTGGGATGTTTAAAGATGTCCTGGAGGTTCCTAAACCTCTTCTCATTTTTTTGAATTCTTGTTTCTTCCTTGTTTTCTGTTTGGTTGTTTGTTTCTTCCTTCTGGTGCACTGCATTGATTTGAGTCCCAGTTTTCCTCCCATCACTATTGGTTCCCTTAGTGTAGCCTTCATTTGTTCATCTAATTTGCAACCAAAATCAACCAATTCTGTGAGCATCCTGATCACCAGTGCTTTGAACTGTGCATTTGATAGGTTGGCTATCTCTTGGTTGCTTAGAAGTATTGGCTCTGGGGCTTTGATGTGTTCTTCCACTTGAGCCATTTTGTGTGTGTGTGTGTGTGTGTGTGTGTGTGTGTGTGTGTGTGTGTGTGTGTGTTTTTATTTTTGTTTTTGTTTTTTGTTTGTTTGGGGGTTTTTTGGTCTGGTTGTGGGTGTTACGTAGTGAGGGGTGGAACTTAGGTGTTCCCCAGGGTGGGACAGCCCAGTAGCTGAGTTGTGACTCTGTATGTGGGGGCGAGCTCCAAGAGGGAACAATGGTGCTTGCTCTGCTCTTTTTCCCACAAGCAAATTGGGCCCTTCTGGTGCTGCCTCCCGGTGGGTGGGCCTGTATATGCTTTAGGACCCTGTCGGTCTCTCCAGTGTACTCTCCTGTGATGCTGGGCATCTCTCCCAGCACCTCAACCCCCACAAGTATTTTCAGTCAGTGCTTTTAGGCTTTCTTTCCCGTGGCTGGGGCCCTGGTTTGCACGGTCTGTCTCCCCGTTTTCACCTGGTTTATCTGCGCAAATGTGTGTCCGCGGTCAGCTAGCTGCCTTGCATGCCTGGGGTCTGCTAGCTGCCACCTGCGCACTCGGGGTCTGCCAGCTGCTGCCTATGGGTCCGGGACTGCCAACCACCGCTTTCTCCTGCTGCAATCTCTCTCCGCAGGCCACCAACTCCGCCCCTCCTACCAGTCTGGATGAATGGTTGTCAAACTTCCTTACACTTCAGTTTTCTGTCAGATCTGCTTGTTTTTTTTTTGTTTCTAAATCTTTGTTGTACTTAATCTTGGTTATGTAAGGAGGCATAGTGTGTCCACCTATGCCTCCATCTTGGCCAGAAGTCCCTGTATTTTCTTCTTGATGAATTATGGGTCCTTCTGTTATAGATGTATCTTGGTCTGTAATTTACAATTGATAATATTCAGATTGGAAACTCATCTTTAGAAATTTTAGATTTTGTTTGTCATCTTTTATGTTATAGTTGTTAAATAACCAATCTGTTTGGTAAGCTACATGATTTTTATTTTAAAGAAACAGTTTTCTTGAATATGGGATAATTCATGTATTCCTTTGATACCGTGATAAAAGAAGTAGATAGATTGAGGAGAAAGGAGAAAGGTCTCATGGACATGGACAACAGTGTGGTGATTATGGGGATTGGAGCACTGTATAAGAGGACTAACTGGTAATGGAAAAAATACAATTAAAAATAAAAAAGTGGACTGCTGCCTCAGATGCCCAAACATATGCAATTTTTAAATACAATTTTAAGGGGTTCATGAATAATTAAAACTATTGTTGATCTTAAAGATAATTTTCCAGGAACTATAGTTCTGACTCTTAATATAGTTAATTGTTAGTTCATATACATCCAAATCTTTATTCAGCTGCTTGTAAATGAATCCTAGAGTAAGGTTATTGCTATTTGAATACATCTGATTAGTTATATTTTCATTCTAGGGAAAAGTCAAGTTTGTATCTGAGAATTACACAGCTAACTATATTAGCCCATCTTCTGGCTATGATTGCCACGTGGCTGAAAATACTAACCAAGTTTCTCACAAGACAAGTCATTTTCGTGCCTTTGAACTGAGTCAGGTATAAATCATTTTTAAGGTACATTTCTGTGTTTAATGTGTTCATTTTCAGGACTGGGTGGGTTGCCATCAGCTTGGTACATATGGAATTCTGTAGTGCTACCCTGATTATAATTCTTTTTCTTTCAGTATTACCTGTATGAACTTTCGGGCAGCAGTGTTACTGAACGACCTAGACAGATTCATCCTTATGTAATTGTCGCTTTTCAGTACAGAGAACCTAAAAAGATGGCAGCACTAACTCATAAAAGCAGGTGAGTAATTACGTACATACTTTGTTTTACTGTATGTGTTTACTTTGCTCTTCTAAAATTGCTTCTTTTTTTTTTTCCTAGACTTGAACTCAATGAAAATGGTAAGGAGTTATATAATTGATTCTTTTAAGTTTTTTTAAGTAAATATTTTGTTCATAAATGAAATAATTCATTTTTTTTCTTACCCTCATCTCTTAAAGTCCTCATCTCTCCATGGAAAGGAAAATTAATTATTCAAGGCTGTGTGCTGTGTGAAATAACTCTGTGGTCCTCTTATGGTACAGTGGTTCCAATACAACTGTAAGTACTGAATTTGTGTTCTTTACTAATGCTTGTATAATTTTTAAAATTCTGATTTTTGAATTCTTGCTTGTTGGCACCAGTATGAAAAATAGCAATTGTATTTGGTTTTAGATTAGAGTATTTGTGGGCCAGATGCGTAAAGTGTCTAGGATCATGACACAGGAGACCTAAATTCATATCTAAATTCTGACCTTGGCCTTAAAATAAACATTTTATAACCTTTGACGACTCACTTTTTCAATTTTAGTATCTTAATCCATTCATGGGAAAATGATTTGATACTAGAAGTTTGACTTTTCTCCCCAAAAATTGGATTTGCCTAGATAACAGATACAGCAGATTATAGCCACATAATTATATTGCTGAGTCTTTATTAAGATTTGCAGTATCTGATTTTCTAATAGTCGCATGATTTTCCTAGACTGGTATAGTATTAAATAGAGTAGCTGCTGTGTGATTACATTATAATGAATTATATTTTCTTCTGGAGAACAGTGAAGGGCATCTTATGAAATATTTTTTAGTCTATCCTTAGTATTGAAAAACCATTGAAAGGTAGACTTAATTTAATTTAAATATAAGATGAAAACTGATGTGCTATTTGAATTAATTTTTTATTGACCTTTTTTAAGGAGAGAGAGAGATATTATCCATAGAATAAAGTATTCTGTGAATAAATAAATGACAAAGAAGGGAAAGTTCTTTTTTACTATAGAATGCAACTAATAAGTGTAGACAGAATGATGGAATTAGAAAGTGACCATGGGCAACACCATAATAATCAGTGGATGCTTAAAATAGCAGGTGAAAGTTTGATGGTATGTACTTATCTCATAGTATTTTCCCACAACTTACTTATTAATTACAAAGAAAAATACAGGTTTTACAATGGAAAAAAAACTGCAGATACCATCTTAACTAAGCACTTATCATTGTCAGGAATAGAATTAGTATTTTTGTGCATCACATCAGAAAGCACGTGAATAACATGATATCATTTCTGTGGTATTCCTGCCACTCAGATCAGGAGGAAACAGATATACCAAGATTGAGGGACATTCTGCAAAATAAATGTTGTACATTGTTCAGAAATACAAGGTCTTTAAAGGTAAAGACAGACTATTCCAGTTTGAGAGACTAAAGAGATGTACCCTTAATGTAGTGTCATCCTGATAGGACCCTGGACTATAAAAAGCTTTTCTTCTGTTATAAAGGACCTCAGTGAGACAGTTGACAAAATTTGAATAAGGTCTATAGATTAATTAATTGTATTATACCATTGTTAACGTCTTGATTTTGCTAATCATTTTGTAGTTGAATAGGGAAATTTCCTTTTTTTAAGGAAACACAGAGACGTATTTAGGGAGCAAGAGGGTATCTGTAAGTCTATAAGTATTTCAAAATGAGTTTTAAAGAAGGAAAAAGAATTCATGTGAAATTATGCAAAAATCTCGTTGTGGTTTGTTCTGTGATATTGCATGGTAGGCAGTGCAATATTGTCAAAAGTTTTCAGTCCTTACATAGAAAAAATTTTCATTACAGTATGCATAATTCTTCCACATATTTGAGTATTTTGTTTATGCCCAAAATACATATATTCAGAAAAATATGAACAAATTTGCAGACCATGGTTTGTGGTGTCATATATTTGAAAATCTATAATATTTATTAATATACATATTATTTGACCTGGAGTTTACCAGTTTAAAGGTTGTTCCTTGTGGTTACAATATTTTTATGGGCATATACATTAGAAAACCAAATATTGTGTATGAAGCTATAGATAGTTTCAGTGTTTATTATATTGCATGATATTGTTTTATTTTTTAGACCACATGAACTAGATTTTAAGTATGTAATGAAAGTATCATCTTTGAAAAAAAGACTACCAGAAGCTGCCTTTAGAAAACAGAATTACTTGGAGCAGCAAAAAGGTCTGTTCAAATATAATGATACACTATATATGTCTGGAACTTTGTTCCAGTTATTTACCCCTCTTATGCATACACTTAATTTTTTGTTTTTCCTTAAGTGATTCTTAAAATTTGAGTCTTTTGTGAAAGTTGCAGAGTTGCTATGTGATTCAGTTCCTTGGAGGCCAGCTGGAAAGTATGTAAGGTAGTTTCATCTAAGATTGCAAAGTCTAGCTTTAATATAGTATTGTAGGTTTTAAGTAAATAGATATGCTTACAAGTAGTTGAAGACTCATAACCATTTCTTTTGAGAACAGAATTTTTATGATTTTCACTTTCATTAATGTATATACTTCTTTTTTATTATTGTAATTAAATTTCCTGGGATGGCATTGGTTAATAAGATTATGTAAGTTTCAAGTGTACTATACCTATACGCATCACCTATATAGTGCAGTGTGTGCTCAGCATCCTAGTTACATACTTCTAAATGAGAGGGAAAAAGCAGAAAGAATGAAATGGAAGTGACTCTCATTTAGATTAATTCACTGAACATTGATGTTTATATTATTTATATAGTGTTTTATTTGCCTTGTTATAGTAGTATCAATGTAAATGAAAGCATTGTTTTCAAATATTTTATACAGTAACTTTATTAAGGTGTTTTATAACTAAGAACATTGAGTGATTCATTGTATTCTTAGTTTTTCTTTTGTCTTACTATATAAAATGAATAAATTGGTTACAAAGAAAGTGTGATAGCATTTTAAAGCAAGAAATGTTCTGTTTTTCTGATTTTGTCCAGTCTCTTGCCAAGATATGTGCTTCAATATGTATGAAGTTGAACTATCAAACAAACAAGGGGAAAAAATAGATAAAGTAACAGAAGTCATTAAAAATAAGCAATTGGTAAGAATGATCAATTTAAAATAATTTTTTTCTTAAATTAAGAATTTGATATCTAATTATTAGTTGCTGTGCCTAAATAAAATCATTTTTGCTTGCTGAAAGGATTTTTATCCTTTAATATTTATTGACATTATTGACATATTTATGGACTGACATTTTTATCTTCTTTGCATCTTAGTTTATACTTCACTAGTCAGTTTATACTGATGATTTTAAGAATAAAAGGTCAACTTTTCTCACTCTTTTTGTTTGTTTGCTTTATGACAAAATAATTGAGTAGATCCCTAGTGGTTTTGAATTAATCAAAGGACCACTGTGAGACAATTCTTTAAAAGTGACCTGTGTCCATCCATAGGTGTATAAGGGGGGGAAGACATTGCTGCTTGTACTGTTTTCTAGTGTAGAAAGTGATGCTCTACTGAGAAATAGATAAGATCCAAAGGCTTCTGTTATGTTAACCAGGGTTCCTCAGTGTGAGGTAGAAGTAGACACTAACTCTCTACTGAATGATTCCTAAACTTCCCAAAGGAGATGGTGTGAATGTTAGGACAGTGATCAAACAAGTTCTGAGCCCTTTGCTAACGTGATGGACTGTCCCCCATAGTAAGTAACAAGAAATCAATAAATTAAAGTAGAACATGTGTAGAAGCTTTGAAGGTAAGCTGTGTTAGGGGTAGTGTCAGTTAATATACTTTAAGTTGCTTGTTACAGAACCCAAACTGGCTTAAACAATACAGAGATTTAACAGGCTTGACTTTTTAATTCTAGGTGATAAGGCAAGTTCAGCTACTGTTTGCATAGAACTTTCTCTTTCAGCTCCACTCTCCTCTGATAGTTTCATCCTGAGACTGCTAGTCAGGGCTCCTGCTCTCTGTTTTCAGAGAGAGAGAGAGAGAGAGAGAGAGAGAGACCGAGATGGAGGGGGAAAGGGGGGGAAGGGAGGTAGGGAGAAAGACGGGAGGAAGGGGGGGGAGAGATCTGTACATCTCTCAGTAACTGCAAAGGAAATGGATTACACTAATTAGCTCTAACCACTGAGAGCTCACCTTCCAGAATTGGGTATGAGGTTAGTCCCACCCAAACTGCAGTGGTACTCCACAGCAGAGAACTCTCTTTAGTAAGGAGTTGGAATGGGCAACATTGGATGCTGACTGGATAACTATTCAATATCTACTGTAGAATTGTAGGCTATAATATTTGAAGAACGATACTTGATTTTATTTTTGGAAGTTAGAAGAATAAAGTCCAAAGATACTTTAAGAAAATGCATCAGTGAAGGAACTACTTGTGAGTGTTTATAGTATTGAAAATAATAGAGACTTGTTGCAGAACTTGGCTTTGAAACCTGTTAAATAATAATAGTTATAGAAATTACACATCACTTAAGGTCCTCTTCAGTGCTCCATGCTTTTCTTCATATATTATGAATAATTTTTATATATCAGTCTCCCCAGCTAGACGCTGAGTTTCTTGAAGGCAAATATCATGTCTTAAGCATCGTTGACACATTGGTGTATAGTGGATGAGCAATAAATAACCCTCGAATAAATTGTACGTGGGCTTGTACCTAGAACACTGAACTTCAAGAATAGTACAGAGCAAGGTCTCTTTTTAAAAGGGTGTTAAGCACATGCATGGCTAGGTGTTTTCTGTGTGTGTCTAGAAGTACACGTTTAAAAAATCCTGTGATTTCTCCCCATAAAGGTTAAAATAGGAACTTTATGTAGCCCTGTCAACACATAATTTGAGAGTCTAATAATTTATACTACATATTTTTATTTTCATTTGCATATTTTTGGAAGATAGAGAGGTATGGTTATAAGTAGATAGGGATTTACTCTTTATCTATTTTACAAAATAAAATGCAGAACAGTATAAAAACTAATTATTATCACTTGTTTCCATCAGTAAAGAATGAAACAAGAACTATACCTGTTTGCAGCTTAATAGATACCAAAGCTGTGGGTATATGTAATTATTGATATATTTATTTAGTAATTCTTTCTTGAGTGCTTACTATGTGCCAGAGGCAAAAATAGAAAATAGTTCCTTCAATCAAGGAATTTGAAGACTGTGGGGAGGCAAAGATGTAAACTATTAAGTGCATAGGGGCTATAATACAAGGGTATAGAAACTCACAATGATGATTTTTTATGTGAATGAAT
Source organism: Anoura caudifer (assembly GCA_004027475.1). Lineage (NCBI taxonomy): Eukaryota > Metazoa > Chordata > Mammalia > Chiroptera > Phyllostomidae > Anoura > Anoura caudifer. The sequence continues at coordinate 118,063 of PVKU01002676.1, forward strand.
TATCAGTGTCAAAACTTAGTTCTGCTATAGTAATTAGAACTAAGAAATATTAGAAAAATATTTTTTCATACTTGAAATGTTATTAATTTATCAATTTGCCATAGTTTTAGGCATCTGACCTATCAATTTTTTAAATATATCTTACTAATTATGCTATTACAGTTGTCCCATTTTCCCCCTTCATTCCCCTCCATCCTGCACATCGCCTCCCACCCACATTCCCCCCTTTAGTTCATGCCCATGTGTCATACGTTCTTTAGCTTCTACATTTCCCACAGTATCCTTGCCCTCCCTGTCTATTTTCTACTTATTTTCTGTACCTTTTCCCCCTTTCCTCCTCCCACTCCCCTGTTGCTGACCCTCCATGTGATCTCCAGTTCTGCGTTTCTATTCCTGTTCTAGCTATTGGTTTTGTTTGCTTTTATTTTAGGTGTGGTTGTTAATATCTGTGAGTTTGCTATCTTTTTACTGTCATATTTTTTATTCTTTTTCTTAAATAAGTCCCTTAAACATTTCATCTAATAAGGGCTTGGTAATGATGAACTCCTTTAACTTGACCTTATCTGAGAAGCACATTATCTTCCCTTCCATTCTAAATGACAGCTTTGCTGGATAGAGTAATCTTGGATGGAGGTCCTTGGCTTTCATGACTTGGAATACTTCTTTCCAGCCCCTTCTTGCCTTAAGGTCTCTTTTGAGAAATCAGCTGACAGTCTGATGGGAACTCCTTTGTAGGTGACTGTGCCCTTATCCCTTGCTGCTTCTAGAAGTCTCTCCTTCTTTTTAATCTTGGCTAATGTAATTATGATGTGCCTTGGTGTGTTCCTCCTTGGGTTCACCTTCTTTGGGACTCTCTGAGCTTCCTGGACTTCCTGGCAGTCTATTTCCTTTGCCAGATTGGGGAAGTTCTCCTTTATTATTTGTTCAAAGAAGTTTTCCACTTGTTGCTCTTCCTCTTCCCCTTCTGGTACCCCTCTAATTCGGATGTTGGGGTGTTTAAAGATGTCCTGGATGTTCCTAAGCCTCTCCTCATTTTTTTGAATTCTTGTTTCTTTATTCTTTTCTGATTGGATGTTTGTTTCTTCCTTCTGGTCCACTCCATTGATTTGAGTCCCAGTTTTCCTCCCATCACTATTGGTTCCCTGTGTGTTTTCCTTCATTTCACTTAGTGTAGCCTTCATTTGTTCATCTAATTTGCAACCAAAATCAACCAATTCTTTGAGCATCCTGATCACCAGTGCCTTGAACTGTGCATCTGATAGGTTGGCTTATCTCTTGGTCACTTGGATGAATTGGCTCTGGGGCTTTGATTTGTTCTCCCTTTTGAGCCATTTTGGGGAGTTTTTTTTGTTTGTTTGTTGTTGTTGTTGTTTTGGTCTGGTCACGGCTGTTATGTAGTGAGAGGTGGAGCCTTAGGTGTTCACCAGGGTGGGGCAGCCCAGTCACTAGGTTGTGATGCTATATGTGGGGGCAGGCTCTGAGAGGGAACAGTGGTACTTGCTCTGCTCTCTCGTATTTCAGTCCCTCCCGTTGTTTGCCACAAGCAAATTGAGCCCTTCTGGTGCTGATTTCCTTGCGGATGGGCATGAGTACATTCTAGGACCCTGTGGGTCTCTCCAACGAACTCTCCTGTGAGGCTGGGAGTCTCTCCGGCACCTCAACCCCCACAAGTGTTTTCAATTGGTGTTTTTAGGTTTTATTTCCCGGCGCTGGGGCCCTGAGTTGCGAGGTCTGTTTGTCTCCCTGTTTTCGCCGGGATTATCCGCACACTAATGTGGGACTGCCTGGTCAGCCAGCTGCCTTGCGTGGCCTCACTGGGTCTGCCTGTTGCCACCCTACGCCTGGGGTCCACTAGCTGCTGCCTGCACACCTGGGACTCCTGCATGCCCAGTCCACCAACCTCTGCTTTTTCTTGCCATGACTCCACCTCTCCTACCAGTCTGGATGAATGGATGTCGGACTTCAATACAGTTTAGTTTTCTGTTAATTCTGGTGTTTTCTTGTTTCTAAATCTTTGTTGACCTTAATTTTGGTTGTGTGAGGAGGCACAGTGTGTCCACCTACGCCTCCATCATGGCCGGAAGTTCAAGGTAGTCCTGACCTATCAATTTTTAAAATAGAATATTTTATTGGTGTATTTTTAGGTTTTTTTTTTTTTAACTGAAAAATCATTGTATAAGCTTTGGGTTTTATCTTTGTTGTGGTATATAGGCTTTAGAAATTGTGAGTAAGGGAAAAGAGGAACTATTTTTATGATTTAGAATGATGATATTTAGATAAACTCCCCAATTTGCTGTAAACATTAAAATGTCAAGGTTTGTTTCTTTTGTTTTTGTTTGTTTTGAGCTCAAGATTCCACCAAAGACTGGTGGAGGGGAAAAGGAGAGCAAGAATTTATTTTCGTCTGCATTTTTTATTGCTTCAGGAGCTAATTATGTTCTTTTCTATTATTTTCCATCTCAGGATGTTGTGGAAAGGATTCTTTTATTAGATAGAATCTTCTCATCTTCTAGTTTCAATATTCTGTGACATGTTGTGTATAAACATGACCTTAAGATGCTAATCATAGACCTAGTGCACCTTGAATTTGTAGTAGCTAAATGGTAACAGATTGGCCATTTAGTCAGCAGTATGAAATGTTAAATATCTCAATGAAAAAATGAAAAGTCTTTTCTGATGGGTTTGTTATTATCCTAAAACTAACCCTTGATGCTCTGGTTATTATATGTAGCCCTAATTGGGCCAAGATTAATTGAGCACTAAAGGGACTTGCAATTCCTAATACTGGGGGCAAAATTCTCCTGATTCCCATAAACACTAATATTTCAAGATATTTATTTACTTTCATTTTATTTACATTTTGAGTGTGGTTGAGGGAGTAGAGAAATTGAATCTTCTTTTTTTTAATGTTCAAGGCACTCATCAAATGCTTAGAAGATCGTGGGGTTTTCATTTTACTTACATCATCAGCCTTAATATCAGAAACAGGTAAGGACAACTTTTTTAAAAAACCCTTTTTCAGTATGTTTACTTTTTGTTTTATAAGGTCACCAACCTAACTTGTCTTCTGATTCTCATTCTGTATAGATTTTAGAGATGAGCATATGGCTGTACATGGATTACATTTATTCCATTCATCCCTGTCAACAGGTAAGGGCACAGTGGCTTCCATTTCACTAAATCTGTTGCATCTTTTTTGTCCTCCTTTTACTTTCCTGTCGACCCTAATAAGTATTTTTTTAAATAACTCTTCCTTCAACCTCCCTGGTCAATTCTTCATCCCCTTTGCATGCTTATTCTTCCCTCTGAGCTTCATACACAGATATCCACCTATCAATTAACTTTCTCAGTTAAGATGTCTCTGATGTTCCTCAAATTCAGCATGTTCAAAACTGAATTTATTTGGTATTGAATAATAATAGCCAGAAGAATAATAGTGTAATAACTCTGTATGGTGACAAGTGGCTACTAGACTTAATGGTGATTGCTTTGTAAGGCATATAAATGTTGAATCACTGCATCGTGTACCTGAAACTAATACAATATTTTATGTCAACTATGATTAAAAGTAATTTGAAAATAAATAAAAATTCATCTTAAAAAAAACAAAAACAATAGCTAGGAGGTACTTTTATTAGTCTACCAAATAAGTGGGACTCATGACCTTCACAGTTGCAGTTCTCTATCTGGACTACTTGTCCTCCCCTTTTATTGGGTGGTGTTTACCTTTGCAGTGCAAAAAATGTTACTAATACAGTAAATAAATAGATATACAACTTCTCTGTGGTATTAAAATTTTAGAGGGCATTTAGGAATTGAAGTCTAAAAAGGTTATTGGTGTGGGGGCTGGATAAATGAATAAAATCAAGAGAAGCTCTGACCTAGTCTGGTCTGCTATTTATATCTGTCAAGTATCAGTTTAAATATCACCTTAGGATTCTCTATCATCACTCTGACTCAATGAATACTCTAGACTTATCATTAATTGAATTTAAGTATTTATTTGTATATCTTTTTGTATCCTTACTGCCTAGCAATGCCAAGCACATAAAAAAAAATGTTTGCTGAACAAGTAAATAAAGTGAAATGAGGTATTTCTTTTTGTCATTTGAGGAAATTTTCCTCCTTGCTTTATAATCACACTATAAACATAAATTTGTGTGTGGCATTTATAGAGTGACAATCAATACAAAAATGTTTTTAAAGTTGATTTCATAAAATTGCATTCCATTATTCAAAACGGAGAACCGCATTTTCTTCAGCATCACTTTTTTGGACTAAGCAATACATTACCAATTATAACAATATAATGGCAATAGCTGTTTGTACTTTCAAGCATTTACTATGTCAAGTTTTGTGGTAGGTATGCAGTAACTGATTTAGCAGCTCTTAAAATAGGTATTCTTATTATGACCATTTCAAAGATGAAGGAACTGAGGCTTAAACTTGCCCATGGTCAAACAACCAACTTTCAAGCTGGCTTCTAACTCCTTCCCAATACTCCTCCCTCTTCCATCAGAGCTCTGACTTCGTTCTTATTTTTAAATGTAAACTACTGCCCTGTCTGGTGTGTCTCAGTGGGTTGAGTGCCAGCCTGCAAATCAAATTCCCAGTCTAGGGCACTTGCCTGGGTTGCAGGCTAAGTCCCCAGTAAGAGGCACATGAGAGGCAACCACACATTGATGTTTCTCTCCCTGTCTTTCTTTCTCCCTTCCCCTCTCTAAAAATAAATAAATGAAATCTTTAAAAAAATTTTTTTAAATGTAAACTACCATTCAAATAAGAAACATCACTGCCTGCACCATTTGGTGTTTAAGAGCACAGGATTTGTTTGAATAAACATTGGAGAGTTATGTTGCAGTGTGAACACCTCCGATTCATTAAGACATTTTCTATATATGGTTTTTCAGAGGGTCAGAACTAAGGTTATTTGTTTTAAATTGATAGGCACTTTGCTTAGCTGACTTAAAAAGTTCTATTTCATAGATTTTATAATAGTCTATTACAGATCATTTTGGGTTATGCCTTTCTAAAATTCTTTTAAACTTAATTAGAGAGCATGGTTACTGATTTTAGAGCAGGGAGGAGAAAGGGAAAGGAGGGAGAGCAAGATGGAGAGAAACATCTATGTGAGAGAGAAATATCAGCTGGTTGCCTCTCATACATGCCCCTTTGTATACCTAGGCATGTACTCTGACCAGGAGTTGAACCCATGGCCTTTCAGTTTACAGGACAATACTCCAACCAATTGAGCAACACTAGCTAGGGCTCTAAATTCTTGAAATAATGAAGTTGTCTGGAAAAATGCTACTTTCGTATGAACTGTTGGTAGTACATTAGAACCTTTTTTTCCTTTAATTCTCACTCGAGGATATGTTTACTGATTTGAGAGAGAGGAAGAGAAACATCGGTCAGTCACCTCCAGGATGTGCCTTGACTGGGGATCAAACCCATGACTTAGGTATGTGCTCGCACTGGGAATCAAACCTGCAACTTTTTGGTGTACAGATGACATTCCAACCACCTGAGCCACCTGGCTAGAGCAAGAACCTTTTTATATTTTTCTTTACTTGTTACTTTTTAAATGATAAATTGTAAAGAAAGGAATTTTTAATGTCTAGCCACATTTTTGCTTATTCATATTTGTATTTTTATTCCTTTTCAGAAAACCTGCTCAAGTGCAGATATATTTAGCTAGGACTAATTTGATGTTTTCTTAATTTTGCAGTTACTTTTTCTTTAAAAATAATGTAATTCATACATCAGTTTAGTAGGTACCAGGAGTCTTTGTTATCTGTGGGTCTTTGTTATTGATAACTCATAAATTTTCTAGGACTTTATTACCCACTTCTCATTGATCTGATAACTCTTACATTATTAAGTTATTATAACTCTTAAATGTTTTTATTTATCCCCCTCTTTTCTCTTAAGGTTATTGATTTGCTGACAAAAGTGAGCATTTCAAAAAGTGAGAGGAAGTAAAACAGTCTAGTTGATTTAATTACTTAATTTTTTTTAAATTAAATCTTATTTTAATTGTTGTTCTTATACAGTTTTCTGTTTTCTATAATTAATTTTTTTAAAAAAAATTTTACTTGATAGAGAAGGTGATGAAATTTGGGGCTTACTTAAGGTTCTTACTTTTTTCAGCTCGGTTAGCATTATAACTTCTTTTTTTAATGGTCCTGGCTAGGTAGCTCAATTGGTTAGAGAATTATCCTGATAAACCAAGGTTGCAGGTTCAATCTCAGGTCAGGGCACATGGAAGAATCAACTAATACATGCATAGGTTAGTGGAACAACAAATCGATATTTCTCTTTCTCTCCAAAAATCAGTAAATATTTTTTAACAAAAAATTTGAAATTATATAAGGTAAAGATAAGCAAGACATGTTAAAAGTAGAAAATGATAATTAAAAAGTAGGATAGCAAATCTGCCAACTCTAAATGCCAGTGCTATTACTCCAATAGCATATGGAGCTGATGCTGGGCTCATGGTCAGATGAGATCGAGCTTGGAGGCAGGTTATCCCTCTTCACTCTGACCTGATGATGGCATTTGAATGCTGCTTTTCCACTTCTCATTTTCTTTCTCTCTCTCTCTCTCATGTGATTACATATGCATGGATATGTATATTTTTTCATTAAATAAGTCTTTTAATATCCATTTGGAACACTATTATATTTAACCATCCTATGATTTTGTAATCTAAAGCATTTTCTTCTATACATTTTTGTAAAATAAAGGCTAAAACATTTTAGGTTTTTAATGTACATATATATATTTTAGGACTTAAAGACTTGAAAGTTGAAGATGACATCTCATTGAAGGTGGTACCTATTTTACCTGCCCTTAATTGTGCCCTGCTAGAAGCAAAGAAATCATTTACTGAAGAAGGAATCTGTCTAAACACATTAGTAAAGCATAATTTCCAAGAATTTTGCAAGATGGAGAGAAGTCCATTGACTGCCACTTCTCAGGATGGAATGAAAGAGACTGCATTTTTTGGCAGACTATCTAATAGTTTTGACTTGGTTCCTCCAGCTGAAAAGTGCTCTTTAAAGTCTTTCACTCAGTTAAAGTCTTATTTTTCAGATCCTAGTGGGTACATTTTGGAAGTATCTACGGCGTTAGATTTATTGGCAGAGCGTCCTCAGTCTCCTTGTATTTCAGATGGAATTTGTGATGCTGGATTTTCTTTAGTTATGACTCCAGATTCTGAATTTCTTGACTCAGAGGCAGAAGTAAGAAGAGAAACCGAAACAAAAAAGAATTCTGAAGAAACATTTAAAGCTAGGAAGAGAACTGTGGTTCCATTAAATCCAACATCAAATCTTAGAGTTCAACCAAAGAGAAAGGCCAGCACGCCACCTATGGTGCAGAGTAAAAGAATGAACTTGTGCCGTCCCTTCCCCAAAAGAACTACTGGAGCAAACAAGGGTTCAGTCCCTCCAGCAACCCTCAAATTAGTTAAAGGACAGTTTCCTCAGAAAAGAAAAAGAGGTAAGCATGACTTACGGGGACTGTTAAATAAGTTAAGTTATAAGTGTTGCATTCTAACACTGTTCCTATCTGATTATTGTGGACCTCAGCTTCACAGTATCAGAAGTTTGTTAGAAATGTCAACATTGCTCTCCAGGTGATTTGTCTGCATGCTTAAGTTTGAGAAGCATTGAAGCAGATGACAGATTAAAGTCAAGAAATAGGAAAAACTATAAGACACCTCCTCAAAAGCCCACCCACCAAAAGCTATATTTCACTCTAAAAGTGCTCAAGCCATCAGTTATTTATGTGCCATTCTAGAAAGATGGTTATCCTGTTTCTAAGCTATCCTCAGACAAGCAAGAGTGGAGGAAGAGAATTTTCTAAAATCAGGCATATCGATACCAGCAAAAAGTAATAACCATCATTAGCCTGAACATGTATAAAGAGGGGAGGAGAAATGCCTGGAATCTCCAAACAGTCTGGGGCAGAATTTTTAATCCTTTACATGTGTCAGAAGTTTTAAAAATGGTGACCTGGATCCTGCCATAGACCTATTGAAACAGAATGTTTAGTGGCCTAGGGACCTATATGTTGAAACAGTTCTACTAGTGGTTTTGTTGCCCTGTAAAAGTTCAGTGAGAATCAGAGTCTAGAGACATTTAGCATGTAGTTAAATGTACTTTAGTGAACATAGCACAACAAACACCATGATTTGGCCTTAGAGCCATCTCAGGTTATAGGTGGTACATTTTGTTGAAAAGTAGGGCACTCTATACTATATGACATCTTAGAGAAGGGATCAGCAAAGTGTGATCAGAGGGCCCCTCCTCAACCAGTTGTCTCTGGCTATATCACATGACATTGGCAGAGGTTAGTGGTTGTGACCAAGAACATAGGACCTTCAAAGCTGAAAATGTACTAGCTGGTCCTTCACAAAAAGGTGTGTCAACCCTACCTGTACCATTTTGATTCTAGAAAGTTTGGTGCCTAGAGAAGAAACATTAGGCATATGTAGAGCCCCAGAATTCTAGATGATTAGGGCTTTACCCTGTGGTTCAACAAATAGTTATTTTTGGCCTTTTACAGTTTGCAAAAATGGTGTTTGTGTAATGTGTTTAGGAGCACACTAGAAAGTATGGTAATAGAAAGCAGTGAATCTACTTACAAATAAATTCCAGGCCAACTGTATTTAGTTTCTGCTATGTATGAACCAATTTACTTTAAGATGTTAAATGAATTATCTATAATTCAGTGTGTATATTGTCTGTTTCTCAAATGTTTTAAATTTCATCCACTATAAGAAATGTTTTGTAATCCGCTACATACAAATTCACACATGACTGAAACAAAAATTTCAAAAGACAGTTGCCATATGTGTAATACAATCTGATATTTTCTATACCATTCTGTTTCATTTAAGAATGAATCTGGTTGCAACCCATTAAATTTATGTTATAACCCATCAGTGGATTATTGCATGCAGTTTGAAAACCATGGCATTGAATGATAGAAATAAGCAGAGGAGTCCCTCCCTGCAGGATGACCTTGTTTTTCCATGTTTCAGTTTTTCCTTCCAGGACCTGGGTTGTGAGAGATTTCCCTCCCTGTTGTGTATGTTAAAAACTTCCCCCTAGGTCTTGGTCATCTCATCTTATTTTCTCTCTTCTTAGTCTTAACTGTTTTCCTGCTTTATATTCTTAACTTGTTTACATTCCTTTCTTTATGCTAAAAATTTGTAACTTGCTGAAAAATAGGTGTTATTCCTTTAAAAAAATTGCTGCTTTATTATTTAGTAGGGAGGGAAATAATTAGACCCAGGGACATGGGGCCTAATAGGAGTACAACATGAAGAGATTCTAAAGCTTTTTTAAAACCACTCCTTTCTCCAACTCCCCCTCCTGAAAAATGAAATGAGTTGGTATCTTCTCTACATTTCACTAGCAATCATCACAGTTTCTTAATTGTTCAATATCATGTTTTCTGTTTTCAACTAGAAATATTATTTTCTTTATAATGTAATTTTAAAATATTGATACTTGCCAACATTTATATGTATGATTATTTTATATGATACCTTTGGGGCTAATTTTTTTTTGGTGCCCATTGACTTTATATATTAATTATATATAAAATATGTGTATATATATAATATATATTATATATATGTAAAATGTATTAGTGTCCAAAGGGAGCACTTACCTATAGTTTTTTTAACTCATAAAAGGTTAAAACACTTTATACTGTGTTGTACAAGCAGGTGGTCACTAGTTGTGTTTTCCTCTTGTGCCTCCATCTTTAGCTATTTTCTTCCTTCCATGTGAGAAGCAAAGCTGAGCATTTTGTAAGAGATAGCAGTTATAATACATTTGTAGGAAATTAAATCAGGTGGAGATTTTGTTTAGTGTGCTCTTTTCTGTCTTGTCTTTAAAAATGTTTTTTGAGGGGTAGTATTAAGACTTAGATATTTAGGAGTAGTAAAGGGAAAAAATAAGATGGCACTTTATAAATGTAAAATCTTTTCTATGAAGTGTGATTATAGTTTTAACCACATTACCTTATGGGGCTGTGTTGCTTTTGTGTACAATGCATTATCTATCTCCCAGTGTTATGAACTGGCATATTCAGCCATAACTTGCCATATTTGGAAAGATGGAGGTTTTTATTATTTATTTATTTATTTTTAGAGAGAGAGGGGAAGGTGAGGAGAAAGAGAGGGAGAGAAACATCTGTTGCCCCTCGCACTTACCCCAACAGGATCATACCAGCAACCTTTTGCTTTGCAGGACAACGCCCAACCAACTGAACCACACTCACTGGTTAGGGCAAATTATGGAGATTTTTAGAAAAATTAAGTCATTACTTTGATATTTTTCTTCTTCACCTGATAGGGATATAGACTGACACTTAGCAAATTCATAGTTTTATATTTACATGAGAACTTCAAACTCTTGCTTTGTTAAAAAAAATCTTTTGATGAAATATCCAAAAATTTATATTTTATTCCTCATTACTAAATTTACACCCTAAATAAAGGAAAAGCTATGCTGATAAATATCTGAGCCCCCCTACCCCTTTTTCTACATAAGGTGCTGAAGTGCTGGCTGCACTGTTTATACAGACAACCAAATTGGATAGGAAAAACCAAGAAGCTCCTATTTCTAGAGATGTTCCAGTTGCAACAAATGCTAAAAGGGCAAGGAAACAAGAGAAATCTCCAGTCAAAACTGTTCCGAGGGCTAAGCCACCTGTGAAGAAATCTCCTCAAAAACAGAGGGTAAATATAGTAAAAGGCAATCAGAATCCCAGAATCAGAAAGCAGCCACAACCTGGTAAGAAATACTCTTCCTATAAATTTAAACACCACATACAGAATAATCAGGGTTGCTAGATAGTGTATTGAAATAATGAAAGAGCAATTAAAATTCTATCAACAATTCTTGTTATATTCTTTAATTCAGACGCTAACGGGACTAAGTAACTTGATTTTCTATTGAAACTAAATTAGAAAAGTGCAAAGGATTCAAATATCACAAAATAGACCTACTTTTTAGTTTGCATAAAGCCTGAACATGAACTGTCTACAAGAGTCATAAATGGCCGTTTTTATGACTAAATGCACAAGCAAGTAGTATCTGGCACTATTTTTGTGGACCATATCAGTTATGAAATGTAAGCTATAACTTTTATTTCTCCAAGGGAATTGTAAAAAGATTGTTCAAAATAGTAATACAGAGTCCTGTATTTGGTTTTAAAAGGCATTAAATTTATATTAAAAACAGCTTTATTTTCCTAATTTTGCTAAGTGGATGATGAAACTTAATTATATGAACAAACAACTGACTGCTTAAGTTCTGTATTTCAAACTGCTAGACACAGCCTGTTTACATGGAAGTGCCGTTGTCTCCATAGACTTCACCTGTGAAACTGAACACATACCCGCTCTTCTTCCAGGTCCACATCCCTTCTTAACTTTCCTTTCTGTGCATAGTGCAGTTCTACTTATCTCCAGTATTGAGTCCTATTGTATGTTTTTTAAATTTTGTTTTATACCTTTATATTTCTATCAATTTTTTGTCTAATCTTGCTGATCTCCTTTCTGCCTTAATGTATTTTTAGCTTTTCAAAAAATCCTGTATTTAGTGAGATTTTAGAGAAAGAAACTATTGTTTTGTTGGGGTGATGGCATTAGGTGTGAGCTTGGTTTTTGTTTTCTAAGGTTTTTTTTTTAATATTGATGAATAATTTTTTTAAAGCTCATCATATTGTAAAACCCATTGTGTTGCAATTTTGGAAATCCATACCAAAATCTCTGCATCTCTTTCAAGGCAGTTATTGTGCTCTTACCCCTAGGGTCCATATTTCTCTCCTTCTCTTTCCTAACATTTTCCTTTCTTGCCAGTGCCTCCCCACAGGCATCACTCCTCTTTACACTCCAGTGCCCTTCCCCTCCACCACTCCATATCCTGCTCACCCTGTCACCTCCGTAGTGAGACATTTTCCTTCTGCTTTGATCTTCACTGATCTCTTGCTTTTGTCTTATTTCCTTTTGGATTTTTTAGAACATTATGGAATTCATAACTTATTTTCCAATCACTGGCTGTGTAACATGAAGATATATTCATATATAATATTTATGTTCTTAGCCATGTCATTTGAATGCTTTATAAAATCAGCTCTCAGATAGTTTTAGACTAATTAACTAATGGGAAAAGGTGTATACAATTGGGTATTGGCAGAAAAGTGAGTGCAGAAAATGTAAAGTTTTCAAAATGTATATGCAAAAATAAGCTGACTTGTGTTTCAGATGTCTGTATGTATTGCGCAGCCACTTTCAAAGTTAAAGTTTTAAGATTACCACCTTATAAATAATCTCTTGTTTTCTTTTATTTCTTAATCATCTATACTAATCTGTTTCATTTCTTATGCTTGAAATATAAAGAGTTTAAGAAGATTCAGTCATTTTATTACTGAAACCAATGATCTTTCTGTCCTTTCTAAAGCTTTCAATATAGTTTTTATTTAAGGAACTCTTTATATTTTTTATATATAATTCATTTGGCATTCTCTTACCTGTACATTTTTAGATTATCAGTATTGTGTTTTCAATTGAGAACCTCTGACAAGTCACTAGTTAAATGATTTACCTGAGACTATGCATATTCATTAACTCAAACACTTTTTCTTGACTTTAGTACAGTATTTTTTGTCTTGACCATATTTGTAGGTGATATTCTGTGTAAGAGCCATACAATGAAATTAGTCTCAATAAATTAGTGTCAAAGCATAAAATTAATTTTATGTTTCCAATACATGTGGAGCTAATGAGACAGTTCTAGGCTTTGAGTCACTTTCTTCCACCAAGCCCCTTGGGTTTCACTATTTTAAATAAAAACTGGATGGTGATTGATTAATTTTACCCTCCCTATCATACATACACACTTTTCTTACTTAGACCAGAGTTTCCTTTTTAAATGTATCAGTCATTGGCTTTTTTAAAAAATTATATTTTATTGATAATGCTGTTACAGTTGTCCTGATTTTTCCCCTTTTGTACCCCTACTCCCTCAGGCAATCCCCCCACCATTATTCATATCCATGGGCTATGTGTATAAGTCCTTTGGCTACTCTATCTCTTATACTATACTTTATATCCCCTATTCAGTAACTACCTATTTGTACTTCTCAATCCCATCACCACTTCACCCATTCTCCTCTACACCCCCCTCCCATCTGCCAGCCATTAAAATGTTTGTATCCATGATTCTGTGTCTGTTCTTGTTTGCTTAGTTTGTTTTTTAGATTCAGTTGTTAATAGATATGTATTTATTGACATTTTATTGTTCATAGTTTTGAATAAGTCCCTTTAACATTTCATGTAATAGCGAGTTGGTGATGATGAACTCCTTTAGTTTATTTCTTCTCTGGTAGGCTCTTTATCTGCTCTTCGATTCTTAATGATAGCTTTGCTTGGTAGAGCAGTCTTGGCTGTAGGTCCCTGCTTTTCATGACTTTGAATATTCTTTGCCAATCTCACTAGCCTGCAGAGTTTCTTTTGAGAAATCAGATGACAGTCTTAATGGGAACTCCCTGAAGGTAACTAACTAACTTGTTTTCTCTTGTTGCTTTTAAGATTCTCTCTTTAGTCCTTGGCATTTTAATTATGATGTGTCTTGGAGTGAGCCTCTTTGCATCCATATTGTTTGGGAGTCTCTGGACTTGTATGTCTATTTCCTTCACCAAGTTAGGGAAGTTGTCTTTCACTATTTTTTTTCAAATAGATTCTCAATTTCTTGCTCTTTCTCTTCTTCTGGCACCCCTGTAATGAGAATATTGGACTTCTTGAAGTTGTCCCAGAGGCTGCTTATCCTTATGGGTTTTTTTTTATTCTTTTTTCTTCTTGTTGCTCTGACTGGTTGTTTTTTGGTTCCTTATGTTCCATATCATTGATTAATTCTTGGTGTCATCCACTCTACTGTTGTTTCCCTGTAAATTGTTCTATATTTTATTTAGTGTATCCTTCCTTTCTGAGTCTTTTTTTATGCTGTTGATGTCCTCACTAAGTTCCTTGACCAGCCTTATATCCAGTGTTTTAAACTCTGCATTTAATAGATTGCTTATCTCTGTTTTATTTAGTTCATTTTCTGGAGTTTTGATCTGTTCTTTCATTTTGGCCATATTTCTTTGTCTCCTCATTTTTGGCTGCCTCCCTGTACTTTGATTTTGTGTCTTGGTAGTGTGGCTTAATGTAGTAGGCATCCTGGAGGGTCCAGTGGCATAGCCTCCTCTATCACCCAAGCTGGGTACTCAAGATGTACCCATTGTGTGGGCTGAGTACACCCTCCTCTTATAGTTGAGCCTTGGTTGCTGTTGGCAGATCAATGGGAGGGATTTACCCAGACCAGTCACCTGCAAGGATTCGCTGTGACCACTGACCACCAGCCTCCGCCCTTCGTAGACGATCAGCTATGCAGAGGGAGGGTGGTGGTGTGGTCTATAGCTGTCCATTGAGTGTGCCAGCCTTGGAGTTTCTGGGTGGTGCAGGCCAAGGTCAGCCCCCACTTGTGTTTTGCCTGGGGTCACCTTGCCTGTGTTCTAAAACAATCTGAGATGGCTGCTACTTGTGCTGGGCTTGGAGATTCCTGAGTGAAGCCAAGCTGTGACTCTAAGCTGGCTGCTGCCTGGGGCTCACTGAAGCCAACTATTGCTTGTTGATAGGATTTAGGAAGTTATGGAGCATGAGCCAAAACAAGCCATTCACATAGCAAAGCAGCTTGGATGGGCTGGTATTTTGGGTGGGCAGAGTCTCTGGGGATCTCCAAGGAGGGTCAGACAGTGTTAGCCAGGTTAATGGAGTCTCATACATGGCATCAGCTTACTGGCTCTGGAGAGGGGAAGATTTAGAAAAGAGACAGTGGCTTCTGTTCACATGGATGGCAAACACTTCATTTCCTCCCTGTATACCATTGGTGCCTTTCATGCTGCTACCCTGGTACTGGAGCTCAGAGGGAGTAAGTCCGAGTAGGTGAGTCTATGTATGGGTTCTTTAAGAAGAACTGCTTAGGGATTAAGCAGTTTCTTCCACCAACCCAATTCCCACTGGTTTTTGCAGCCAGAAGTTGTAGGGACTTATCTTCCTGGCACTGGAACCCTGGGCTGGAGGGCCTCATATGGGGCTGAGACTCATCGCTTCTGAGATATTCCTCCTGAATTTTTATCCTCCACAAGTGGGTGTGGGACCGGCCTGTTCCTTGTCTGTGCCCCTCCTACCAGTCTGGATGGATATGGTTTCTTTAATTCTGTAGTTGTCAGACTTCCATTCAACTTGGTTTCTGATGGCTCTGAGTGATGGTGGTTCTATATTTTAGTTGTAACTTTGATGTGGTTGTGTGAAGAGGCAAGCCATGTCTGTCTATGCCACCATCTTGACCAGAAGTCATCATTGGCCTTTGCAGCGGGGCACAGTTAGCTTTTTTGTCCATCTACCCACTTGCTACAGGGAATTGTTGCCTAATATTATGTATTTTATCCTTCATGATAACTGCATTTGAGAAGGCTGAATCTTTGAGCTAAGAATGCAAGTAAACCACTTGAGATTGTCAGTTTTTTAATTAAAGGCAAATGGGTTAGGTAGATTTAATTATCAACAGAGAGTATTATCAGTAGACAAGGAGATTTGCTATTCTGCAAATAGAGAGGAAATATTTTCAGTGCAGAAATTGAAGTTTTAAAAGGTGATGAAATTGGTTAGCTATTTTGAATACTTATGACTTTAAAAGTTTTTATTCATATCATTGCATATTTTAACTAAACATCAGTATGGTTAAAATCATCTCTGTTGAACTTGGGTAATTAATCACTTGTTAAGGGAAATGATTTCTAAGAAAGTATGTTAACATACAATTCAAACTTAAAGATTCCTATATTTGCACTAGATTGTAAGCTCTCTGAGGGCAGGACTCTTGTTTTCTGTTTTTGGTATATTCACTCAGCTGAGCAGGATGCCTTGTATGTAGTTCGAAGGATGATTTCTTGTTAATGTGCACATTCCTTAGGACTTGTTTCTCTGGTAATTACATTATAATAGATTGGAGAGTGGGAAGAGACCTCAGTCTGATAGTAAAATTTTAATACACCATTTATGTAGCATATCAAGAGGTTCTTCTTGAATGTGTTGATTTAACCATTGATTTTCACTAGGCCATAGTAATATATATGCCAAAGATTTAATTATATGGAAATCAAATGCTATGTGGTTTTTTTTCTTTTATATTAAAGCCAAAGGAGAAACTATTTCACAACTTCAATCAAAAATCTCATCGCATGGGCAACAAGATGTTAATAGTATAAATACAACTCAACCAGAAAATACCACAGTTGCTCAGAAAGCTCCAGCTGAGAATTCCATTGTCAGTTGTGACTCCCAGGCCCTAAATCTGTTAGCTGATCTAGCATTAAGCGCTGCTACCTCTACTACACCACCATCTGAGCCCAGAAACTCTCCCTGCTCTTCTGAATTGCCACAAAACAGTGTTTTGCTTTCTAAAGAACATTCTCTGAGCAGTACATCTGACCATGAATATCATAGAGGAGTTAGAAGTCTAAAAGGTGGACCGTTACCTCAGCCCTCCTCTGAAAGGAAGAGTAATCTGATATCGGACTCCACTGTCAGCCAAGAGGAGGTTCCTGTCAGTCAGGCCCCTGTTGAAGCCCAGTCAGCACTTCCTGAAGAGACACTAGAAACTTCTGGTGCAAGCCAAAGTTCTTTTGTTGCTGTGGAACATTCCTATGCCCTGCTCCTTGCAGAACATTCAAAGAAACTGCTACAGCAGAGAGGGGTACCTGGCCCTGCCTTCACCAAGAATGGCACAAAAGGCCCTGAAGCAGGAACCCCAGTGGGGAAAGTAATGCCATTTCGGCATCAGCAGAACATCTCTCCTCTTCAAAAGCTTTCTGAGGACCTGGTACTCAAGCGCAGGAGCAGATTGCTTTCCTCCAGCTTGCAAGACTTCTACTGCTCTCGTACCGTGTTCAGCTGTAATGGCTCCTTCAAGGTCACTTTCAAATGTGAAGCAAACTATGTATTCAGCTTAGACAGCAAATATACAAACAACCCACTGGAGAAAACTATCCTAAGAGCATTACATGGGTAAGTAGGAGTGAAAGTTGATGAAAACAGAGGTGAATTTCCTATTGAGATAGGTGTAGTGAGTAGAAATACTTGTGCCAAACTTTGGAAAAGGAGAAAGCAGTGTTGTATGTAAATTCAGTGAGTCAGTAGTAATATCAAGCGTTGTGTTTGCTGACGCTGAAGAACATGAGGCTGGTTCTACCATTATCTATCAGTGATCACACAGAGAACTTTTGCAAGGTAACTTTGGCCCTGTAAATGGCTTTCCACTTCAAGATGTTCTTTCACAAGGCTTTGCGGTCTTTGAATTATATTTCCATGAGATAGCTTAACGTAAAATAGTGAGATACAGAAATAATGCTTTAAAGACTGAATTTCAGAAGAAACATTTAAAGAAACTTCTGACTTGTGAAGTGGATCATACTGCTGTGAGTGAGAGGTTTTACAAGGGGTTGTTTTGTAAATCTTCCTCAAAAAAGGGGTCAAGGCAGTAATAGTACAGTAGCAGGAAGCATGGGTTTTGGAGTGTGGACTAATGCAGTTTTTGATCTAGGCTCTCCCAATTCCTGGCTTCTGTGACCCAGAAGTCCCTGTGTTTTAAGACAGTGCTTCTCAGTCTTCATTATGTACACAACCCATTTAGGAATCTCCTTCAACTATAGATTCTGACAGTCTGTTTGGAATGGGGGCTGAGAGTCTACATGTCTAATAAACTTCCAGACAATGCCAGTGGAGCATTAAACACTTTTAAGTGTGAGTTTAGTAGAAGGTACATTATGAGAATGTTACAGCGGTACCTCAGTACTCGTTAATTGTTTCTGGAACTCGTGATGAGTGCTGAAAGGGACGAGGACCAAGCAAGCAATGAGTGATGAAACATTTTTTTCTTGTCAAAATGTGCTGAGTACAGGGTTTGATGAGTTCTGAAGCCAATGAGTACCGAGGTATGACTGTATATGCATTAGAGATTTGCACAGTGCTTGGCACATACTAATGAATGGTAACCATTACTATCAACAGGAAGCATTAGCTGTATTAAATGACATTGAGCTACCTATTAGTGGAATATTTGATATGTGAATGACTAAATTTTGTGTCACATTTCTTTCCTTGCTTCAGTTATGAGCTCACACTCAGAAGAGCATACATACATTTATGTTCCCATCTACTGATGAGGGCCATTTCAAATCTTAGTCTTAACCCTGTTTAACTGAAACCTAGCTCTGTAACCCTCTGACTCATCCCAATCCAGCTCTTTGCTATCCTTTTGTCTGGCAGTGGCCAGAACTATTCTGTATGTCCCCTTTTGGTTTCAGGAGATTTTCTAGAACTGTAATATGAAAACAGTATAGTTCTGCTGAATTGCCCACAGAGATAATTTAATCTTCATACTTTCCCAATTATTAGAAGAGAAATGCAAAGGTGGAAATAAGTAAGCCAGACTTTGCAAAAGCAAGGAAATGAGGATTTGGGCAATTGCTGAAACCATTATCCACATTATAGGTACACTGTGTCCAGGAGACTTTGCATGTTAGAAAAGAAAAATCAGAGGCTAGGCGTTAGGAGGCCTAATATTTGATCATGTTTTCTACCATTTAGAGGTTTCATGATTTGAAAGAAGTCACTTAAAGCTTTGATCTTCAGTTCCCTTCTCTGTCTGTGTAAAATGAGTAGATTAGATTCATCATAATTACTTGTTAAATCAACTTCATTATTATTTTCTTCATTGTTTCATGTTCATGTAATTTTTAAAATAAAAATGAACACTAAAAACTAAGTTCACAAAAACTAAGGTTAATAATAAAGGCACTTGCTTAGAAGATAATCTAAAATAACCATTTTCAGTGATTTTTGTATGTTTTTTCTTTACAATCTCAGGCCCTGGAACACTGATTTGCCTGATAATGTGGAAGAAGTGAAGCTTTTACTTCATACGTGGGTAGCTCTGTTTTACAGCAATCAAAACAAAGTCATACGATCATCCCGAAAAGTAGTAGAACACAGCAACCCCGCCAAATATGTGTCTATAAATAGCACAATAGAATCTTTTGACTTCAGTGAAGTTGAGGAGTCCCCCAGTGTGGAAAGATGTTCTGTAGCCCCTTTGTTGGAGACAAAGAAAGCTCCCAGAGGTCGTAGTACTGAAGCATCCTTCCCTGACACTAACTCCTTGCTTCCTTTCATTAAACCACCACCTACAAGAGGCCTAGAACTCTGGGTACAGAATGAACAGAAAGAAATTTTTGCAAGAGAAGGTCATCTAGATACCCCAGAAAACCAGAATTTTATCTATTCTTACAATAATGAGGTAAGTAAAACTGAATATTACAAATCCTGACATTACTTTTGAAAACATTTTCTTTCCTTTTTTTCCCCTCTGTATGTAAAATCACGTCCAAAACAAGACATTCATTTCTTTTAGGAAAGTGGATCCTCTAGTTTTTGTAAAGGATTATAATGTCCAAAACTTAGTTTTTGTAAGTGTCTTTCTAGATAGTTTGCAGGTGGAGCTTATTTGTCTTCTGATTGAAGAAACAAGTAAAAAATCATGGGGTTCAGATGACCTGAGAGCCAGCCATAATTGTGTCACTTGTTTTTTCCTTAATAGGTCAAATTACCTGTTCAATCTGAGCTTATTTTTCTTATAAAAGAGGTGAATAATACCCATTATGTCTTACCCAGAATGGTGTTTAAGGATCAGGTGTGATATTAGAAATCTTTGATAAACATTAAAGTAAATTAATTGAATATATTACAATTATGTTTGTAAACAAATACTAGAACAGTAAAAAAAATACCAGATGTCTCATAAGTCTATAGATAACTAAATACACTTTGCTTCATTCTATTTTTCTCAAATGCTGTTCAGGCAGGCCAGATAATTAAATTTTAACTGAAGCAAATAAAGTTGTATTAAGATTCTAAATAAATAGATTGACAAAATACCTGCCTTTTAAGCTTTGGGCCCTGATTTATTTTAGAATAATTTTGCATGGGTTTGTCTATCCTGTCTTCACATGAACAGACAGTGTTTCTTTACCTGGGCTTACTTGGGGATTTGCAGGTCCAAGGATCTGTGAGTCTCCAAATGCTCATCTTCATCATCAAAATGAAGACTGATGGAGTGCTATGGGCCAGATAGTGGTCTGAGCCCTTGCCTCATATTAAGTCAGTTAATTCTCACAAAATCTAATGAGGTAAGGACCATTCCCCCCTCTCTAATAGATGAGGAAACTAAGGCATAGAGGAGTATAGAAATTAATCTGAAGTCACATAGTAAATTGCCAAGCCAGTGTTCAAATCTAGGCCATCCAATTGTTTCTTAATGTCAAAGGCTATACACATAGGTGTTGACATATGTATACATATATATGTTTTATGTATGTATATGATTTTTCTGTTGATGTGGTTCATAAATATCATTTGATTCTCAAAGAGATTCTTAAAATTCAGCTAAGAATTACTACCTTAAAATAAGAAAAAATGGTTTAGTCAGGCTGAATCTAATATACACATACACACACTAAATTCTTTAAAAGTATTTTTAGTTGTAATATATAATTAACTATCATCAGTACTAATTTTAGGAATGGTCTTTTGCAAACATGAAATAGAATATTAAGGAGGAAGAGTATTAAAATTAATGATTCCTAAACCTTTCTATTGCATATACTTAAAATTTTTTCCATCATCTTCCTGGATGCTGTACCTGTACTTTAAAGGTACACACACGTGCTATACCAGTCCCTTTTTTTACAAGTGGGCAAAACTAGGATCCAAAAGAATTCTAGCACAATGGGTATTAGAAACCAGTAACGTGTTGCTTTTAGTTGTGTGTTTAATTCTGCATTCTTTCAAATGATCACACTTTGCTTTAGAAACATTACACTTCACCTGTAGTCAAACATACATCAGTCAAAACATATCAAGATGATCACAATTTGCATTTTCCTAAGACTACAGGCACAGTGAGATTCAGGACTTTGATCAAACATTAACAGTCACAGTGTGATTAGGTGGGAGGGTCACAGAAAAGTTCTCAAAATGACTCTTAGCATTAAGATTTTTCTATGTTTGTGCCTGTCCAGTCATGTTCTCTTAAACTCTTAACGGTTTTAGTGAGGTTTGAAACATGAGTCCTAACTTCTAACAGGGCTGTCTCAAGACATAGCAGGAAATCTGTGACCATAATGTTTCTAAAATTACAGGTGTATGGTCAGTTGTATGATTAATCCATTTACCCTGTTCTGTACAAGACCATGCTTAAGCTATTAAAAAACAAACAACAACCTGTGTATGAGATTATCAAAATTATCCAGAGGTGGTAATGTCTAACCTAGATCCACATTGACAATCAGTCTCTTTGATTCAGTTTATTCATGTAAACTGTACTTTTGCTTTGTTGAATAGGAGGTAACAGTGAGAGAGAAATTACCTCCAGTTATAAGCAAAGAAGATAGCTGAGGACAAAGGGCTTTCATTTACCAGAATAGATACTGATACCAGTATATTCTATGTACAAGAAATAGTAGTTAATCTGTGTTCTTATGGGAAATTTCCAGATGACAGTGTATTTATAGTCTGTTAAAAGCTAGTGTTCAAAATAAAGTTGTTCTTTGCATTAAAAACTTATCTTTTAATCTTACTAAAAATAGCGAAAATTAACTGAGTACTTTTTCTCTAGAGCTGCATTTCCAAATTAATCAATGCTATTTAGCAAACAAGCTGGATTTTCAAGGCCTTAAAGTATCAGTGGTTTAGCCACTTTCTTTCCTAAAAGTTTTTTTTTTTAAAAATGGGCTATGTAATTTAAAAGTTTTGGATATACAATCTGTGCATTGTATGTTTAAAGAAAACAAATTCCTATTTGTGGGGTTTTTTAAACCTGTTTAAAAAGAGACGGGTTTGCTTGATCTTTACCCTGTCTTGTTCTTAGAGATTAGAAGACTCAAAGGACTAAAATTAAAATTAATCCTGTTAATTTTAATTTTAATTTAATTAAATCTGTTCTGTTTTTCACGTGTGTTTTTAAATCTGTTTGAACCTTGTTTTTTTGTGTTTTGTTTTTTTTTTAATTTGGTCATTTCAGATAACTGAGGAGAATGCCAAACCAGAATCATCAGATAAACTAGAGACTTCTCATCTGATGCATTCTAACATTGGAAGTACCCAAACTAATGGACCTTCTACTCCTGGTGAAGAGAAAACCTTTGAACTACTTGATAGCACAAGGGTAACTTCTTATGATACTGTCACACAAACGACATTCACCAAGACTTGTGATGGGATTAGCAAGCAGTCAGTGATTTGTCAAAAATCTGCATATAGCACCCTTGAGAGCAAAGCTGATATTTTTCATGCAGCAATGCAAGCAAAAGCAAATGGTTTACAGGCCCTTAACCCCCAAACCAAAGACTGTCAGCCTTCATTGGAAAAGAAGGATGATATAGGGTATGTAATGATTAATCTGGAACCAGTTACTCTCTCTTTCGAAAAAAATGCCTGTATACCAATACAGACAGAAATTGTAAGTAGAGCTGATAAACCTGTGACCTTTAATATGGAACTGATTAAACAAGTATCACCTGCTTCAAGTTTTAGACTTCCTGTGTCCACGTTTGAAAAGGTACAAACACAAACTCTTAAGGACATTCTGTCTCTAGCAACGTCAGGAGAAAAGGGTACTAAGTACTTTTGTGCTTCATCAGTAAATGGAGAGACACTACCTAATAACAAAACGTGTTCATTACAGAAAGAGAGTCCTATTCCAGGCACATCATTGCCATCTGATAAGTCATTGGAAAAGGAGGCATTACCACTGGTTAAAAGTTCTAATTATTCATTACCTAAAGAAGAAATGAAACTCTCCCAAGAGTTTTTTCTGCAGCCTAAGAGTCTTGTAAGCATGTCTTCAGAAGAGATTTTGGAGCCATCACAGACTGAAGAAGCCTCATCATCAGCCTCTGCCATGCTGCAAAAAAATTACTCACTTAACTGCATTCCATCAAGAAGTAATACATCAAATAGCTCTATAGAATTAAAGAGTGACAAGAGCGGTCTAAATGGTGAAAATAGAAACTTTGAATCATTTAATTCAACATTTGCTAAACAAACCAGCCTATCTGAAAATGGAGAGGAGATCAGCCTGGAGTTAGAGGAAGATTCTGACATTGACCTAACTCTCACAATATCGCCACCTACAAGTCCCAGAGAGGAAATTCTAGCTGGTGACACAGAGCAACATCAGGAGGCCCCATTATCAAATTTAGAACTCCAGGATAGGGATAAAGACATCATTGAGCCAGAAAAGGTGACTTTCATAGAAAACAGAGAAGTGAATTCTGCTAAATATACATCAGTGCCTCACACAGTATCAGAGAAACCATTAGAAAAGGAGAAAAGAGATGATAATTTAGAAGTGGTTACTTTAATGCTTCCTAAAGAAACTTGTGCCCTTGAGCTCACAGAAGAAGTTAATGTTACCTCAGACTTTCCCTTTGGTTCTTTAATTGAGGAAGTATCACCAGCTTCTAGTCCTGACC
Source organism: Anoura caudifer (assembly GCA_004027475.1). Taxonomy (NCBI): domain Eukaryota; kingdom Metazoa; phylum Chordata; class Mammalia; order Chiroptera; family Phyllostomidae; genus Anoura; species Anoura caudifer. Next base: position 141,718 of record PVKU01002676.1, read on the forward strand.
CCCAGGTACCAGCTGAAGAAACAGAACCATCTTGGGCTATGTCTCCATTTAGTTTAAAACATCCTGATACACAGTGTGAGAAAAGTGAAAAATTCTCTCAGATTACGTCATTAGATTTGGCCTTAACAGAAAAAGAAAATTCTTATGTTGGTCCTATCCATCCACTGGGACAAGATAACTTAACTCGGGTACAACAAATACAACTTTCTGCTGAAATACCTATAGTATTAAATAGTCGTCCAGGAAAAAAAGATAGACATTTAACATTTCTGGGTAAAGTAACCGAGGAAATTGTCCCAAGTGAGTATGACAAGGGTTTCTTCTCAGAAAAGGTGCCATGCTGCCGTGCAGAGTTAAACCAGCCTGCATCAACTGCCACTTACAGAACTGATTTCAAGACTTCTCCAGAAAAATCAGTAATGTCAGGAAATCCATTACAGCCCATTAGTTTAGAGAACAGAAATTCAGACTTAAATCACCTTGAGTTGGAGACCAGTAAGCCTCCATTTAGTCCTAGAAAGATTATGGAAAATAAGTCTTTGGTTGACACATTTGTTTCTACAAGTGCTCCAAGTGATATAGTGAAACATATTAAGGAGAGTCTCTTTAGCAGTGATACCAAAATAAATGAATGTGATTATATGCAAGCTCAGCCCTTGAGCTCAGACTCAGTTGATGGAGCTGATAATACACAGGTACAAATGCATTCAGACTTAGGTGGCACTACCTTAACGTGTTGTACAAGACCCATAAACTTAGAGGCAGGGTTTCAAACACAGGAAATATCAGTAGTCAGAATGGCTAGTTTGCTTAAGAATAGTGAAACCGAAGCTGAGTTACATGAAAAAAACATGGATCTAGATTGTGGTGGCTCTAAATCAAACACCATGTCTCCAAAAGGCAAGCAAAACATTCATATGCCACAAGATACGTCAACATTGAAAACAAAGGATCTGTTGAATGGCAGGCTTTCCCCCATGTATTTATATGCTGATTCTTACCAAAGTACAGCAGTTACCAGTGAAAATGTCAGTAAAGAGCCGCTGCCTTTTTGTGTTTCCAAATCTTGTGCCCCTCTTGTTTGTGGAGACTCAAAAGAACAGATGGAAAATAAAAGCTCTGGTAACCATGTCAGGGCTGAGGAGGACTCTGAAGCCCTGGGTGGAGACATGGATATTAGTGTGAATTCTGACATGCATTATGAACCACTTTCTGGAGACTCTGATCAAGACTATTTTGGTGATTGTAGAAATTTCAAATTAGACATGGAGGATTCTTGCACTCTGCGATGTAGTCACAAGAAAGAAGGTGCTTCGAAAGATGGTTATGACTCTTTCCTGAGCCCAAACAGTAGTGATAATGAAGATAGGGCCTACTCTAATCGAGTTCCAGTGGAGACCAGCATACCTCCCCGAAACTGGTCTGTTGGATTAAAAAAAGAAGAAAAGTGTGTGCCACGTTACGTACAAATCAGAGATCTTCATGGTATCCCCAGGACTTACGCTAACTTTACTATAAATAAAGAGCTCAAAGATACCAAGAGAACTTTGCACAGCCTGAGGAGGCACTCAAATGTCACTGCTAAACATGGCTTGGTTAGCTCCTGGCCAAATACTTGGCAGGTGGCAGATGACCTTACACAGAACACTTTAGATCTAGAATATCTGCGCTTTGAACAAAAGCTAAAACAAATTGTAAAGAGTGGCAATTCTCAGCATTCTGCCTTTTCCACCAACATCTTTCTTAAGGAGCCACCACTCCAAATTGATGCCGGAGCTTTCCCTTTGCCAAAAACATCTGAGTCTTCAGTTCTCTATCCTCCATCCCGGAGCAGAAGTCCCCTCATGGTAACAATTGTTCACTCAGATGTCAGAGAACAGAACCTGCACCTGAGAGGCCACATGCGCAACAATTTGGACAGTTCTTCCTTTTGGAGGGGAAGACATGATCGCAAGAGAAATAATCTTACAAATTCTGAAAGAAATCAGACTGTTTCCTTCCACCTCAACAAACTAAAATATAATAGTATTTCAAAAGAATCTCGGAATGATATCTCCCGTATTCTGAATGAATATGCAGAATTCAACAAGGTGATGATGAATAGCAACCAAGTTGTTTTCAGAGATAAAGAGTCAAATGTTAGTTCTGAAGAAATCACATCTCAAGAGATACATTCATCTTTCCCAAGAAGGTCAACTTCCTATGAAGACATGATTACAGACATGTGTACCAGTTTGCACGTCAAACTAAAAAGTGTCATGAAAGAGGCTTGCAAAAGCGCCTTTCTGTTTTACCTCGTTGAGACAGAAGACAAGTCATTCTTTGTGAGAACAAAGGTAAAGTGCCAGTTTTACTTACAGTTTATATTATTTTGTTTACTGTTTAATTTTAGATTATTTTAAAAGTAATAAATTTAGCATTCTTGGCTTCAGAAACATGATATAGGAAGGTGGTACTTGAGTTTCTCGGCTCATTTTTTTATCCTCATAGTACAAGGATCTATCTGCCTTTGGTACTGTATTTGAAGATATGTATGATATTCCAGAATTAATGCAGTTATTAACTTTCAAAAAAAGTTATAGACATACTTAAATTCAAATATTCTTAAGGTAAAATTGAGACTTTAAAAAATTACTACCTGTCTTTCTTCATTAATGTGGATTGTTGAAAAGGAACTTTTTTGGTTTTGGATATATTATTTTACTTTTTAAGTATATTTCATTGATTTTGCTATTACAGTCCTATTTTTTTCCCCTTTATGCCCCTCTGCCTTGCACCTTCCCTCACCTCTAGCATCCCCCACACTTTGTTTATGTCCATGGGTCATACATATAAGTTCTTTGGCTTCTCCATTTCCCATACTATGCTTAATCTCCCCTATTTTGTGTCTACCAATTAAGTTTATTCCTTGTACCTTTTCCCCCACTCCTCCCTTCTCTCCCCACTGATAACCCTCCATGTAATCTCTCTTTCTGTGGTTCTGTTACTGGTCTGGTTGTTTGCTTGGTCTGGCTTTGGTTTTGGTTTTGGGGTTTTTTTAGGTTCAGTTGTTAATAGTTATGAGTTAGGTTTTACTGTTCATAGTTTTGGTCGCCTTTTTCTTAGGTAAGTCCCTTTATCATTTCATACATATAATAAAGGCTTGGTGATGATGAATTCCTTTAATTTTACCTTATCTTAGAAGTACTTTATCTGCCTTTCCACTCTAAATGATAGCTCTACTGCATAGAGTAATCTAGGTTATAGGTGTTTGATTTTCATGACTTGGAATATTTCTCTCCAGCCCCTTCTTGCCTGTAAGGTTTCTTTTGAGAAATCAGCTAGATAGTCTTATGGGAACTCCTTTGTAGGTAGCTGTCTCCTTTTCTCTTGCTGCTTTTAAGATTCTCTCCGTATCTTTAATCTTGGGTAACTTAATCATGATGTGTGTTGGTGTATTCCTCCTTGTATCCAACTTTTTTGCGACTCTCTGAGTTTCCTAAACTTGCATGTCTAGTTCCTTTGCCAGATTGGGGAAGTTTTCCTTGCTATTTTTTCAAATAAGTTTTCAATTTCTTCCTCCTCCTCTTCTCCTTCTGGCACCCCTCTGATTTGGATGTTGAAATGTTTAAAGTTGTCCCAGAGGTTCCTGAGCCTCTCCTCATGTTTTTTGAATTCTTGTTTCTTTATTCTGTTCTGGTTGAATGTTTATTCCTTGTGTTTCAAATTGTTGATTTAAATCCTAGTTTCCTTCCCTTCACTGTTGGTTCCCCGTGTATTTTTCTTTATTTCATTTTGTATAGCCTTCAGTTCTTCCTGTATTTTGTGGATGTACTCAGTTATTTCTGTGAGTGTCCTGATTACCAATGTTTTGAACTCTGCATCCAATAGGTTAGCTATCTCCTCCTCCTCGATCCTTCTTTTTCTGGAGTTTTGATCTGTTCTTTCATTTGGGCCATATTTCTTTGTCTTGGCATACCTGTTATGTTGTAAGGAGTGGAGCTTTAGGTATTTGTCAGGGCGAGGCAACCTACTTTGCTGCATTATGGCGCTGTATGTAAGGGAGAGGTCAGAGAGGGAACAGTGCTGCTTGCCCAGCTCTCGTCCACTTTCAGTCACTTCCCCTGCTACCCACAAATGAATTGCATCCTTCTGGTTCTGATTCCTGGGTCGAGTGGGCTTGTGTTCATTCTAGGACCCCATGGGCCCCTCCAGTGAACTCTCCTATGAGATTGGCAGTTTGTCCTGCTACCACAACCCCCACAAGTTTTTGCAGCCAGAGGTTTTGAGACTTTATTTTCCCACACTGGAACTCTGTGTTGGGCAGTTTGTCTTGCTCCACAGTTGTCCTGGTTAATCTGCATGTGAATGTGGGACTGCCTGGTTCACCAGCCACTGCCTTGCCTTGTGTTCTTTCTGCCCCAGCTGCCCATCTCTGCCCCTCCTGCCAGTCTGAATGAATGTTTCTTCTTTAACTCTTTGGTTGTCAGACTTCCGTAAAGTTCAATTTTTTGGCAGTTCTGGGTTTTTTTTTTGTTTTTACATTGGTTGTTCTTTCTTTTGGTTGTGCAAGGAGGCAAACTATATCTTTGCCTCCAAATTGGCCAGAAGCAGAATATGTTTATTGATTGATCGATTGATTGTTGTTCAAGTACAATTGTCTCCATTTTCCTGCCACCACTTTCCCCTGCCCCACCCATCCCCACCTCCCACCCTCAATCATTCCCCCCTCTGGCTTTGTCCATGGGTCCTTTAAATACATTCCTTGATAACCCTTCCCTTTTCACAGGTATGTGTCTCCTAGATTAAAGGAAAGAATATTAAAGGACATAAAGAATAAACAAATAGAACTTCATTAAAATATAAAGCTTCTGGATGGCTAAAGAAAACATTTTTTTAAATATTAGGATAACTTATGTTCTGGTGAGGACATGTCCTAAATTTTAAATGGTGTAACCATGGCAAAATTCTAACTTCCCAGGAGCCAAAATCTGTCTCAGTCCACCATTAGCTTCCTCATTTTATCCTCAAATTTTTATTTTATTTTTGGAAAAGGCAGCATTCTCTCTTTCGTTTTAACTTTTTAAAAAATGTTGTATTTATTGATTTGTTGTTCCACTTACTTATACATTCATTGGTTGGTTTTTGCACATGCCCTGTCTGGAGCTCATACTCGAAACCTTGGTGTATTGCGATGACACTCTAACCAACTGAGATACCTGGCCAGAGCTATCTTTTGTTTTAACTTTTAAAGTATAATTTCAAATTCACATAAAGATTGTGGAAATGGTAACCTTCACCCAGATACCCCACAGTTAACATTTCTGAACCATTTGAAAATATGTTCCAAACACAATGTCCCCTTACCTCTTAATATATTAGTGTTTCATACGAGACTACTGCAAGGACTTTTTTTATATGAACACAATACAACCCTAAAAATCAGGACCTGAACATTAATGTACCATGCTTAACCAGGCCACAGACTCTACCTTTAGATCCACATCACATATTGTCTTTGCTTGTCATGCCTCCCAGTTTTTGTCAGATTCCTAGTATATTAACATTTTTCATTTGGTCAAGATAGTTTCTTCCAGGTTCCTCCAATGTACAATTAATAAGCATGTTACAGTTACTAGTAAGTGGGAGATACAGTGGGACATGTAAATATCTTATTCTTTGTGAGACTTTGGCCTACCAGATTGATGATTCTTGCCTGAATCACTGTGATGGTTGCCACATACTGATATTCTAATTCCATCATTCCTTGTACATTCATTAGTTCATTGCTGTAAGGTAGATCTTTCCATTCTCTTTCATTTGTTTATTCATTTGCTCATTTATTATCACTGTGGACCTATGTTCCATATTATTTTACTCAGAGTTACCATTTGGTTATGTTAATACTAAGATTATCCCAGACCTAGTTAGTGGGAGTCCCTTTAAGCTGACTTGTGTCCTTTTGAAAAGTGTCCATAATTCTTTGGATACTTCTTGTGGTGCAGTATGATTATACAGGCTTATCTTGTATATTCCCTAATCCAAGGAGCTGTGATCCTTTTAGTGAAGAACAGCATTTGGAGTCAAGACTGGGCAGCAGGTGACCTTAGTGCCACTGGATGTCATTGTGTCTACATCTAACCAGCAAACAGCCAAAAAATAGATGTGTTAAATGTACAAGTAACATCTAGACGTTTGTTTTAAAAACATAAATGGATGCGTGTTCCTCCCAATTCCAGTCTAACACCACCAGGTCTGCCCTGACCTTTGCCAGAGTGGCAGCTTCCTTCTCCAGCTATGAGGGTTCCCATTGCCCTCAGTGTACCTGCTGCTTGGCTGAGCCCTGGTCACGCTAGCCCCCTCTTCACCTGCCTGGAGCACCAGCCCAAAGCAGGGCCCCTCCACACTTGCAGCAGGAGCCAGTTCAAATGACAGCAGTCCTTTTCAGTGTCTATTTTAGAGCCCTGTTGTGTGCAGATGAGGGGAAATGAAAAACACTGGTAAAAGAAACAGAAATAAATGTAAAACAAAATATGGTAAGTGTAATGGTGCAGGTGCTTCAACATTGTTTTGAAAGCAATAGGCATAGCCAGGAAAGTCAGGGACATTTTTCTAAAGTTAATGAGGCTAATCCTGGCTGGTGTGGCTCAGTGGATTGAGTGTTGGCCTGCAAACTGAAAGGTCACAGGTTTGATTACTGTCAGGGCACAGTTGCTTGGGTTGGAGGCCAGGCCTCCAGTTAGGACATGCAAGAATCTGATGTTTCTCTCCCTCTCTTTCTTCCTCCCTTCTTCTCTCTAAAAATAAATAAATAAAATCTTTAAATAAATAAAGTTAGCAAGGTTGACCTCTTATATGGGTTATGGTCAGCTGGGCTAATAAGTGTTCTGGCTCTAAATGTTTGACTAGATTTGCTGCAGAGTTCACTTTATGTCAGTACTTCTGAGGAGTCCTGTGTGAGTTCCGGAGTATCTGTCACATGATGTAGCTCATATGGTAAATCCATAAATGTTGAAATACTGAGTCACATTAGACACCCAAAGATGTTTCTGATGAGTGTGACAGTCATTACAGAGGGCACATTAGATAGATGCTGATGAGGCCTGGATGGCAGTTCCCTGCTTTTCCCAGAAGCATATGTGAAGCTGGTAAACATGAGGATGGTGTGGAGGTTGCAGTGGTCACAGCACAGATACTGTCCTCATGGTTTGGGAGTCTGGCAAGAGACAGTAGGCTGTTTCAGTCAAAGGTTCAGTGCTATAGAAAGAAAAGGGGACCCTGAGAGGGTTTCCAAAAGGGTCACAGGGGTACATGGAGGCCCAGTGAAGAGGGCCCGTCACTGGTCCTCCATGTACTCAGAGCACAGTGTGTACTCTCGAGAAACATGTCTAGAGATGTAAGAAAGGTCCATGTTAGGAAGAAGGGCCTTAATAGAAGTCACGCTAAGACGTTTAGAGTACCCTGAGGTCATTCGAGAGACACTGAAAAGTATTTCTAAAAGGTGAATGGCATCTTTCTTGCATTTTAGAGAGAGATCCCTTCATCTAGTGTGGAGAATGGATTGGAAAAATGACAGGTGACAGGGTTTAACTTGAAGCTATCCACACTTTCTTCCTGAAGATAACTGATGGCTCCTATTCTGTATCATTTAAATATGATCTTAAAATATTTAGGGCTTTTTCCAAATTTATGGAGTTTGATCTTTTCTATAACAGATTTTTTTTTTCTTGTTGAGGATTCTTTTCTTCTCCAAGGTTCTTCATAAGTGATTGCTAGATCTGTCCCTACACCCTCTCCCCATAGTTTTGTCCCAGTTTCATGCCATTTGGTAAACAGTGTAGTTGAAAAAGCATTAAATGACCTCCAGTCTACTTGAAGGTGGTTGGCTGCCAAAAGTAACCTGGAAATTAATCTTTTTTAACCTTGAATTAATTTTATTTGGCTAACTATACCTGAGGCCTGTACTAAAATAAGTCTGAGATTGAGTTAGCCTCATGGCCTTGTCGCTGTATTGCCACAGTGAGCAGAAAACTTGATTTCTTTTTGCTTCCATCTTTTCAAAAGCAACAATGCAATCTTACTTCTTACACACTTTACAGAACGCAGACAATACTTGTTTTCATACAGGAGACAGATCATAAGTATGGTAGGAATACATCAAGATACCGTGCCTGTTCCAATAGTGAATATATTGTTTCACAGTATTTTATCATGTGGCCACTGTTTACAACAGAAAATTGTGTGCAAAGGTAAAACTAATCTGAAAGTGAGAAAAATGACACATAAAATAAATGGAATAAAGGAAGTCCTGTCAAAGCAAAGCTCAGAAAGCTATCCCTATAATTTTTCATTCCTGGAGAGTCCTGAAGCATTCATCAGTGATGGGTTGTCAGGCCCCCATTTATTTGTTACGATGAGGAAGATCTGTGAGGTCCTTTATTACTGTCAAAATTCAGAACGTATGACAAACTAGTCCAGGACAGCATAGGATTTAATGAAAATGTTGAACAGAAAATGTAGTCACTCAAGTAGTTTATTACTAAAATAAGTAAGGGCTAAAGATTTGTATTTAGATATTTTAGTGGTCTCTGTTAAAAGACACGTTGCCTGTAGGAATTTATTTGAAAATACGTTGCCATACAAGAGTCAAAATTTGAATTGAATTGAAATAGTCAAAATTTGAGTTGAGATCCAAGGGAGACTGGCAAAAGTAACACTTTATTTTTATAAAGGAAATAAGTGATCATAAGACACAGTGTTTTTGGTGTGACTAGGAATATCCAGGTGTGCAAAGAAACCTCCAGCATCTTTTAGACAGAAACAGTGTCAAAATCACAAAGGAGGACAAGGTTAGAGAATGTCTTTAATTACATAAACTCACCCTTCCAGTAAGGCTATTTCAGTGATGTTCTGTGTATGTTAGTGCCTAACCACAATGCACAGTTTAACGTACATCTCCCATAGTATTCAAATCCAGGTCTTTATTAATGATACTCAGAGTAATGCTTATCTGTTATGGTTATTATTTTCGAGTTCTAGAAACGTTTTGACTGGAGGTGGCTTTTTTTTTTTTTTTTTTTAGCACATCTTTGCAATTCCCTTGAAGAGGGTAAAACTCAATATAGTAGTCTAATGTTTAAAAAGAATCAGCCTTTTGCCCTGACCAGTTCAGCTCGGTTAGTTGGGCATTGTCTCGCAGAACGAAAGGTTCCAGTTTGATTCTCAGTCTGGGCACATGCCTGGGTTGTGGGTTTGTTCCCCAGGCAGGGCACATACCAGAGGCAACTGATCAATGTTTCTCTTTCTACCTCCTTTCCCCCTCTCTAAAAAAATAAATAGAAAGAATCAGCCTTTGATACTTTATGGACATTAGAGATTTATTAGATAGTGGGGTTTTTGCCTTTGACATAAACTTCTAAACTCAGCTGTTGTAATAAAAAGAGGACTCATCTCTTTTACAGGTGAAATCTAGTAATAAGACAAACTGCCATTTATGTTGCCTTACTAGGACATAATTTAGTAAATAGGATGTGTTTTTGGTTCTTAGTAAACAATAAAAGTAGTTCTGTGCAAGCATCCCTTTTTTAGTAATGGCTATTTGTAAATCTTTCAGAATATTCTGAGGAAAGGAGGCCACACAGAAATTGAACCTCAGCATTTCTGTCAAGCTTTTCACAGAGAGAATGATATGCTAATGGTCATCATCAAAAATGAAGATATCTCATCACATTTGCATCAGGTAGGTTTGGAAGTAACTTTCTTACAAAGAAATGTATTCCAGACCTTTTGTTATTTTATAATTATTAGACTTGTCATTGCCTTTTTAAATTCATAGTAACTAAGGGAAAACTATAAAGACATTTTCATCTAATAGGAATAAATCTTGCTTTAAAAGGACTTGCAAAATTTTTCTTAGGATATTTACCTATTAGTTGAATAAAGGTGATTGCTTCTCCCAAGAGATCTAACATATGGGCATAGCTACCGCCCTGCCATCAGGAGGTAGTAACTGATCATCCCTACAGCACCAACACCAGGTGAAGCTGGAGACAGGGACTGATGGTGTTAGCTTCTTACCTGTCATGTTACAGGTCCCAAAACCTCAGGTATACTCTGCCCTCACTATCTCCAACTTGTAGAGTTGTAAAGGCCACTTTGTAATTAACTAGCTTTAATGAGTTTGTAGCATTGATGATGAACTGAGTTAATATTTCTTATGTGTGGTAGAATTACCTGTCAGTCATCAAGGTTAAAAGTATTTTTAGCTGTCCTGAATCTTGTAACTTTTGGATAAAAGTGACCCAGTGAACCTGTTTTCATTTGGGATCCTTTTATGTTTAACAGATTCCTTCTCTGCTAAAGCTGAAGCATTTTCCCAGTGTCATCTTTGCTGGAGTAGACAGCCCTGAAGATGTTCTCAATTACACCTTCCAAGAGCTGTTTCGGACAGGAGGTTTTGTGGTATCAGATGACAGAATGTTAGAAACTTTAACATTAGGTTGGTCTTTTGATTTCTTTCTTGTTTCCTTCTTTGAAATCTAAGCAAATCAGTTTCTCCTCACACAGTGACCTAAATAATTGCATGGAAAAGAGCAGTTTTTGTATGTTTTCATTCCCAATGTACTTGCTCTTAACCTCTCTTGTTTTAATTGTCTTCATCACCAAACCTAAATTCTTTCTCTTAAAAGTATGGCTAAAAGTCATACAAATTTGAGATTTTTTAACATTTGACTTCTTCGCTTGCCAAATCAGGTCAGCTACAGAATTTTTTTTGTTTACAATCAGCCCTCTTCCATATCTATTGCTGTCACCCCTACCATCTTGTTGATATGGAAATCTTAAAAAATGGCTACTGAAAGTTGTCAGTCATCTGCTTGAACACTAATACATAGTTGGCCCTTGAATGACGCAAGTTTGAATTACATGCATCTACTTACACTTGACCTGAGCATTTCAAACCCATGTTGTTCAGCAGTCACCTGGAGGCTGGGAACCATGTATACAGGTAACCTACTTAAGTTATACACAATTACCCCATTGGGTGAGCAGTCAGTGCCCCTAACTCCATGTTGTGCAGCAGCCGACTGTATAATCTGCTTTTCTTGGGGCACTGAATGGACCTAGAAGAGTGGCAGAGCACAGGGCAGACACTTTTATATACGATCAAAACCTGCCGCATTAGAACTCAATGTCGATACACCACTTCTAGGGCTAGAGGATCAGGATGATATACCTTATTAACAAGTATGAATTGTGCATGGAAACTGAAGTTGAAAAATATTTGCACATTCTGTATTTAGAAACCTAGACTCTTGATGTTGCAACTAAACCTTCTATGTGAGGTTTAGTGATTTTTTTACTACATTCAGAGCTTTAACTGCTGGTAATCGTAGTGCTCTTTCTCTATACAGTTCTCTGCTACTGCAGTATTAGTAGGTAGGACTGAGGTGAGGGGCCACAAGTTGCTCTATCTTTGAAATGCAGTAGCTGGGATCCTGCCCAGCTACAAAGTGGCAATGATGGTGTACACTCAAAACATGGGTCTTTTTTTTTTTTACAAGTAATAAATTCTAGGCTTTGAGTAGACAAGCCAAAAGCCTTAAAACACAACTTTTTCAACTCCACAGTTCAACTAAAGGAAATTGTCAAAATCCTGGAGAAACTAAATGGAAATGGAAGATGGAAGTGGCTACTTCACTATAGGGAAAGTAAAAAGCTAAAGGAAGATGTACGGTAAGGCCTGAAATCAGCTGAAGCTTGGGGGAGGTGGGAATGGGAAGAGTTCCTTCCCTTCACATTACCTCCCTTCACCTTTGACATGTGAGTCACCCTGAAATGTTCAGCATGCTCTGGACTGGTACTCAAGGTAAATTTGTGCTGGAATGGAAATCATCTATATCACTAAACACAGTATTTAGCTCAACTGACTGGTTTTTTGGATTTTGTTTTTGTAGCAGAGCCTTCAGTGAAGGAAGCTGTGTGTTGTAATCAAAAGTTTATATGCACAGGCCTGGCCAGCTGCCTCAGTGGTTGGAGTATCATCCTGTATACCAAAAGGTTGCAGGTTCGATCCCCAGTCAGGGTGTGTATGGGAAGCACTGATTGATGTCTCTCTCTCTCTAAAATAATAAATATGTCCTAAAGTTAGGGTTAAAAAGACAAAAAGTTTACAGGCATATACTTTGAGTAGCACTGTGTAGACCAACAGAAGTAAAGAAGTCAGACATAAGGGTCCTAAAATGTCTATGCAGTTAAGTTCAGGCTCTGCTACCATGAACCATAAAAAATAAGTTGAAATACAGGCTTGCCATATTAATGCTTTTTAAGTTGCCTCAGTTATAAGTATGATGGAAAAATTGAGATGAGACTATATCCATAATTGAATTTTATCCTTAAACAATAGCTTACCAACAGGCAAAACTCTTTATGTAGAGCTTGGAATTTTTAAAGAGAAGTATTGGCCCTGGCTGGTGTAGCTCAGTGGATTGAGTGCAGGTCTGCAAAACAAAGGATCACGGTTCGATTCCCAGTCAGGGCACATGCCTGGGTTGCAGGCCAGTTCCCAGCAAGGGGCACATGAGAGGCAACCATACAATGGTATTTGTCCCCCTCTCTCCTTCCCTTCCCCTCTAACGATAAATAAATAAAATCTTTACAAAAAAGAAAATAGTAGTATTGAAACTTGGAGTCTCAGGGTGCCTCCAGGTTCTAGGAAGATCTGGAAAAAGGAAGATCTGGAGCTCAGAGACAGACTGGGAAAGGAATAGATTTAACAAAGGCATTTGTTAAATGACTGTTTTCAGGCACTGTTAGGTGTTCTACTTCAATTAACTTGTCCTAACTTTATACAGAGGAGATAAATAGTAAACACCCACTTTTGTTATGGAAATGGAACACGGGGGGGGGGTGTTGGGGGGGAAGCACAGAACAGACCTGACTCAAGTCAAATATAATGTCAGTTGTGAAGCTAGACTTATACCCTAGAAGGATCGTCTCTGTTATCACCGTTACTGTGTTTTACCATACTGCTTTCTTCCAAGAAGCACAAATCTAGGTGTGAAAACAGACAAAATTATAGAAGTCCATGAGATGTTGAAACATGACTTAATTCAGGAAAGGCTTGTACTTAGGAGAGGCCCTAAGAAAGGAGGACAACCAGGAGCTAACAGGGTCCAAGGCTGTGACCACAAGTTTACAAGGAATTAGCAGTTTAGAGGAAGGTTCAACTCAGGAATAACGAGAGAAGCAAACCAAAGCACTGAAGTGCCAGAGCAGATCTATAATTAGTAAGAATAAGTTTATTTAGCACTCATAGAATTTTGGGTAAAGAGAAATACATCACTAGTGGCACTGTAATATGCTCTTCAAATAGTACTGAGCTGTTGTAATGAGAGCTCATCAGAAAACTCATCATATCCTTTGACCTTTGCAGGAATTTATCTAAAACTAAAAACGAAGTAGCTTTTAAAAACCACCAAGGTGTTTATAGCCATGGGTAGCTATCAGTAATTATGAATCCTGCCTCAATTCCATCTCTAGGCTAATTTTATTATATAATTCTTTAATATTTGCAAAGTAATGCCATACAAAAAAATAAAGTAGAAATTTACAACAGAAAAGTTGGTATCTTAAAACTATGTACAGTATGATGCCAACCATAAATTGATGTGTACAAAAGGTAAAGCCTGGAAGGAAATTCATCATCATCATATAAATAGTACTTGTCACTCACTAGAATGGAGGGGATACATACAATTTTGGCTGTCTTCAGAAAGCTGGAGGAAGGTAGAAGTAAGTGATAGGTAAGACTGGAGAGATGGAATCAAGAGCAGAAGTAGAGATGTTAAACAGTTGCTTCTAAAAGAGGAAGAAAAAGGTAGTAAGATTTGAAAGAAGATGAGAAATTAAGGAAAATCTAGCCATGACATAGTTTGAGTCAGAAGTATAGAGAAGAGGTTTTGAAGAGATTTAAAAGGTTTGGAGCCATTGCAGTAAGAGGGCCACTTGCTGGCGACTTTGTTGGAAGTGGTAGTAGATGAATGTGTAAATGTCCCTCCGGGAACGAGGGTGCTACTTTTTAAAAATCTGTATTTGCAAAAGCAGTAGTACACCTGTAATGTTGTTTTGATGGAACACATCAGGACAGTGACATCTAGGAAGGCAAGTATATGGTGGAAAAGAACAGGAACGAAGGATCTTGGGAGTTGGTGTTATCAGAAGTGGATAAACTAGAAGTATAGTAAAACCAAGAGAAGATCTAGAAATAAAACAACAAAATTAAGATACAGTTAAAAATAAACTTTTCATAAACTTACACTGAACCTAAATTTAGCATTTATGTATTTTCCAGAGTGGACTCAATTGCATATAAGAAGAACTTAATATTGAAGTCATACCAGAGTGCAAACATCATTGAGTTGCTTCATTATCACCAGTGTGACTCTCGGTCATCAACAAAAGCAGAACATTTAAAATGTCTGCTAAACCTGCAAGTTCAGCATGTCCATGCCAGGTTTGCTGTCTTCCTAACAGGTAAAGTCACACAGCCTTATTAGTTCTGCATCAGTTTCACCTCATCAATCAGTTAATGCCGAAATAGGTCAACTCTAAAAATGTTCTTGCAGGTGGGTTCATTGGATACCATTAAACAGGGGTGTCAAACTCATTTTCACCAGGGGCCACATCAGTCTTGCAGTTGCCTTCAAAGGGCCAAATATAATTTAAATTCCCCAACGGTTAAGGAGTAGTTACATTTATACAGTCCTAAAATTATTTCAGCTCTTTGAAGGCAACTGTGAGGATGATGTGGTCCCCAGTGAAAATGAGTTTGACACCCCTGCCTTTAAGATGTCCGTGGATATATCCCAGATCAGCTGTTACCCTGATAAATGCTGGATGAGGGTTACTGTCTAGTTAGTAGTCCTCCAGCACAGTTGCTATCATCTCCTACAAGTACTAAGTTAATTTTTACTTATCCCTAATTTTTAATGTTTTATGTGAATCTTCACCAACCTTTAAAAATTATTAAAGGAACGACTATAGTTGTCATTTATCAGTGGTTTTCAGGAGCACCACCACCCCCGCTCCTCATTAAGGAGTTTCAGAAGTTTTTTTTTTTTAAATAAAGGATTTTCTGCTACTTTTAAAAAAGTACCTTAATATGTTGAATGACTCCATTGTACACTTGAGACTAATATTGTATGTCATCTACACATTTTAAAAAGTACATTAATGAATTTTTCACCAAAAGATATTTTTCTTTCTACAGAAAAGCCTGCTGTCTCCAGAGAAGTCTTCGAAAATAGTGGCATCCTCATTACAGGTGTAAATAACTTTATTGAAAATATACAAAAAGTAGCAGCTCCATTTAGGAGTAGCTACTGGTAAGCACATTTTTTCTGTAACTCTCCCATGTCAGCTGGAGTTGAGGGTAGGTAGCTCTGACATTTGTGTCTATGAGAACCAGTTGTTTAGAAACTGTTCTTTACATGTTATCATGCTGTAAATTATAAATAACTTCGGGGTGGAAGTTGTAAAGTATTTACTAATGAATGAAATAACCAACCTCCTTTGAATTACCCATTTTCTCTATAATGTGCATTTTCAATGATGCCACTTAGAATGCACAGAAGTGTTCCCCATTAGGTAGCATGCTATTTATAAAATAGTTGTTGGTTATTTTGTTTCACAGATAGAATTACCAATTTTGAGTTTACCCCCAGATGATTCAACTGCAGCTTGCCTAGACATCAATGATGCCAACAACAGATTAGTATTTTCCCTTTTATTTAAAAAACTTTTAAGACACATAATTGTGTGTCTTCCCTTCTTACATCTGAAAAATCAATGTTCTGCAACTTAGGGGAAAGTTTCCCTTGTATTTTTTTGTATGAAAACAGCTGACGTCATTCAAAGTGACACAGCAGTTGTCCATTAGCTTCAGGTTGCAGTGTTAAATATTTTGTTTTAAATTATTTTAATTTAAAGCTATTAATTGAACTTACTGTTAAAAATAATTAGAAACACGTTTACTCAATTGTAGCAAAAATGAGTCTGAACCAATAGCTTTGTTTTTGCGTGTTAATATCAGCAAGACACTGCATGTTAGTCTGTTTTAAAGGTTTTACCACCCTTGTAAAAACTACAGCTGTGTTTCATTTGCTGTTACTCAAACAACACTACATAAAGTTAACCTTTTTTCCAAAATGGTACAAATTTATAAACTGTCATTTTTTACTTGTTTTGTAAAGAGTGAACTACAAAATCAACTCTAAGAAGAAATAATCACTTACTTAGACATTAGAAATAACTAAGTTATCTCTAAATGAAAACCAAACAAAAAACATTTGTAAGATACAGCATCTCTTTGGAACAAAGGTTTTTATAACTAATTTTTAAATAAAAAAAAACTAAAAAAAAAAGTGAACTGTTTCTGCAATAACTTTATAGCAAAAATTGGAGTTTGTCAGTAAAGTTTTAGCACTTTTTAGGCCACTTAGCAGGAACAACTAGGTTTCAAAGGATTCCTCCTACATTTATCACTTTGGCCTTGATCTGTCTAGTCCCAGAGACCTGCCCAGTGCCTTCAGCTAATTTTTTTTGTTAAATTTATTGATGAGAGAGAAACATCGATTTGTTGTTCCACTCTTTTATGCATCCATTGGTTGCTTCTTATAAGCATCCTCCTGACCAGACATCACCCCCACAGCCCAGGTGTACCACACAGTGCTCTTTAGCCAACTGACCTACCCAGCCAGGGCCACAAGACTTTTCACCTGGCCCTTTTCTGGGGCTGTTAGGTACAGAAACTTCTTTCAAAGGCCATTCATCTGCTTTGTATACTTCCTACCCAAACAAAAGTACCAGTTTCACTCTTCGTTATTTTCTCACAAGATGGACTGATAAAGTTTGTTTGACACAACTTCCACTTGGGAACCCATTTTATTTTTACCCCAGGGATAAGACTCTCATAAGAGGGCCATAACCGTATTTGGTACACTGACTGAGGAAACATTTAGTGAGTATGTACTACTACCTGTCAGGTGCTGTCTGCCCAATTGCACCTGTTTCAAGTTTGCACCTCAAATGTTCAGCTCCCTTTGCTGAAAAACCTTCCAACGTCCTACCCACAAGGCCATCAATTTCCATACCATTTTTTCTACATTTTAACACTTAACCACAGAATAATGGGTTTAATCTGGACTATGGGCTCTTCCAGAACTTGTGCCTTCGTCATCTTTACCCTATTGGCCTGGGACAGTAGTAGTATAATTAAATGAGAACATGCAAAAGTGCTGATATTTTTTCTACTTATTAGTTTAGCATGTACATCTGCCTGCATTACTAGTTGACAGAAGGGAAAAGACTTGTTGGGATTTTAGATCATTTCACATAAAGCCTGAAAGTTCGCACCTGGGGCGATTTTCTGCCCTGGGAAACCATAATATCCAGAGACATTTCTGGTTCTTGGGCTAGGGAGGTAGGTGCTCCTGACATACAGTGGCTAAGTCAGAGATGCTAGTAAAACATCATAAAATGAATAGGACAGTCCCCCACAACAAAGAATTATCCGGCCAAAAATGGGCAGTGTGAGATTTAGAAACTGAGCTGAAATCAGACAGTTTGAACAATAATCTAAATTATTACCCTAATTGCTTTAACATATTACCTACCTTAGTCTTATGTCCTTCAGACTTAACTGTAAGAATCAATATTCGGCCTACAAGAATATGATTGTCTTCATTCATCTGACAGCTATCACTGTATATGCTCTCAAAGGGAAAGGAGGTACCAGTTAAAAAGGACATCTAACTAAAATTTAAATGATGTGAAAATACTGAAGCACCTAAGTAAAATTATCAAAGCCAGTAACTTGCACTTGTATGGAAAACAATACTTGCTGTAAAACACCAATAAGAATGTCTAAGAGTTTCAGTTATATTGAGTCAAAAGAATATAATTTGGGGTCTATTCACAGTGAAGCCAGATAACAGACTCTTCATCCAAGTTGGAATCCTCACAAGCTGTCAGTGACTAAGCACGCACTTCATTCCAGCATCAGTTCCAGCTCTACTGAAGGAAACAAATGGCTGTGTCGTAGCCGGCACAATACTTACATAGCTCTTAAACACCAGGACACAGACTAATTGAGACAGGATTGGTTTCCAGAGTTTATTTTGCAGTACAGAAATCATTTGGAGCCATTTTGAGGCAGACATCATTGAAGGAAAGGCTCTGTCAAATCAATACTGCATTTCATTGCAGCTTGGTCCATTGAAGAAGCCACACTTGGGATACAAAAGAAGCTTCTACATTTACCTGCTTTATGATAGGTTTCTTTTTCCTTTGCTCTCACCAATTTTATCAGGTTAAAACACCGTACACAGGCTTCCTCTGAAATGACTAAATGACTCTTGAAGTCTGGAGTTCAGTTAGAATTTTAGGCCCACATAAACCAATCTCTGTGGCTAGGCTACATGGGCACTATCATAATACTTGACAGGACACAAAATGTAAAGCTATAGGGAAAACTTCGAGATGCTGTCCCAAATTATGGAATATTTGATTTCAAATCTCCTTAATATCAAGAGGACAGATGGCACGCAAATTGTATTGATCCAGCTCTTGAGCAGCAAAAGCATATAACTGCAAAGGCTACACTGATTAAAAGATACAAATACTGTATCAAGTTCTCTGTATCAGTATCACAATGTTGTTTTAAAACACCCTTCACTAGGAAAAAAGCCAGCGTTGGTTAAACAGTACAGAATGTGGTCACCTGTCAATTCTGAATAGCCACTCCATGAAAACAAGTTAATACACAATATTAGAAAGGGGAGTTGTATTTACTGGTGCAGTGCTCTGCAATCTCTCAGTTTGGATTACAAAAGCAGGCCTTACAATATTGATTTCATACAATATGCATTATTTGCCAAATTTTAAAGTTTGTCCTAATTAGATGGTAACACGAACTGCTGTTAGTCTTCCCCATAGATGTCATTTTTCTTGCGCTTCATTTCCTCAAAGTCAAACTCGGTTCCTGTCATCCTCTTATAGATGTCTTTAATGTCATCACAGGTTGTCTCAAAGTGAGTTGTAGCATCATATGTACGAGAAATAAAGATCTGGAAATAAAAATTAGAAGGACTTGAAACTAGGGAAGTCTCCCAATAAAATCTGATAATACCCTTTTCAGACCACCACACTCACCTGGCTTTCTGTTCCCACATCTTTTGGTACAAGCAGGTCACTGATGCTAACGAATCTGGAGGAGAAAAAGAATTCAGTGAGCAGGTGAGCTGACCCCATACCCACTCACTGCTTCCCCTGAAATGCATATCCCAAAGGATGAGACTGGTGGACACGATGGCTGCTTTCTTTGTTCTCATGGAGTCTGCCCCACCATGGAGCCAAAATCAATCTAGGATTTTAGCTGTTCATCACTTACTTTTGTTCAATTGGTTCCAAGAGCTCCAAAGCTGGTTTGATTTCTTTCTCGGGTTCCTTGGTCTCCACAGTTGTACTGACTATGGCGATGTACTTCCCTTGTGCTGCCACGTTGTGTGCAGAGGAGATCATGCAGACATAGATATCTGGGAACGAGTAATACCAACTCACTGCCAAAGTCTAAACCGTGGGCTTGTGGGCACATTCAAGTCTCGTATTTCTTTAAGGTGTGAATTAAAATTACTTGGAATAGAGACTACCTTGTAAGCTTTGAGTTTTATGTCTATGGAGGCAAACAGGATCATACATAAAATATGCAAATATTCAGCAACATTCAGCATTTTGGAGATGAAGGGTTTATGTGGCAGTGAACTGCAGGAGTTGGAAATGATATTTCTCTTCCCAGCTCTGTCACAGCTAACTATGGAAACCTGGCAAACCATGTGAACTGCTCTGGGGTCTTCTGTCTCTCTGAATTCTGCATTTAGAAAGGTTTTGAGAATTACTAAGAAAGGTTTTATTAAGTGCAGATCCTCCTCAACTTACAGTGGTGTTATATCCTGAAAAGCCCATAGTAGACATCATTAAGTCAAAAGGCACTTAATACACTTAACCTACTAAACATCATAGTTTACCCTAGTACCCCTTAAATACGCTCAGAACACTTATATTCGCCTCCAGATGGACAAAAACTCATTTACTTCAATACTGTACTGAAAGTGAAAAACAATGGTTGTATGACGGTTATCACTTCTACCATCTTAAAGGTGAAAAATCGTAAGTTGAACCATTAAGTGGGGACCTTCTGTACTAACTTTTCATTTATTTAATATAAAATTACAAATCAGCAAAAACTATTCCTGAGTTGGCGTACTAAGCTCACATAATTCCATAGGTTCCTCTTGTATGTACAACACTAAGTAATCACATCATTTCCAATAAAGAAAATAATTGCTGGGTTCTCTTTTCCCCTTTTTTGACTTTCACAGACCCAGCTGTCTGCTTGGGAACCCTTTACATATTACTGTAGTGCAAGTCCCTTGTTTTAGGAATAATCTGGGATTTGGATTCCTATATGGAAAAAAATACAGATAGCTTTTAACTGTATTTAAAAGCCAATAACCCCTTTTAAGTTGAATTTTTGATTAAAGATTTTGGACTTCAGAAAGAGGAGGTGGATGAAAACTACTGGTTAAAACAATTAGGAATTACAATTTAAAGATAAATTCTGATCTTAATCAGAGAAATTTAAGTTGTGTTCTAGTACACTGTTAAAATCAAATATAAGGGTTGACAAATAATGACATTAAAAATAACACTGTCGCCCTGGCTGGTGTGACTCAGTGGATTGAGCACCGGTCTACAAACGAAAGGATCGCTGGTTCGATTCCCAGTCAGGGCACATGCCTGGGTTGTAGGCCAGGTCCCTAGTAGGGAACATGTGAGAGGCAACCACACATTGATGTTTCTCTCCCTCTCTTTCTCCTTCCCTTCCCCTCTGTCTAAAAATAAATAGAGATAGATAGATAGATAGATAGACAGACAGCTAAAATAACACTGTCATCATTTCAAAATAGTGGCATCAGGTCACTAATAAGCTAAACATTGACAGGCTCGTAACACTGGAACCAGGACAGACTGGGCTGCTCATCTTAGCTTAGACTCTGAGTTCTGCAGATGAAGAGTTGGAGGTCCAAAAGCAATGGGTGCAAGGCTAAGGCAGGACTCCTAGGCTAATTTAATTTATCCATTCAGTGTGACGATCTAGGATATCAGCTAAAAGGGATCACATTTTGTTTCCTGTGTGTTAAAAACTAAGGCTTCTTCACTATAATAGAGCAGATAAAATTAGGAATTTGGGATCAAACAAAAAAGTAAATGATGTCTAACAAAATTCTACAAACATGTGCTGATCTTCCAAACTCACCTGATTTCCTGTTGACCTGGTTCTGTGGAATAATGATCTGACAAGAGTTGGCATCATTGGTGTTCTTGATGGGGTGGCTGAGGATACAGATAACTCGGATCACCTGACCCACTTTTTCTACCCGATCTTTTACATAGCTGGGGTCACAGATGAGCTGCTTACAGCGAGCAATCTGTAATAAAACATTTTTAAAGACTTTATAATCTTAAGTGTCCACGATTTTTTTAAACAGTATACTGAAGCCACTTGTCTCTTGAATATAACACTATTTTCATAAAGTTAACTACATACATTTATTGAATTATAGATAATTGTTAAAACCAGCTTTGTCAACAATCTCCACAAATTTCCCTGGAACAGATCCATTCATTCTAAATCTTATTCAAGTATTAGGAAAACTGTTGCATAATGTTCACAAGTTTTAGAACTAAGAAGACCAGAGTTCAAATCCTAGCTCTAAATGCAATCTCGAAGAATTGTTAGCCTTAAATGAAACACTATAATTAAGGGCTGTCATTGCATGAGAATGTACCAAGTAAAGAGTAAAATGTTCTATAAATAGTACCAGTATTACAAACCAACCAACACCATTCTCATTTTAATACTGTGTCTCTAAGTAAAACTTCAGTTGTAAGATACACATGAAAATCTTCTTCCCTGTTATATCAAAGCCTCAACATTTCCTAAGGGGAAGCAGCTGTGTGTGACACAAAGAATGGGATAAAACTGCAATAAAAAGGACTTTGAGATACCAAATTAAAACATTTATCTACATTTCCTAAACATGTATTATGCTGAAAGTGGTAGGCAGTTACAAAAGATCTGCCTCAGTAATGAAAGTTCAGAGAGCCAACTAGTGAGTGTTGCTTATGTAGGCCTAACCCATGGAGTAACATCTGAAATACTAAATATTTTTTTTAAACTTAATTCTTGAGTTTCTTTTTGAGTTCTATTTGTTAAGAATTAATGAAAGAGAAATGATCTGGTGTTTGCAGAGCAACGTCACTGGCATCACCTGAGAGCTTACAAGAAAATGCAGCCTTGCCTCCGACCATTACGGAATCAGCATATACCCTTCAACAACATTGGCAATGATTTATATTCAATTCAAATTTGAGAAACACTGTTCAAAACTCTACCTAGGCAGTTCCACAGCTAAACCCCAAATTAAATGTTAATAATTAACAATCTTTAACAATTTACTAATAACAACAAAATGGTTAGTATTGCCCAAGCCCAATTTCACAGTAAATTATAAGTAGTACAAATAAAGCTAAATTTAAATGAAAACTTGAGAAACAGGCACCAACCCACAATATATACAGGATACTTACCACTTAGAACCCATCCATATTACCTATTTTAGTCTTCAGAGGAAGCAACAATTAACACTATAGAAAGTATTGATGTGTTTTCTTAAAACCCAGCCTTGGTAACGAGTCCTTAGTCATAATGAATACCAATTTACTATAAGAAATCACATATAGTCTGAAATCTAGCATCAATGTCCATACCAAATAAAGTACTTACTAGATAATGAAGTTTTCTTCACAAGAACACAGTACTTTTAAATTGTAGAAACTACTTACCTCTCCTTCAGATTTAACACCAATCACTTTTCCATTTTCCACAATGATTTCTTCAATTGGTTTATTCAGCATGTAGGTACCTCCATAAATAGCACTTAGCCTAAAAAATTGTTTAAATTACAATTGGTACTTTATAATTGTTCCAGCTACTAAAATCTCCTTTCTTAGATCTTAATGAGTTACAGGCAATATATATTTGCTCATTTGCCTTCTAGAAAGCATTAGTTTAAGTCATTAAAGCATTAATTATAAAACAGGATCAAAACCATGAAGTGATGTCTCATATTCAGTTACTAACATTAAATCCACCCACCCCCTGAAAAAAGACTGCTAATGGAGGAACAGTTTAAATGGGTCTAATCCTCCTGCATATAAATGAAACTACCAGGAGTCCCTGCAGAGTGACCAAAAGCTGGTAGACACTGGGGAAGAGACTTGAAAGGAGACAAGGGGATGAGATCTTTAGGTGATTTATATAGATGCCGCTTCCCCTGAGGGAACATGGAGCAGCTAGAACAGAAGCAAAATCTGGGATCTTACTGACTTTAAAATGACACAGGATAGAATTTGGGGTTGTTCAGAGATGAAAATTGCCAGGGGAAATCCTATGGCAGCCACCAAAGCTATAAAATCTCTTCCAATCCTTAACTAACTACAGAACTATTTGTACATGAGAGAGATTACAAGGAAGCCAGCAAAAAGCAACAGCTGAAAAAAAGACTTGAGCAGAGATTACAGCTATGTAATGAGTCAGTCATAAGGATGAAGGAGTCTGAAATTTCAAACTGCCTCATTTTGAGGAGCTTGGCAGATACCCTGGACTTCCCACAAAAGCCCTAGGACCACACACCTATTGTGCCAAGACTAAGAAGTTAGCCAAAAACAAAAGACCCCCCCTGAAAAAGTGTAAAATCAAGCCTCCAAAGTATGAAGTGAACTTACCTGCCTATTCAAATAAGATAAATACTCTTCAGAGAAAGACTCTAGCATTTCTACAGTGTATCAGTACATTATGTCCAATATAGGATCAAAAATGGAAGAAACAAGAAAATGTGATCCAAAGAGAAATTTGCAATCAACACATAGAAAAAATATTTCACAATAAAATACAAAATGTTTAATAATAAAATATATGTCCATTCTCACCACTTCTATTCATCATTTTTGTGCTACTGCTAGCCAGTGCATAAAGGCTAGGAGGGCCGGGGAACACAAGGTTGTAAGAAGCTAATCTCTGTGTTCAAAGATGAAATAATCGTGTACAAGGAAAATTCTAAGAAATCTATAAAACTAGCAGAACAATAAGCACAAGGTCACAGGATGTAAGTTCAGTATACACAAATCAATTTGTGTATATTCACAGCAAATGACTGTGAAATAAACCAAACTTTCATTAACAGTAACATCAAAATAACCAAACACTTTGAATAAACTTGAACAAAAAAGATGCTTGATCTCTACAATGATAGCTACAAGACATTGCTGACAAAATCTAAATACATGGATAGAGCACATTCATGGACTGGAAAATTCTCCCCCAAATTGAGCTATAGATTTTCTTATTAAATTTATTGGGGTGACATTGGCTAATAAGATCATATAGGTTTCAAGTGTATAACTCTATGACACATAATTTGTATACTGCATTGAGTGTCCACCAACCAAAGTCTAATCTTCCATCACCATATATTTGGCTCCCTTTGACCTTTGCTACCCCCTGATCTATAGATTTAATTCAATCCCAATCAAAATCTCAGGAAGCAAGTTTTTCTAGTAACCGACAACCTATTCTAAAATGTATATGGAAATGCAAAGGACCTCAGCCAAAACAATTTTGAAAAGGAACAAAGTTGAGAACTTGCACTACCTGATTTCAAGACTTACTATAAAACTGTAAATAACCCTACCTCACCCCAAACACTAGTATTATTTCAAGATGAGTCACAGATTTAAACACAAAGCTAAAACTATAAAGCTTCTAGAAAAAGACATTCAAGAGCATCTGTGCTCCTAAGGCAGGCAAAGCTTTCATAAATAGGACCCCCAAAGCACTAAACATACAAAAAAGTAAAAAAAAGATATAAAAATTTAAAACTTTTGTCACAGACTGGAAGAAAAACATTTATATATCTGACAAAAGACTTGCTGCCAGGATACATCCAGATCTCCTAAAAATCACAAAGACAACCCAATCTTTAAGTGTGAAGAAGACATGAATAATCACACCATGAAATTATACAAACAGCCAAAAAGGTGATCAACATTAGTCCCGAGAAATGCAATTTAATGAAATAGCATTTCACACTGACTAGGGTGCCTTTAAAGAGACTGCCCATACAAAGTGTTGACAAGGATGAGGAATGACTAAAATTCTCACACTTTTCTGACTGTAAAATGGTACAACCACTCTCACATCGTTTCCCAGTGTCTTATGAAGTGAAACACTTGCCCTATCAGCAAGCAATTCCCACTCCTGGATTCCCACATCCCAAATAAATGACAGGTGTGGGGGTTGGTGGTGATTATGAGGTCACACAAGGGAAATTTCTGGAGTAAAATGTTCTGTATCTTGATTCTGGAGTTTTGATCACACAAGTTTATATATTCATCAAATTCAACATTTTTATTATAGATCTGTGGCTTCACTGAATGTATTCATTCAATAAAAATAAAAAAAATCTCATCACGCACAGGCATATCCTGTCTCATTTTTCACAACCATATCTCATACTGCCACTGAAGATAAGATACAAAGTCAGTGGGGTTTTTTTTAATCAAACAGGTTAAATATGGACTCCTACCTTGCAAATCCTTGTGGCAGTTCTCCAAGACCATACAGTGGATAAAGGTATGGGCTTTTGCCATATCTTGCCAAAGACTCACTGTAAAGTTTAATCCTATTAATGGTTTCACAACATGGTTGATCTAAATAGCTGAAGAAGAAATAAATATTACAAAAGGGCTTCAATTTTCATTCTTGTGTTCGATTTAAAATCTTTTTCTGAAGTGATTTCAATTCAATACCTTTTTATGTTACTTAAAAGTTTCTAATATTAGTTTGCAACTAGAGCTTCTTCTTTCATTGCATAACATTGCTATATATTTGTTTTATTAGAACTGCCACACTGGAAAACAAGCCAATTCAGTCAGCGTTCCAAAAAATATATAAATCTAAAAACAAAAAAACTTACTCATCAGTTCTGTAAAGTGCCAGGGCATGACCAGTAAAATCTATAACATCTTGGCCCAAGTCAAATTTCTTATACACTTCTCGCATTGCAGTCTTCTTAGGATCAATGCCCTCAAAAGTTCTAGCATCGTTTTCATCGAAGTTGGCAACATATACTAGGAATTTTCTGAAGCGACGTTTTTCAAACAGCCCCATTAAACCTAAAACAGAATTTTTCAAAAAGCACACACTCACAATAGGACACTGGAGAACAGAATGAAAGAAAAAGTGTAAATATGCCATATTATTGTCTGAGGCTCTTCTAGCCCAATGTGCAATTTAAGAGTCTGGACAACTTTAAAATAAACTGACCTAATTATAAAAGGTCAGTTAGGTCTTCAATTTTATAGTACAATTACAAGTAATTAAATGTAGTATGTCTAATTATGTCATTAAGTACAAGGTAAACTATTTTATGAAACTATTATTTATGAAGGCATTGAGCTGAATGTTGTTTTAACTACTCTGATCGATCCATACTCAGCCAACTGCCTAAAATTCTAAATGCTCTTCCTTTTCTTTTTTCTGTATACTAAGATACATTCCAGCATTTAATGGGAAAGAAGCTTAGCTACCAAAAACAAACTGACTTCAAAGAAATTTAGAAGCTGATTATGCTGCTAGTCATTACTTTAATGAAGTCCTAAATAATCAATTCACTGCTCTGCACACTTAAAAAGCAGATGAGTAGACAGTTATGAACTACCACATAATAAATCCTCAGCTCTTCCTACTAGTCAGTATTCCTACTACTGGTATATAGCTGGCAGAAAGACACAGGAAAAGGAAAAGAAATTATTCTGGTTTTACAGTCTCTTCCTTCCCCCCCTTTCCTAAACTGTACAGCTACTTCCAAAAACA
Organism: Anoura caudifer; assembly: GCA_004027475.1. Lineage (NCBI taxonomy): Eukaryota > Metazoa > Chordata > Mammalia > Chiroptera > Phyllostomidae > Anoura > Anoura caudifer. The sequence continues at coordinate 168,749 of PVKU01002676.1, forward strand.
TAACAAACTCTCTTTAAAAATAACAAACTCTCAAATTTTTTTATATTTGTTGACGGTTTAATGTTTTGATAATTTTAACATTCCCCAAGACTATAATTGAAACCAACAAAAATGAAAATTCAAATGATCATGAGGCTATTAATGAAAGCTGACTGCATTAAAAAAATATTTACAACTCAGCTTTAAAAAATGGACAGAATGTACACACAGTAAAAGGCATAAGGTTAAAGGGAAATATTCTAGCACTATATCAGCACCATAGTTAAGACACTAGCTTAACTGTCAGGGGTACAAGTAAGGGAGAGTCAAAAAGAAACACGAGTCGCTACTACAATGCACTTGTAACTCAGGTATCACATGTGGACAGTGCCTGTTGGAACCTACAGCCATCCCCAACAGTTTACTAGGGATTACTGCGTAACTTTTTTAATAGTCAGAATAAAAATATTAAGTGTTTTCTTAACCTTCCCTTTCCTCTTCTTTCATTTCCTTCCCTCCCTCCTCTCATCCTTATGCCCGATGGACAGAATCAGCCCTGCTGGTTACCCCTGTTTCACAGAAAAAGAGATGCTCCAGCAGCTTCACCCCTTTCACGTTGCCATGCACGGTACCAACTAGTGACCTGTACGACTAGCGCTTATGGCATCAGAACCAGAACCACTGCAACTACAAATATTTTGGAGATCCAGTGCTCATTCTGAAAATCATATTTGAAAAAGTTCAAATTATACAGTTCCTACTGTATAATTTTTATAACAGCTACCTCTATAATTATGCCTTCCTATCTAAAATTGTTGCCTTCCATACTCCCTCCTCCTCTCAACTCTCTACATGGTATTATTTCCACCATGACATACTCTTCCTTATTTATAGCTTGTATCCCACTAATGTAAACTTCATTAGGAAAGCATTTTTTCTTTACTTTCATCCTTCTGTTGAACCCTTCCTACTCTCAAACCTAAAAGGGTACCTGGCACATAGCAAGTGCTCAATAAATATTCAATCCATATAATTAACGTCTGGTAGAAACAAACATAAAATAAGTTTATTTATTTATATACTGTGTATACCATATAGAAAGAAAAAATTCAAATTCAATAAAATTAGAAAAAAATCTTTTTCAGAATAGTCCCCTGCGTAGTCCTACCTTCATTGCAAATGGTTTGACTTTACTTCACTCACTTGCACAGAGGTTTACTTACCAAAAAAAGAAAAAAACCCAATCATATCAAGACTTTTAAAATAAAGCTACAAAATCCAGAGTGGTTTCGGTAAGAGAACAGATAAGAGCTTTCCAATTAACTACTAGGTATAAGATTTGACCATAGAATTTTAAAAATAACTGGAGTAGAATTATTATCATATGAAAACTAAGATACGACACAACACCCAACACAGAATTCTAATGAAGGACCCAAATGACCTAACTCCAGTTGAGCAGCGGGCTGCTGCAGCAAACACAGCTCCTCAGAATGCCACAAGCCTTGGCATTCACTTACATCTGTTTTATCAAAGGTGACTTGTTGATGTCAAGATGTGCCAGATAAAATAGATGCCTCAAACTAACGATTTAACTTAAAGACGGAAGACTTTACCGGGCACACTTCAAAGCTACTCATGAAAACTTCTCAAAACATTTCTGAACATACTATTTGATTTTTAACATTACTCAAAGGTCATATACATTTCTCATTGATTTGACAAAAATAGCATCCGCCCAAGAAACAAATATTTACTGGAAACTTGGGGTTTTAGTTGATACTATGAACTAGCTATCACATGAACTAATAGTGTCTACCATTCCTAAAAAAAGCCAACAGTAGCAAGCTATATTAATAGAAATACATTGTCTATATTATTTTCCTAGTAAGTAATAGTCCCACTGATACCAACCAAACAACATTTGGAGTATTATATCTGGTCTGGCAAATCAGAGAATTTCCCCCAAAAAGTGGCCAAGCGATCAAGATAGCGTATTATATGAAAACCCACCTCAGGAACTGGAAATGTTTAGCATAAAGAAAGAGAATCATAAACTATGTGATTTGTTAAAATACTTTTTAAACTTTGGCTGATGTGGCTCAGTGGGCTGAGTGCCAGCCTGTGAGCTGAAAGGTCACCAGTTCAATTCCCCGTCAGGGCACATGCCTGGGTTGCAGTGCAGGCTGGGTCCCCAGTTGGGGGCGTGTGAGAGTCAACTGATTGATGTTTCTCTCATACATGGATGTTTCTCTTCCTCTTTCTCCCTCCCTTCTCACACTAAAAAAACTAAATAAAATCTGTAAAAGACCACATTTTTTAAAAACTGTATTTGTAGACTATATACAGTACAGTAGTAAGAATGTGGGGGTCTAGAATCAGATAAACCGGACTTCCAAACAGTTCTACCAATCAAGAGTTACACTACTTTGTGCTTTTCTTTCACATAGGCATACCTCGGTTTTCCCATCTGTAAAATAAAGATAACAGCATCCACATCTCACAGAGTTTTAATAAAGAACTATATAAAATAAATTTAGGTAACACACATGAAGTACTTAGTGCATACATGCTGGCACATAATGTTCAGTAAATGTGAGCTGTTAGTAACAATTCATAAAACCATATACTAAAACCGGTAAAGTCTACTGCATGAATATTATATACCTCAGTAAACCTAAGTTTAAAAATATATACATTAACATATTAGGTTTTGCAAAAGGAAGGATAAACCAGAAACCAGTAAAAATGATTATTTATCAGGTTAGAAAGAATGGAGCGAAAAAGGTAAGAATAAGAATTACACTCTAAAATACATCTTTTTATATAATTTTGACTTTCAGGTCATGTAAACATTTCATATATTTGAAAAAAATAAATTAAAAAGGGAAAAACAGAACTGCCAAAAATTAAGTCCTTCAATTTTTCAATATAGGACTTCAATATAGGACTACCATATGAACCAGCAATCCCACTTCTGGGGTATTTATCCAAAGATATTGAAAATGCTAATCTGAAAAGACATGTACCCCTGTGTTCATTACAGCCAAGAAAGTGAGATAGGTATCTATCAATAGATAATAGATAAGGAAGATAGTCTGTCTCTGTCTCTCTCCCTCTCTCTCTCTCACACACACACGAATATTACTCAGCCATCAAAAAGAACGTTTTGCCATGTTATAACATGGATAGAGCCAGAGGTGAAATACATCAAAGAAAGACAAATACTGCATGATTTCATTTATATGTGGAATCTAAAAAAAACAAATAAAACACAAATACAGAGAACAAACTGATGGTTGCCAGGTTGAAGGGGGTAGGGGATGAGCAAAAAATGTATAGGGGATTAAGAAGTACAAACTGCTAATTATAAGTCAGGGGGAAATAATGTACAGCATAGTGAATACAGTCAATCATATTGTAATAACCATGTACAGTGCCCAGTGGGTACTAGACTTACTGTGGTGATCACTTTTTAAGTTATATAAATGTTTAATCACTTTATTGTACACCTAAAACTAATCTAATACTGCATGTCAACTATAATGACAAGTAAATTTAATAATATATAAATAAGAGCTCAAAGGGAATAAAAAATGAAAGAGCATAAACTTTGTTTAAAAAGATTGTATTCAAACTCTTGAACTATTTCTATGACAACACTTTGTTAGTGGGTTTTTTTTTTAACCGTCCGGCTATAGTGTCTTTCAACATTTTAAGCCCAGTATTTTCTCCCCTAATAGCAAAAAGTAAATAAATGGAGTTAGACAAATTGCCAAAATAAATGAGAACGTTTTGTCATACTTACGCCAAAATAAAATTACTGGAATTTATCAATTATTTTCCTATTCTCCCAACAAAACCTTTCCCTCCTCTAAACTCCTAAAACATTTAGTATATAAAACTCATCTACCCTTTAGTTATACAAATTTGCTCTTTCTCAAACTGCTCTACACAATTAACTACAACATTCTAAAGAACAGAGGTCTTTTCTAGGGGTGTTTACTATTTAAAAAAGAGATCAGAACAGAAAACTTTAACCAGGGATCTTTGGTTGACCCAGTGGGAGGAAATATTTAGGGCAAACAATAAAATCGCTCCATACTCACTGGAAATTCCTAAAAATAGAGATTTTGGAGAATACCACCACCACCAATCAGAAGATGGGTTCTGCCAGACCAGAGGTCTTTTCCTTCTCAGGAGGCTGGATAACATAGGCTAGGAGATCAGCTTAGCACAGAGATTAAATACAAGGCTCTGGAGCAATCCTACCAGGGTTTCAACTCCCATCCTTCTACTCAAATCACCTATGTGATTTCAGGCTTGAGTGTCCTCCTCTACTGAAATAAAAACTTACCTCATAAGGTGGTTTTAAAAGCCAAGTAAGAAAATGTGAAGTGTTTGGCACAAAGCCTAACACATAGGAAACAAAAAAAAAATAGCTCTTATGAATTATTATAATAAAAAGAGCATTTCTAGACCTAGATAGGCTCAGACTCACCAGCAACAAGCTACATGATATAGAGATGGTCATTTAAACTGTCTTTACACTTCAAAGGGTAGACAATTTTGAGCATCCCATTCATTGAAGTATTCTCAACTGCTGAGAATGCTGTCCAGCACATAAGAGACATTCAGTGTTTGTTGATTGAGTAAGTGGATGATGGGTGATGTAAAGGAACATTAAATTTAATACCTAAGATTCATTTTCCATCATAAAATCTTAACATTCTGAGAAAATAAAATAAAATAACTTACTAGATGCCAGGGCTTCTGCTTCAGTGGAAGGAACCTTGTAGATTTTTCCTCCCTTATAGACAAAGCTCCCTTCAGTCACTTTGAAGTCCAGGTAACGAGTAACCTCTGTATAAAGCAGCATCTTAACCAGCTGACCTATAAAAGTCACACAATTCAAACTGTAATCTATATCCTACTACCCTTAAAAACTAGAAGAAATAATCCCGGCAGAGTAGCTCGGTTGGTTAGTGCTGTCCTGATATGCCAAGGTTGTGGGGTCAATCCCTGGGTCAGGACACATACAAGAATCAACTAATGAGTTGAAGTAAGTGGAACAACAAATCAATGTTCCCATCTCTCTTTCCCTCCCTCTCCCTTCCTCTCTAAAATCAATTAAAAATAAATAAAAAATAAAAAGAGCCCTGACCAGATGGCTCCATTGATTCAAGCACTGTTCTGTGCATCAAAAGGTTGTGGGTTGGATCTCTGGTTGGGGCACATAGAGAAAGCAACTAATCCATGTTTCTCTCTGTCTCTCTCTCTTTCTCTCTAAAAATCAATTTAAAAACATTCCTCGGGTGAAGATTTAATGAAAGAAAGGAAAGGGGATGGGGGAAGGGAGCAAGGGGGAAAGAGGGAAGAGGGGAAGAGAAGGGGGAAAGAAGAAATTCCTCAAAAGTTTTGCCTGAGTTGCCTCTCTTTAAAATATAACGGAAACTTTAAAGAAACCCAACCTATGTGAGGTGGTATTGTAATTCTCAATCTCATACCTATAATTTTTGTGTGGCTTCAACAAAAGCAACTGATGAAGTTATTAATCTTAAAATTGAAACATTAAAAAATACTTCTAAATATGCTAACAACTAGGAATGCATTCTGATTGTCTCATTTAAAATAAGACTTTGGATAAGCAGCGAAGAATACCTTTTGAAGGTATCTTTGAGTTCGCTGAATAGACACCATGAGCAAAGCTCACTCCCACCCCAAGGTAAAAAAATTTATGGACAAGAAGTTATTGTTGAAATTAAATGGTGGCAGACATGTCCAAGGAATCTTGCAGGGATTTGATCCCTTTATGAATCTTATGATAGATGAATGTGTACAGATGGCAACTAGAGGGTAACAGAACAATACTGGAATGGTGGTAATACATGGCACCAGTATCATCACGTTAGAAGCCTTGGAAAGATTATAAAGAATGGCCATGTTCACCAGAAAAACCAACTGCTTCTGCGTTCCCTCTCCACATGTGTTTTACTACAATATAAAAATTGAGTTTTGTACATTTTCACGTTCAACTTTTGTTAAATTTTTGTATTGGTCAAAAAATTAAATAAATAAATAAATAAAATAAAAAGAAATAAAATAAGACTTTGGAGACTTTTTGTAGGAGTCACTGGGAAGCCATCGGTAAATGTACTTTTATTTCTTTTTCTTAAAAATTGATTTTAGAGAGAAGGGCAGAAACATCGATTTATTGTTCCACTTAGTTATGCATTTTTTTAAAAATCAAATAAAATCATTTTGAAGCTCATTTGAAAGAACACACTTAGTCAAAATAGAAAGGTTCCTTAAGAACATGAAATAATGAGAAGAACTTTATGTGGCCAAATGTTAAAGTACACTGTATAGTTATATTAATTAGTGCACATATTAGTGAAAAACAATGTAGACCCACCTATAAGAATTTAATACATTATAAAAGTTTAAATCAAAGTGGAAAATATAAATGGTGTTGAGGGACAACTAGCTTGCCATTTTGAAAAAATTCACTGTCTACTCAAACAACAGGATAATAAAATAGATAATTTATAATAGAAAATAGGTGAAAAATAAAACTATAAAACTATTTAAAGCAAAGTATTAGTACCTTAAGGAGAAAAATTTTAAGCATAGCCTTTCAGCTCAAAAATAATGAAAGGAAGAAAGATCAACCTAAATGACTATATGAAATTTAAAAGCTTTTGTACATACACACACACAAATATAGCAGTAATAGAGAAGGCCAATCACAAACTGGGAAAGATATTTTCAACATATTTTTAAAGGGGATTTAATAGCCTTTATAAAGAGCTCATTACATCAGTAAGAAAAAACACAAAACTTCAACAGAACAATGTGCAAAGCACCAGGCTAAACAGTTCACTAAAATAATATAAAAGCCGATAAACATCTAGAAATTATTCCACCCTCTAACAGATATTTTAAAAGTCCATTATTTTGTCTTTTAGTACAACAAAATGACAAAAACTAAACTGAATATCTGGGTTTGGTAAAGATACTGAGCAAGGGACAATTTCACAGTCTACTGGTGACTAGCAATATAAAGGAAAAGCCTTACAAATTCATTCCCTTTATCCTCCATAATACACTCCAAGGAGTATACAGTGAGACTTATCACATAAACTCTCTCTCAGAAATTCATAGTTTATCTGTTGAAAAACATATTTGAAAGAAAAACAAAACAAAAAGAAATACACACACACACACACACGTGTGTGTGTGTGTGTGTGTATGGACAGATGGCCTGGCAGGTAGGTAATATACCAAAATATTAACCATAATTCTAGATGGTGAATTCCAGTTATATAAATTTTATTTCCATTCTGTTTCCTTATCTATTTTATTTGTTTTCTAATTTTAGTAATTTTATTACTTACATTAAAAAATTTTGTGTTTATAATTCACCTCAAAACAATTTAGTTAACATTAAATTATTACAGAAAAAATTCAAATAAGATCTTTGCATTAAAACAAATTACAGCCCTTGCCATGTAGCTCAGTTAATTAGAACGTCATCCCAATACGCCAAGGTTGCAAGTTCGATCAATCCCTAGTCAGGACACATACAAGAATCAACCAATGGGTACGTAAATAAGTGAAACAGCAAATCAGTATCTTTTTCTCTTTATCTTTTTCCTCCTAAAAAAAATAAATCAATAATTTTTTTAAATTACAGAATATAAACTCAAAAAAGGGGAAAGGGTTGTAGCACATACTTTATTTTAGTGGACATTATACTAACAATTTGGTTTTTCAATGTTACCTCAGAAAAAGACAATATAATATCACAGCAATCTCAAAAGATATTTAGTTCCTCTGATTAAAAATGAGAAAAAATATTTCAAAAAATAATTTTAAAAGCATACAAACTAGAAAGACATTATTTCTGAAGGCTACATTATCTAAGTGTTACCAAAGCATCAAGAGGAAAGCCTGTTATAAATGCTTACAGTTTTGATATATATGTCATATTGTGCCACATCATAATTTTTTTCTTCAAAACCAATAATTAATAAGTCACCCATTTCCCTCCTTTTTTTTAATCCTCATCTGAGGACATAGTTATTGATTTTAAAGAGATGGGAAGGGAGGGAAGGAAAGAGAAACATGTGAGAAACATGGAGCAGATTCCTCTCATATGCACCCTATGCACCCTAACTGGGGACCAAACCTACAATCTTTCGGTTTACAGGGCAACGCTCCAACCAACTTAGCCATACCAGCCAGGGCTCCCTCCATTTTTACTGCTTCCAGACACCTCTAATGCACCATACTACTCACCATGCTGTAACCATTCAAAAAAATCCATCTCCACATACCTGGAATAATACTGTCAGGACTCAGCTTCTACTTTTAAATCAGAATATCATAAATTTAAATTAAGATGACTTACCATTAGCCATAAGGAACTTAGGAATTAAGTCAACATTCCAGTCTCTTCCTCTCCCCATTGATGCTGGTGGTGCTCCTGGTATTTTAAATCTTTTGTATAACTGAAACCAAAACAAAAAATAGCCATAATGTAACAAAATTTAATTTTCAATATACTGTGCAATTATTTTTTTGATGACATGATTTTGATATAATAATACCACTACATGAGGTAAAGTAGAACACGGGCATTTCATTTTTAATCATATAAAACTGTCAGTGAAGTTACAATACATAGGTAAACTAAATAGTATACATACTAAACTAATGAATGCTAAAATAAGTATTGCAAAGGTGGTGTTTGTTTTTACTAGCAAAAAAGAATACAAAACAATTTGTCAATAACACACTAGTTCTGCAGATACCTCCCTTATTATTTGTTGAAATCATTTAAACTCATTCTCTCCTGAATAGAAAGCTATCAAGAGTTTTGATAGTTTAAGGCTTAGTTTTGCTTCTGTAGGTATATAAGGAGTTAAAAATAAATTTTGGATTCTTCGTATCAGAAAAGACAATTAAAATTAGTTCTAGTTAATTTATAATTTGTATGAGATAAGTAGAAGCTCTAGGTAGGTGTAAGCTTGTCATTTAAAATTTGAGAGTATTCAAATTCACATATTGCTAAGGTGGAACAGAATAAGTGAAGTGGGTACATATTTACTTAATAAAAATCCCCAAGTCCTTGCATGTATTCACAAAAAAAAACCCCCAAAAAACAAGAAAAAGAAAGAAAAGAAAAGAAAGGAAAAGAAGACAGCTTACTCATCTTACTGAAAATCAACTAATAAATGCATTAGGCATGGAAGGAATGGTACCAACATATTACTCCACAGGTTACTCACAATGAATAGTTCTGGTGGTAATCATCTTACCAGGGTCAAACTTACTATCAACAATGGTAGAGCCATGATGATGTGATGCAATGTGAAGTAGCCAAAAATATTTTATTATAAACTAGCCTGGACTTTTCAAAGGAAAAAAGAAATAAAGTGGAGAGACTTCGGTAGATTAAGAGAACAAGGAGAAACAACCCAAAGGCAATGTTTAAACTGCTTTGAAAACAATAACACTACTACACAACAATAACATTCTTGGAAATCACTAGAAAATTTGACTATAGTCTGGATATTATTAATTTTCTTAAATGTCATAATAGTATTATGTAGGAGAATGTTATTCTTAGCAGATGAATTCTGAAATATTCCAACAGTATCATGGTGTCTATTAATGTCAATGGTTCAATACTAGTAACACAAAAAGACATTAAGCAAATATAGCAAAATGTTAACTGTTAAATCCAGATGGAAGTTTCTGACTCAGCAGTACTCTTTCAACATTTATGTATACTTAAGTATTAAAAAAAAACTTTTTTATACATGCTAATTAAGCTTATTTCATCAGTCATTATTTAACAAAATTGATGATATCTACATATCACCTATTAAAAAACACAGTACAGTTCATTTCCATACATGTGGATGTTGAACAAACGTTACATAGAGAAATAAATATCTTTAGTAAAACACACTTTAGAAATGCTTCATGTGCTCATGTTCTAGAAGAGTAGGGAATAGGGCACATGTATAGCAAAAGGAACTAAGCTTTGTAGTAATATGACCTAGGTGCATAACCCATTTCTGTCATTTTTAACCCCACCAAGACTAATTTGTCTGAAAAAACGAGGATAAAAATCTCTCTTTGAGTGACTGGGGAAATGAATTAGACCTTGAGGAAAGCACTGGCACTGGGCCTGGCACACATTAGGTCATCATCAAAAGTCTGTACTTCTGTTAACTGAGAGATAACTGCTCCAGATGGCAACAAAAGGCACAATTTCAATTTCCACAAGCCCCAAATAAGGAGCTCCTAAAAATTATGATACTATAGCTAATCCAGTTAATTAAAAATTAAAACTACCTCTAAGGAGTAAAGATGAGATTCACAAGTAAAAAATTCAAAGTATAAAAGGCATATTAATTATTCTAATACTTACATCTTCCAGAGGTGTTATAGATGCACTTTCTCCTCCATAATATGGGTTTCTATCCATGTGAAGAACTTTCTTTCCATTCACTGACATTATACCTGACAGGATACATTCCTACAAGGAAAGCATAAGCATCTTCAAGAGAAGGAAAGTGTTAAAACATATTTCAAACAGATACTTTTTTAAAAAACCTCTCATGACACATTATTTTAGTAACTAACACATGTAGGTGCAATATATGATGTACTTTAAGGATAAAGCCCTAAAGCAGGGTTCAAAGTCTATAAATCCCTGTGGGTCCCGTTAAAGCTATTTTTATAGTAACACAACTTTCCACTATGCTGACATTAGCACTGGTAGAGAAAGATGACTACTGGATAAAATGGATTAAGGCAGTGGCTCTTAATTGCACTAGCCATTATATTCAGTACCACCAGGTACTCACACTTTCAAATAAGGCCAATTTCACTTAATGTCCTTGATGAGCATTAAAAATTACCATATTTTAGGACTATAAGATGTACCGGACCATAAGACGCACCTAGGTTTTAGAGAAAAGTAGGAAAAAAATTTTTGAAGCAAAAAATGTAGTAAAATATTTAATAACCTGTGACCCCACTCCACCCCCCCCACAGCAAGCCATAAGCCACATTCAGACTATAAGACACACCCCCATTTTCCTCCCAAATGGGGGGGTGCATCTTATAGTCCAAAAATACAGTCCCTATTATGTGTACACACAAAGGCACTCTGGCTACAGGAAAACCTTTTCTGTGACTGATTTATAAGCTGAAGTAGCTACTCTTTTTATAAACCATTATTTTTATTTGAAAGAACCACTGACCAAGAAACTATGATTACTCAGACTTAAACATTTTCTCAAAAATTAATGTCAAGGACATACCTAACAGTATTTGCTGCCAAAAACAAAAAGTCAAAATTTTGAATGAGAATTTGAGTTCTTATACGTGTGAGATTCCCAATACTTAAAAATTATCAGTGATGATATCTACAAATACGAATTTCTGGTATTGTATAATGAAATATGTCAACAATTCAGGAGCTCTGCATTACTTAGTAAACCAGTATTTTCCAAATGACAAATGAAATGATGTTTAAAATCATGCTGGGGGACAAAAGAGGAATTCAAAGTGCAAGCTAGTTTAACGGACTTTAATGTAATAGAATAGGAAATGTTCGTTGATGTGATTTCAGATTTTTTGGTGCAACTTATATTAAAAAAACAGCTGCCATTTGTGTTTTGGTGTGAATCAAAGAATATTCACAATCTGAGAGGCTACTAAAACACTTTTCCCTCTTCCACCTATACATCTGTATGAGGCCTGATATTCTACTTCAGCTAAGAAAATGTATCACAAAGGCTGAACACCAAAGCAGATAAGAGAATCCAACTATCTTTTAAGCCAGACATTAAAGAGATATGCAGAAAATGGAAAACAATGATACTCTTCTCATCAAGTTATTGTTTTGGGAAATATAGCTATACTTCATAAAATGTTATACATGTTAACATCTAATGGGTTTATCATTATCTTTAAGTGAATTAATACATTTTTAAAAATTGCTGAGTGTTGATTTTTAATACAATAAATATTAACATATACAAACAAAAGCTCTTCAGGGTCCTCAGTTTTTAAGAACGTAAACAGATGCTGACATGAAAGAGTTTGATAATTAGAGCCCTAAAGGAAGCATCCAGGATAATAACTAATAAACTGACAATCAATAGAGTATTATAAATGATCACTCTCAGGAAAAAGGTAAACAAAGCATGGATATACTAAGACGTACCAAGTTAAGATAGGAGGAAAACAAGAAAGAATACAATTAGTGAGAAGAAATACAGAGTTGGGATACACATTCACTCACAACTGTTGTATCAGGGGGTTCTGAGGATCAGAGCTTTATTTTTTTTTAAAAAGACAAAGAAAAGTCCATGTATCTTTATAAATTCTTAGTGCTTTTCAATTTTATCCAAAGACCCTAGACAGTGAAGAAGAAAAATCCATTTGTCCCCTAGAGGTCTGACTTTGAAACTTTATTTTTAACATTCACACATAACCTATCTACTCATTTTAGCATTTTTATGTTTCAAATCACTTAGAACATTATGTGCACCCCACAAAACCACCTTGTGTTCTCCTCCAGTTGTCATTACCCCTACCCCCAGCCACTCTCATGACTTCTAAGAGCAAAGATTTATTCTGCCTCTTTTTGAACTCAGAATTAATGGATTCATGAAGTATATACTTTTTGTATATGCCTTTTATTCAACATTCATCCATTTTTTGTGTGTAGTCAAAATCTTATCACGGTTCTGGCCAAGAAAGACACATAGGTAGAAACCCTATGCTTCCTTACACAACCAAAAGGAGGATAACCACCAATCTAAAATCAAAAAACCACCAAAAATGCCAGAAAATCAAACTGCATGGAACTCCAACAACCAAGAAATTTTTTAAAAATCAACCAGAACAACCAGACTGGTGTGCGAAGACAACAAAATATGGCCCAAATGAAAGAACACAGCAAAAGCTCAAAACTAAGTGATGAGGAGATTGCCAACTTAGCTGATGGGAAATTTAAAGCCCTGGTAATCAAAATGCTCATAGAACTGATTGAGCTTGGTCAAAAAACAAAAGAACAAATAAAAGATACCCAAAATGAAATAAAGCAAAATACTCACGGAACCAACAGTGACAAGAAAGAAACCAGGACTCAAAGCAACAATTTGGAACAAAAGGAAGAAATGAACATCCAACTGGATCAGAACAAAGAAACAAGAATCCGAAAAAATGAAGAAAGGCTGAGGTTTCTCTGGGACAACCTGAAACATTCCAATATCCAAATTATAGGGGTGCCAGAAGGAGAACAACAACAAGAAATTGAAAACTTATTTGAACAAATAATGAAGGAAATAGACTTCCAGAAGTCTAGGAAGCCCAGGGAGTCCCAAAGAAGTTAGACCGAAGAAGGAACACACCAAGGCACATCATCATTAAGTTACCCAAGATTAAATATCAAGAGAGAATTCTAAAAGCAGCAAGAGAAAAGGGGACAGTCACCTACAAAGGAGTTCCCATCAGACTGTCAGCTGATTTCTCAAAAGAGACCTTATAGGCAAGAAGGGGCTAGAAAGAAGTATTCCAAGTCATGAAAGGCAAGGACCTATATCCAAGATTACTCTATCCAGCAAAGGCTTCATTTAGAATGGAAGGGCAGGTAAAGTGCTTCCCAGATAAAAGTTAAAGGAGTTCATCATCACCAAGCCCTTATTATATGAAACGTTAAAGGTACTTATCTAAGAAAAAGAAGATCAAAAATATGAATAAAATGACAACAAACTCACAACTATTAACAAATGAACCTAAAAGAAAAGAAAGACAACAAAAACAAAAACCAAGCAAACAACCAGAACAGGAACAGAACCAGAGAAATGGACATCACACAGAGGGAGGTCAGTGGGGAGGGGGAAGGGAGGGATGGGGGGAAAGGTACAGGGAAGAAGCAGCATAAGTAATAGGCATAAAATAGATGGGGAAAGATAAAAATGGTATAGGAAACAAAGGGCTCAAATAACATATATATAACCATGGACATGAACTAAGGGGGGAGGAATGCTGGAGGGTTGGGGAGGCCAGGTGGAGAGGGGATAAAGGGGGAAAAATTGGGAAAACTGTAATAGCATAATCAATAAAAAATACTTAAAAAATAAATAAATAAAATTTAAAAAAATTTTAAAATCTTATCATCACTGCTACAGAATACAGGTCCCCAAAGTACATGAGCCAAGTCCAGCCTGCAGGCTTTTTGTGAATTAGGTTTTACTGAACACCCACACTTGCTCATTAACATATTGTCTGTGGCTTTCAAAGTAGTTGTGTCTGCAGCTGAGGTTGTATGGCCTGCAAAACCTTAAAATATTTTCTATCTAGACCTTTACAGAAGGTTAGGCTAATCCTGCAAGCAGTGAATCTCAAAACTGTGTTTTCCAGCTGGAATCTCCTGTGAACTTCTTGGAACTACAGATTCTAAAGAGATTCTCAAACCTCAGTTTGAATCCTCATCATCTGGAGGGTTGTTAAAAGAGATTGCTAGGCCCCCCAGAGCATCTGCACCAGCAGGTCTGAAGATGGGGCCTGGGAATCTGCATCTCACATCACTTCCCAGGTGCTGCTGCTGCTGCTGCTGCTGCAGGACCAATATCAAGAAACAGTTAACTACTAAAGCAGTGCTGTTCAACTTTTATTTCAACAGAAGAAATCACCTGGTGATCATGTTAAAATGTGGACTTTGATTTAGTACATCCTGGGTGAGACCTAACCTGAATTTCTAGTTCTTAGGTGTTGCAGAAGCAGCTGATCAGTGGACTACACACTGTGTAACAGAACTGTAGAGGTTTCTGATGAATGCATACACCACACAGATAATCCACAATTTATCCATTCTACTACTGATGGACATTTGGACAGTTTCCAGTTTTTGACTATTACATATAATGCTCTATAAACATTCTCAACATGTCTTTTATGTATGCATTTGTTGGACAGATATATATCAAGGAGAATACAAATATGTCCAACTTCAGGACATACTGTCAAACAGCTTTCCAAAAGGGCTATACCAATTTACACTTTTGTCAACAGTGTATGAAAGTTCCTATATTTCAAATCTTTGACCAATGCCTGTATTGTTACCCTTTTAATTTTAGCTATTCTAACTAGGATGTGGTTTAATTAGCATTTCCTGACAACTACTGAGGTAGAGCACTTGTTTAAAGTTTACTGATAATTACGTGATCTTCTTTTTTAAGTGTCTATTCAAAATATTTACCCATGTTTAAAATGGGCTTTCTGGTTTTTTCTTACTGCTATAGAAAAGTTCTTTATATTCTGAACATGTAAAAATCCTTTATTGGTTATATGTATTACAAATACCTTCTTCCATTCTGTAGCCTGCCTTTTCACTTTCCTAATTGGTCTTGATAAGCGATAAACATCTAAATGTATTTTTACCTATACAAACCAACTCTAATGCCATCCAAAATAAAAAAGTAATTCACTTGATCAAAAAGTAAATAAAAATCTAAAGAAGCACTAACATATGAGGAGGGATCCCTCTAAATATGAAATTTATTAATTAAAAATTGTGTATTTAGCCCTCGCTGGTATAGCTCAGTGGATTGATCATGGGCTACAAACCAAAGGGTGGCCAGTTCAATTCCCAGTCAGGGCACATGCCTGGGTTGTGGGCCAGGTCCACAGTGGGGGCCACGTGAGAGGCAACCACACATTGATGTTTCTCTCCTTTCTCCCTCCCGCTCTCTAAAAATAAATACATAAAATCTTTAAATGTATATATATATTTTTTTAAATTGTGTATTTATTCTCACATGTTTAAACTTCAGTCACCTTCAAAGTACTCTCCATTTGATGCAATACACCTAGCAAGACTTTTTTTCCACTGCTCAAAACAGTTTTTGAACTTTTCAATTTTGATGCCTTTTACTGCTTTTGCTATTTTTTTTGTTTCACCTCTTCCTTATCTGCAAAGCATTTCCCTTTGAGGACTTTTTTCATCCAGGAAAACAAGAACAAAGGTTGCTGGGGCAAGATTGGGTGAATAGGGACAATAGGGCATGGGGGTCATGCCGTTTTTGGACAAAAACTGCTGAACACTCAGAGCGGTGTGGCAGGGGTGCTTGTAAATCCCCCATCATGAAATGGGGAAGTGTGTTGAAAGAGTCTCCAAAAAATTCACTGAAGCCAAATGCAGACTCTCACAATAACACCAGCTAGTACTCTGATACAGATGGGTTCCTAAAACATTCACCCAGTGGGTGGAGCCTGTGTACTACAAGGGGCCTGACCTCTAAAAAGTAATTCCAGTTTTGGGAGGATCTCCCCTCATATATGGTTCAACATACTTATATGAAAGTAGAATAACATTTACTATCTCAAAAATAAGTTATGACATAAACAGAGGAAGACCAGTCACCATTCCAGCTGACAAAAGTACACTTCAGGGTCCAACTTTTGGAAGCAAAACCTGCAGCACTTCTATATATAACTTTTTACATTTCATTGCAAATAAGCATTACCCACTCACTAAACAGTGACTCCCTAGCAAGCACTGAAAGCTGAGGCCTAACAAAGCACCCAATCATTTAAAGATTCAGCAGTGTCCAGAGATCTGATACTAACTGCCTTTTGGCATATTTGTAACAAACATGACAAAAGCTAATTAAAAACCCTCAGACCCACTAATTCTTTTAAACCCCTAAGACAAAGACTGCTTTTACACTGCCAAAGAATAAAATGCATAGTAGCATGAATGTGACACTTTAAATTTTGCTTTAAAACATGAAATGAAGCCTTGCCAGGTCGCTCAGTGGGTCAGAGTCCTCCAGCACACCAAACCAAAACACTGCAGGTTCAATCCCCAGTCTGGGTGCATTCGGGAGGCAACCAATCCATGTTTCTGTCTCTCACACTGATGTTTCCCTCTTTCTCTCTAATCAATAAAAACATATCCTCAGGTGAGGATTTTAAAAAATGAGACAAAATTTCACTGCTAAAATTTATCATATCTGGGCACAGGAAGTACATTAGTGATCCTGAAATTGTATTATCTTCTGAAATTAACAACTCAAAATTAAAACCTACCACTACCTATCTGGTGAATACATAATAACAAGCAAATCATATTAAATCCAGAGAAAATATTCTCAATTAATTTCCTCTTGTCCCACTAGAAAATCCAAACTATTCATCACATATGTTAAGAATGTTGATAACTTTTACCAGGAAATTTGTATATGAATATTCACCAACACATTCGTTTTAAATTGAACAGATGAGAGTACTCCACATCATTTTTGAAGTCACCCACACATGACCTGAGCAGAACACAAATTCACTTCCAACATAACTAAAACTGTAAAACCATCTTCAAAATCCAAATTTTTTATGTTAATGGCATCTGCCCTCCATCTGCACTTCATGTATACCTACATAAAAAGTACATAACCAGCCCTGGCTGGTGTAGCTCAGTGGATTGAGCATGGGCTGCGAACCAAAGGTTCGCTGGTTCAATTTCCAGTCAGGGCACATGCCTGGGGGTTGCAGGCCAGGTCTCCAGCGTGGGCCATATGAGAGGCAACCACACATTGATGTTTCTCTCCCTCCCTTCCCCTCTCTCTAAAAATATATAAATAAAATCTTTTTTTTAAAGAAGTAACCAGATAAAATGTTTCAAGGTCAGGTGCAGCAAGGCTCTAGTAGGTACAGATATGTGGAGAAGGAGGACAGACCATTACCAGTGATAACTTTTAAATTCACTTCCCTTTAGCACCCTACACATTACACTAGAATTGCAATAATCAAAGAATAGCTCATTTAGACAGCACCTAAACACATTAGCCCAAATACCTCTTATGCATTGAAGTGGCCTGAATGATGTTTCCAAGGCCAATGGTACCAAACAGCATACTATAGTACTTTGAGGGTTAATGACCATGCTTTTCCTACTTAGCAACTTAGACATGGAAGAGAATAAAGCTAGCATACATTAATATTCTGATAAATCTTTCAAGTGACCAAACTAAACACCCATTAAAACTCTAAATTCTACTGTAATTTTCAAAAGAATCTTAGAGGTTTATTTGTCAACATCAAAAAGTGAACAGTGGAAAGTGGGGGCAGAATATGCCTTTTTTAAAAAGATACTTTATTTATTTTTAGAGAAGGAAAGGGAGGGACAAAGAGAGGGAAAGAAACATCAATGTGTGATTGCCCCTTGTGCACCCCCCAAATGGGGACCTATCCAGCAACCCAGGCATGTGCCCTGACTGGGAATTGAACCTGCAACCCTTTGGTTCGCAGGCTAGAGCTCAATCCATTTTTTTTTTAACTGGATCATATGGTAGCTTTTTTTTTTTTTTTTTAACAAATTTACTTTCAGTTTTATTTTGTATTGATTGCAGGTGTAGTGCTTGGTGGTTAGACAATCATATACTTTACACAGCATTCCCCTCAATATATCTAGTACCCAACTGGCACCACAGATAGTTATATCAATATTATTGACTACATTGCCTTTGTTTTACTTTACATCCCTGTGACTTTATTTTTTTTTAAGATTTTATTTATTTATTTTTAAAGACCGGAGAAGGGAGGGACAAAGAGAGGGAGATAAGCATCAATGGGTGATTGCCTCTGGTGCACCCCCTACTGGGGACCTGGCCTGCACACCAGGCATATTCCCTGACTGGGAATCAAACCATTGACCCTTTTTGGTTTGCAGGCTGGTGCTCAATCCACTGAGCCACACCAGCCAGGGCCCTGTGACTATTTTACAACTACCAATATATACTTTTTAATCCCTCCATCACCCACTCCCCCAACCCAACTGTGCTCTGGCAACCACCAGCCTTTCTGTGTCTGTTTCAACTTTGTTTCATTTTTGTTTCTTTATTTTGTATAGAGTCCACATAAGAAAAATCACATGGTATTTATCTTTCTCTAACTGACTTTACCTAGCAGAGCATAATACACTTGTCCATGTCATTCCACGCTGTTTACTTCATTTTTAAATTCAGTTATAAGAAAAAAAGGTAAATGCAGAAAGAATGTGATTAGGAAGACAAAGTGCATAATAACTAATATTAAACAAAAGCGCCTTTTTAAAGCTACTTATCTAGAAATATGAGGAAAATGTATTAACTATTAATAGAAAAATTTTAAATCAGCTTACCTCATACCACTGTCTTACAGCAATAAAATCATAAAAAATGATTGTTAGTTTTCAGCAGAATAAGTGTTTAAATGTCTCTGTTCCTCTAATGCACAGGTGGCTAATGCCCGTGGGCTGAATCCAGCCCCCCACCTTGTTTTTCTGGCTGGCACCTTGTTTCTACCTGGCGGCATCACCAAGCTCCTTGCCCCTTGTTAAGAAGTAGTTACATTTATACAGTCCTAAAATTACATTATGTGCCCCCCACCACCCCGTGAAAATTAGTTTGACACCCCTGCTCCAATGCGTCTCATTAAAAGCTGTGAAAAGGTAACTTCTTGAAATTTAGCTAATTATATTTTTCCTGCTCAAAATCCTCTCCCACTGCCTAGAAGATTAAAGTTCAAATTTCTTACCCTAGTATTTTCAACATTCTTATCATAGGCCTTCTTTCCAACCCTATTTCCCATTATGCCTCTTCAGACCTCCTGTTTCAGGCAAAATAAATACCCCATTTTATGTACCTACACACACACACACACACACACACACACACACGTAGATTTACACTTCTCTCCACCTAGAAAATCATTCCTCCTCACATTAAGAGCTTACCAATATTTTTAAAAGCCAGCTCCCTTCCTTTGTGAAGGTTTTCCTGATTCCCTAATCTGATTCCCACATGTGTATCTCTCCAATGGCTCTTAGTATTTTCTCATATTAATTCATTACAGTTAATCCCCTACATGAAGTGCTACTTACAGAAAGGTGTGTTTACCTTTTTATTGCCCTTAACGGATCACAAAAGCCTCAGGTAGTTTAAATAATTCAATTTGAGGAAGTCATTACTCCAGGAAGAATCTTTAACCAGGTATTAAATATGACAGGGGAGGTAGTGATACAGACATACCTCATTTCATTGTGCTTCGCAGATGGTACATTTCTTACAAATAGAAGGCAAAAAGACCATCGACCAGCAATGTCTCTAAGGTATGCCTATATTACACATTATAACGTATGTGAGCCAAAACATTTACCATATAGTCCTTCAAACTAAATGTCTCACTACTACCTATGCTAAAATGTCTGATTTTACTTCTCTTCTTTGGGGACAGTATGCGTAAGGTTGATTGATTAAAAATACAGACTACCTACAAGATATTTTATACCTTCCAAAGTAAGATATTTTTACATAAAGGGTCAGATCACTAACACAATGGATAAAGTCCTTTGCCTACTGAAGTCTAACACAGCAATGTCAAGGATTTTCAAGAAGGAAATCTAAAAAGCAATTTATAAAAGGGTTTTTAAGTTTTTTTACTTGATTTTTAAATCAAGTAAAAAAAATCCTCTTGGAAATCACAAAATTTTAATAAAGAGGAAGGGGGAAAAGTATGTCTTGAGATGTAACACAATTTTAAAACATATAATGCTAAGACTAATATGGCTAAATATCACTAAAGTGTACGTTTCTATTCATAACTACTTACTAAAATTACTATGTAGACCAAATACTTTGGGGGAGCACAAATAGCTGTGGAGCTAGTTACCCTTACTTTATATACTACTTGTAAGAAAATTCATGAATTTATTGCCAAGCCCCAAGTCAATCAGAAGAAGCAAATTAGCTATTCAGAGGCTGTCTGTACACACTGAAATCAAAGAAGAGTAAAAGTTGCCAGCCTAACAGGAAAGTAAACAAAGAGAGAAACGAAAAGTCGACTGAAGAATTCGTAAAGCCAAGCAGTCTGAGACTAACTACTAAGGGGGGCAAGCTCCTCACTGGGTCTCAGTGGCTTCATTATGTTGTAGCACAGTGGGTTTTCAACCAGTGTGCCTTAAGAATTTTTAAAACATGCAATACCTGACCTCTTTTCCTTAGATTATCAAATAAAAAATATGTCAACAGCCAGCACAATAGCCATCTGGTGTGAATGAATCAAAATTATACTCTTTTTTCATTGTTGTTAGATTGGCAAAAAATATATATTTTTGGTGTATGTGTGTCATGAGATAAAAAAGGTTGAAAATCACTGTTCCAGCATAACAGTGATTAATCCTCATGGTGTGAAATCTTAGTTATCAAGTAAATTATGTTCCTCAGTTTGTTCAAAAATGATCGTGATATCATTTGGAAAGGCTTTTATCTAAAAGTTATGGTTCTTTAAAGGGATAACCCTCAATTCCTTAGAAAATTCAATTACTCTACACAATATTTCATTTCTCCTAGACAGAAAATGAAAATTTTGCTCTAATTCATACCAAATTGTTTTATGCTTTCTTTATTAAACTTCCTATCAACATCTGTAGATTAATGTTTCCTTATTTTTTATCTAACAACCAGTACAAAACCATAACACTAGGCAAAATAAAAAAATTTCCATACTCCCTTACATTTTATTTTAAAAGTAACAAGTTTACTGAATTAAAGTAGTTGACATGCTATTAGCAAGTAATATTTGATACCCATGACTGAGAGCACATATGTTTTTAGGTTCTTAAACCTCAGGCACTAAATATTATAAAATAAAAATTAGTAAAATTAAAGGTATGTTCACTTCAAACACGCAAAGTTAATTTTAAATGAGGGTTTTTAATTTTGTGGTTTCTTAATTTATCATTAAGTAATCAAGAGTCCTTGTATTAGTAGAAATGAAGGTAAAGACTTATCAAAATCACCCTATCACTGCTACTCCCACCCATAATGATAATAATGTGACTTCTGAATTGATATAATTCTCAAAGAATATCTCTTAAAACCATCTAGAAAGGTTTATAGGGGTTAATATTAATATTGTAGCTATAAAATGACAGAAAAAAATGGTCTAATTTCTAGTTAAGTATGCATCTACCACTCATCAATTAATCCAAATGAAATCTAAATGAAGTGCATTGTCTTAACTTGGTTGTTGCACAATAAGACTGTGTATCTTTGATCCAAAGTAATGGTTCTTAACTAGGCATGTAGAAGCCTGCATGACGATCAGCCTGCACTCATTTGTTCACATTCAACTAACCTTAATCAAAAGTAAATCTGAAAGATCAGCAATACTGTAGAAAAACTGTGGAACTAACTGGCTCTTACAATATACTGCCAATGGGCAAGATCCATGGCAAACTACTAAACTCAGTTCAAAATCCCATTTATGCACTTAAAAAAACAAACAAAAAGCAAAACCCTGCAGTGGTTAGACCTATTCAGCTAAGCATTCAACAGTCTTCCAACTCACCACCAAAAATGAAATTCAACCTAGTATCTCACATTTAAAATGACTAAATAGCTTTCTAGGTATGTAATCTCACCTATTTAGTACTAGTTACTAACCAGCCACAAGTCTGTTTCTGGACTGGTCAAACATAATGAAGCATTCAGAATTGAACATTCCCCAACAATCACCACAAATCACTATAAACAGAGATATGACAGGCTAGAAAAGTCCCATTCTGGTTCCTAACAACTATCTCGTAAACAATTAGCCAAATGGAAGTTCAATGATTTTCTCTTGTCTAGAGAAACATAGTTAATTTGGGATGTTACCTAAAACACATATATATTAATTTGATCCTGAGAGATAACATATTTCATCAAATTTGAAGTGGTGGGTTACATTAAATGATTCAGGACTTTGAAGTCAGATTATATAGGATACATAAGATAAATATCAGTGTTAATCTTGTTAAAATGAAGTAGCCCAAAGTCAGAACTACAAATTAAAAACAAAAGTTGATAATGAAAATGGTCCTCTCTTCAAATGCAATTCTTTTAAGAGATGAAGTCTTAGTCTTGTCTTTTTTTTTTAAAGAGAGAGAAGTACAAGATACAACGCACCTCCCAGCACTATTTGCATAATACTATTATCTCATAAGGTCTCTAAGCAGACAGACACCCAAGAAAATAAATTTACCACGTTGTTAGTAACACCTGCCATTCACATTCTGCTTGTATTCTCTGTTGTTACTGATTTAACTTCTAACTCCCTGAAGAGAGCATAGTAGTAGAGAACTTGACCTCTAGCAATCCATCACCAATCATTTCCTAAGGGACAGCACTGAGAAGAGACAATGGAGGCAAGCAACAGACCAAACAAAAGAAAAAGATGGCAAAGTTTAGGTGAGAAAGCATTTGATAGGCAAGTTTTGAGAAAACTCATTTCCAATTCTGCAGATGCTCAGAGATAAGTGAAATTGGAGGGTGGTTAAAAAAATGGATACGGCTTCTCATTTGGAGTGGGGGAGGGGGATAAGAACACTTAAGGTTCTTCAAAAATTCAAGTTAATCAAACTCTAACAATTACAATCAGTAATCATCCAAGACTTGTCACAAAACCTCTATCTTTGGCAGCCAAAGACTGACTAGTAGTGGTTGATGGCTAAATAGGAAATGCAACTGTGTGGCTTCCACCCTCCCCCACTCTGCCTTTTCCGTTTCCACTCGGGAGAGGCCATCAACCCATAAGGAAGATGGAAGAGCAATTCCTCAAACCTGGCTTTTTTGGGTCTTTTCTGTAGCAGAGTGAAACTCATTTTCCACCCACTTTATTTCGCCGTCGCTGCTCATTAAGTCACATGCTTGACTTGGTTTTGCATCTCCTCGTCTTTCCTTCCACAGTTAGAGAGGACCCACTCGGCCCCGCGCGGTCGCACGCCCAAACGCCGTGCAACATGCCTCTCGCACCCAGCCCAACGCCCTTCCCCGACTCCTCTCCAAAAACATCGAAAAGACGACGAGACACTATACCCACCAGGGGACCTTGAGGAGCAGACCGAGGTTCACGCGGCCCGACCCCCAGCCACCCGTCCCTCGCACTCGGCCTGCACGCCCTCCCCAGCTCCTTGGCTGTTGTCGCCACCGCCGCCCGGAACTCTGGACTCACCGTCAGGCCGGTGCCCAGCACGATCACGTCGTACTCCTCATTCATGGCGGGGCAGGCGCGGACAGAAGCCCAGAGAAAGGAGAAAGCTCTGGATGCTAGGGGCCAGTGGTTAAGTGGCCACCCCGAGGATGTGGGGCAAGCACCTCAGGCCGGTTTCAGGCCGTGAGACCAAGGGGAAGTCAAGAGCAGAGGTAAAGTGGAGCTGAAAAGAAGGGAGGCCAGCAGCCAACCCAGGCGGAAAAAGAAGAGCGGCGTACTGTGAGGAGGGGCAGGCAGGCGGGCGGTGACCCGGGCCTCCGCAGCCGGGCGGGGCTCGAAGGAGGTGCCCGGAGGACCGTCCATCACACGCTTCCTATTCTCTCATTGGTCACATCCCCATCGCTCGTCCAACCTTCTGCCTTTCCGAGCTCTCGCGAGATGTCCTTCTGTTGGATTCCGGTGCTGCGCCGGGCCAGTTGAGATCTTGGAGCGGAGGTAGCTGAGCGACGCCCCTTGAAGGGCTGGGGAGGAAGGGTGCCGGTGGCAGGAGAGTGGCTGTCCAATTTTTCACTCGCGCTGCAGTGTGGCAGCCGACGCCCCGAGGCGCAATTGGACTTTGAGCCTGCGCCGGCCACGTGGACCGGAACCGTCCGGCGGGGTCTAGGCGGGTGCGGGCGCACCAGAAGAGCGTGCGGCAGCCAAGGGTTCAGGCCCTCCCACTAGGGAGGTTACCTAAAGAGGCCAGACCCCCGCTGCACGGGGGTCGATTGCCAGCCCCGCGCCATCGTTACCTACAGTGGCACGTAGTCTTACCATTTTCAACTTGTTTTTTTTTTTTTTTTCCTTTCTCGCCTGCCTCTTTTCTAAAGGAAAAAGAGCCGGACACGTTTTAAGGAGTTCAGAACTCACGTATTTTTTAAAAATCTGGTTTCCCGCCTCTGTCCTTGCTTGGTGTTGCCCTATGTGCAGCCTTAGGAATTTTATAAGAAAAAAACTAACTTTTTTTTTACTGATTTTTTTTTTAGAGAGCGAGAAATACGGATTTAGTGTTCCACTTATTTATTAATTCATTGGATAATTCTTGTGTGTGCCCTGACTGGGACAGAAACCTCATCCTTGGCTATCAGAGGATGCTCTAACCAACTTAGCTACCTGGCCAGGGCAACCAACCTGCTTATAAATTATAACTCTTCGCATAAATAAAGGGAAGGCCAGATTTGACTAGGAATTACGTTTGTGCCTAATGAGAACTATAATCTAAACCAACTATCAAAATAGTAGCTGATCAGTACATGAATAAGTTTAGGCCATGAGCGTAGAAGAAAAGTTGCCCTGTTTGCCTTCCATCTCTTCTACCCCTGTCACATCCCACCCCAATACACACACCGTGTTTTTTAGGTGTAAGCAGAGACTTGTGTTCTCATAGAGAATGGACCTATAGAGGCCTATACAAGTGATTTTCTTAAAAGCCTTCCCAGCCAGTATTTTCAGCTTGTGTATTGCAGCAACAGGTGGTATTTTCAAGATTTACTCTCAAAATGCAGCTGGAGAAGAGCTATTCAAGGTGAATGTTGGTAGACAACTGCTTTGCTTCGTATTTAAGTCATTAAGATTCAGGAAAGAATGTAATTTTCTACAATGTTTCTTCACCCCATACAGAGAGTATAAGAAGGTATGTTATAATGGACAATGGACCCTTCTTGAGGAGAGGGAAAACAGTTTATATTTACATACAACACCTTAACTGGATTTGTATTTGTTAGTGACCAAATGAGTTTTTAATTTTTGTGTTTATTGGTTGATTTTTAGAAAGGAGGGAGAGAGAGAGAAGCATCTATTTGTTTTTCCACTTATTCATGCATTCATTGGTTGATTCTTGTATGTGCCCTGACAGGGGATCAAACCTGCAACCTTGGTGTATCCAGTGCTCCAACCAACTGAGCTAATGGGTCAGGGTCTTAATTTTTGTAAGTAGACAGAACTCAAATGCAAAGTTTATTAGCCTGCTGAACAGATTATATAACGGTGTAACTGATTTTTCTGTTGGCTAAACAGATAATGGGTTAAGAAGGTTCTGCTGTTCCTCCCTAAGTAATCAGGGATGTATATATATCTATATACACATATGGACATATATGTATGTATATGTGTATGTATAACATAAATATGAGTATATATACACACACACATATAAAACAAATTTATTTCTTATAGTTCTGGAGACTAGGAAGTATAAATCACATTGTATCTGGTAAGGGCCCTCTTCCTGGTTTAAGCTGTCTTTTCACTGTGTTCTCACGTGGCAGAAGGGGCAAGTGATCTCTCTGGGGCTGCTTTTATAAGTATATATATATTTGTATTTTAGTTCCCATTTTTTATTTTTTTTTCTTTTTCTATTGTTATTCAATTACAGTTATCCCCATTACTCTCCCCTGCCCTACCCACCTCCACCTCCCACATTCAGTCCTCCCCCTTACCCACCCCACTCTTTGTCTTTGTCCGGGGGTCCTTTATATACGTTCCTTGACTTGACCCTTCCCTTTCTTTCTCCTGTTATCCCCCTCCTCCTCCCCTCTGGTCACTATCAGTTTGTTCTTTATTTCCATGTCTCTAGTTCTATTTTGCTCACTTATTTGTTTTGTTGATTAGGTTCCACTTATAGGTGAGATCATATGGTATTTGTCTTTCCCTGCCCGGCTTATTTCACTTAGCATAATACTCTCTAGTTCCATTCATGCTGTTACAAAGCTTAAGAGCTCCTTTCTTTCTTCTGCGTAGTATTCCATTGTGTAAATGCACCACAGTTCCTGAAACACCAATTCAAAAGAACCTATGCACCCTAATGTTCATAGTAGCATTATTTACAGTAGCCCATTGCTAGAAACAGCCTAAGTGCCCATCAATAAATGAGTGGATATTTTATTTATTTTTAATAGTTTATTTTTGTAGTATTTTTTCCATTACCATGTCTCCCCTTTATACCCTCCCTATATTTTTTAACTGAACAAAATACTGACTCTTTTAAAAAAAATAAAACCTGACAATAACAAGAGCATTTTTTGCATTTTTGCTATCAGCCTCTGAATGTTGAGGCTTTTTAAAAATGTTAGCATCACCCTGGCTGGTGTGGCTTAGTGGTTGAGCACTGGCCTGAGAACCAAAGGGTTGTGGGTTCAATTCCCAGTCCGGGCACATGCCTGGGTTATGGGCCAGGTCCCCAGTCTCCAATAGAGGGCACGTGACAGGCAACCACACATTGATGTTTTTCTCCCTTTCTTTCTCCTTCCCTTCCCCTCTGTCTAAAATAAAATGTTTTTAAAAAATTTTTTAAAGAATATCAGCATAAATAGGTAAATAAGTGGTACAACAAATTGATGTTTCTCTAAATTCAATAAATAAATTTTCAAAATGGAGAGAGAGAGAGAGAGAGAAACATTGATTTGTTTTTCCACTTATTTATGCATTCATTGGTTGATTCTTGTATGTGCCCTGACCAAGGATCAAACCCACAACCTTGGTATATCAGGACAATGCTCTAACCAGCTGAGCTACTGGGCCAGCACCGTGATAGCAAGTTGGTTTTTTTAATATGTTTTATTGGTTATGCTATTAGAGTTGTCCTAATTTTTTCCTTTTTCCCCTTCCTCCTGGTACCACCATTCCCTCCATCTATCCCCCTCTTAGTTCATGTCCATGGGTCATACATATAAGTTCTTTGGCTTCTCTATTCCCTATACTATTCTTAACATCCCCCATTTATTTTGTACCTACCATTTATGCTTCTTAATCCCTGCTTTTTCCCCCATTTTCTCCTTTCCCCCTCCCAGCTGATAACCCTCCAAATCATCTCCATAGGTATGATTCTATTCCTGTTCTGGTTGTTTGCTTAGTTTGTTTTTTAGACTCAGTTGTTGATAGTTGTGAATTTGTTGCCATTTTAATGTTCACATTTGGTCTTATTTTTCTTAAATAAGTCCCTTTAGTATTTCATGTAATAATGACTTGGTGATGATGAACTCCTTTAGCTTTACTTTGTCTGGGAAGCACTTCATCTGCTCTTCATTCTGAATGATAACTTTGCTGGATAGGGTGATCTAGGCTGTAGGTTCTTGCTTTTCATCACTTTGAATACTTCTTGCCAGTCCCTTCTAGCCTACAGGGTTTCTTTTGAGAAATCAACTGACAGTCTTACGGGAACTACCTTGAAAGTAACTCACTGCTTTTCTCTTGCTGCTTTTAAGATTCTCTCTTTATCTTTAACCTTTGGCATTTTAATTATGATGTGTCTTGGTATGGTCCTCTTTGGGTCCAACTTGTTTGAGACTCTCTGTGCTTCCTGGACTTGTATGTCTATTTCCTTTGCCAAATTAGGGAAGGTGTTTTGGTGTTTGTTTGTTTGTTTGTTTGTTTCATTATTTTTTCAAATAAGTTTTCATTTTCTTGCTCTTTCTCTTCTCCTTCCGGCATCCCTGTGATTCAGATGTTGGAATGTTTGGAAGTGTCCCAGAGGCTCCTTATACTATGTTTTGTTTTGTTTTTTAATTCTTTTTCCTTATTGCGATTCTGGTTAAATGCTTATTTCTTTCTAATGTTCCAAATCATTGATTTGAATCTTGTCATCATCCCCTCCATTGTTGGTCCCCTGTAGATTTTTCTTTACTGCACTCAATGTAACCTTTATTTCTTCCTTGTTTTTTTTTTATGCTGTTGTCATACTTAATGACTTCTTTGAGCATCCTGATAACTAGTGTTTTGAACTCTAGTTATCTGTTAGGTTGGTTATCTCCATTTCATTTAGTTCTTTTTCTGGGATTCTGTTCTGTTCTTTTATTTGAGCCATATTTCTTTTTCTCCTCAATTTGACAGCCTCCCTCTGTTTGTTTCTGTGTCTTAGGTGGTTAGGTGGGTCTGCTTTGATTCCCTGTCTTAGTTGCATGGCCTATTGTAGAAAAGGTACCTACCTGTACATTGCGTGGGCAGGAGGCTTAGGGAATTGCCAGGGTAGGGCAACTCACTTCACCTTTTTGTGACTGTGTGGGGGAAGGGTTCAGAGAGGGGACAGTGCCTCTGTCTGGCTTCTGGGGGTTTGCCCAGCACTTGCCTTGTTTCCAGTCACTTCATGTACTCCCTGTATGCAACTGGTGCCCTTCCACCTGTTGACTGGTGCTGAATCCCAGAGGGGGTGGGTTTGCGTAAATTCTAAGTCCATGTGGATCCTTTAAGCAAGTCTCCTGAAAATCTAAGTTTCTCCCGCCACCTCAACCCCCATTAGTTTTTATAGCCAGAAGTTATGGGAATTTATCTTCTGGCACTTGAAGCCTGGGCTGTGTGGTCTGGCCTGGGGCTGGGATCCTTTACTTGTGAAGTATCCCTCCTAATTTTTGTCCACCACACATGAATGTGAGACCACCCATTCCGCCACCTCCCTGAAACACACTGGGTCTCCACACCTCTCCACTCATCTCTGCATCTCCACACCTCCTACCCGTCTGGATGTATGTGACTTCTTTAAATCGTTGGTTATTGAACTTCTGTGTAGCTCAATTTTCTGATGTTTCTGGGTGTTATTTGTTTTGAGGTCTGGTTATAATTTTTTTCTGTAGTTGTGTAAGGAGGCAAAGTGTGTTTACCTACACCTCTATCTTGACCAGAAGTTCTGAGATTTTTTCCATGTTATTAAGTGAAGGATATTTCATCCATATTCAGATGGAATTACTGACAAACTGAAAGGCATTGGATAAGGGAACTGAATTTAAGGCTAATAAGTCTCTCAATCTGATCCCTTACACTGAAGTTTAGTTTTATTGGCAGTACAAGGACTCTGGCCCTGCCAACGGACCAAAACAAAAAACAAACAAGAAAATAAAACAACTGGATTAATCTTCAACAGATAGAGTTCACCCAAAATTCTGCACCTGCTCTTGTATCTTCTACCCCATCCATTCCAGTTGCCAAGGAACTTGGTAGGCAACAAATACCATTCAGAGTGAAGTTGCATGAAAGCCAGTGACTGGTGCAGTTTATCAAAAACCACAGGTGACAGTTCCCGTTAGAGGGAAACCTTGGGTGTGGGGGAAGAAAGAGGTTGGTGGAGAGGAATGGAAAACACCACCAGTCTTAAAAATATTTCAAATCTTTATACAGAGCAAGAGTCCAGTAGGCATTGGATACTTGGGAATAATTGGTGGTTCGTTTCTACTAGACTTCCACCTACACTTTACAAAGGAAGAGGCTGAGTCCAGGGAAAAGAAAATTAGAGTGAACCTTAGTCCAGGCCATCTTTCTCTCTCATTAGCTACTGCAGCAGTTGCTCAACCAATCTTCCTCCTGTCTGTTTTGACCATTATCTTATTAAAATGTGAATCTGATCATATTCATGCTTTTGTCTGTTTTTTACATTTAGAATAAAATACAAATCCTTCAGTGTGGTCTAAAATGTATTGTTTAATCTAGCATCTTCATCTCTCTCCAACTTCACCTTGCTAGTGTTCACTCCACTTGCTGACTATACTCCAGGCACATAGTCTTTCAGTTCCTAGAATGTGGTCAAGCTTTTAACCACCGAAGGGCCTTTGCACTGTTGAGTGTCCCATAGCTACCAACCCTCACTCCTGCACCTCTTCTCATGGCTAGTTCTTTCCACTTCCTTAAGTTTCAGCTTAAAAATCTTTCCTGCCCCTGTCAGCATGGCTTGGTTGGGCATCATCCCACAAAGTGAAAGCTTGCCAGTTCAATTCCCAGTCCCTGGTCGCGACAACCAATTGATGTTTCTCTCCCTTTCTTTCTCCCTCCCTTCCCCTCTCTCTAAGAATAAATAAATAAAATCTTTAAAAAAAAATCTTTCCTGACTACCTTATCTAAAGTAGGTTCCCTTCAACTTCCATTCTCAATCAGCAGCTGCTTACTTCTTTCATTGCTTTCTATCAAATTGGTAATTATTTTCTCAATTTGTTTTTTGTCTGCTTGCCAATTAGCATATAAACTCCACGAAGGCAGGGATATTATCTGTCTCATGCACAACATTATGCCTCTAACACCAGAACAGTGCTGAATACCTGGCAGATGATGGGTAAGTATTTGATGAATGAAAGAGACCTGGAAGTTGATACCCTGATCAACAAGAACAAAATGTGATGAAATAGGTACCAGTTCCTCTTGATACTTCTGAGAAGTGCAGCTGTTCTTATAGCAGAAGATACTTAAATTCATATTGTAGAAGGTCTAAAGGATAAGTATCTAAAACCTGGATAGCTAATGCTGAAGATAAAACATCACAGGACATCTAGGAAAAAAAGTTCCAAAAATATATATTTCCTAGTTTATGATAGATCATTTATTCACCCCGCCATCACTAACTGTTTATCTGCTCTCCTTCCTCATCTCAGCAGTTACTGGCTCCACCTGGGACCAAACCAGCATTTTACATATCATCCTTGATTCTGCCTTCTCTCTCTCCTTCATATTTATTCCTGTTTTCTTCTGTTGTGTAACAAACTGTCCAAAAACTTAGTGACTTAGAAAAAAAACTAGCAGCTTAAAACAAAAACATTATTATTTCATATGGTTCTGTAAGTTGAATGGGCTCAGGTGGGTGAGAATTGCTTGGCTCTATGATGCAGTTGGAGTCAGTGGCTGGGGTGGGGTCATCTGTAGGCTCAAGTGGACAAGACATCTGCGATGGCACACTCACATAGCACACAGTTGATGGTGGCTGTCCACTGGGAGCTTAGCTGGGGCTGTCAACCACAGAAGTTATGTGTGTGTGACCTCTCCACTTGGCTTGCATTTCTCAAAGTATGGTGGTTGTGTTACAAGAATACAAGTTCCAAGAAATAAGAAATGGAACTTCTGGTCTTTTAGTGTCCAAAACTAGCACAGTGTCCTTCCTGCCATTTTCTATTTATCAAAGCAGGTACAGAACACACCCAAATTCAAAAGGAGGAGCTATACCACACACCTGTCAATGGGAAGAGAGTGAATGAATCTGTAGCCATCTTCAATCTACCATAATTCCTCATTACTTTCTGGCCATTGCATCTCAGAAAAATACTTCCAATCCCTTCTCTTCAAACTCGGTGCCACTACCCTAGTGTAGACACCATCAAATTGTTTCTTAGATCATTGCAAAACCTTCCTAATTGGACACCTGGCCTTCAATTTGGGTGTCTCAAACCTGTTCCCTATATTATAGCCCAAGTGATCTTCATAAAAATCAAAAGGCACTAATGTGACCATGTCTTTAAAATCTCTCATGGGTCTCCAGCTATCCCACTTGGGCCTGGCACAATGGCTCCCACAAAGAAGGGTGGCAAGAAGAAGGTTGGTTCTGCCATCAATGAGGTAGTGACCAGAGAATACACTATCAACAATCACAAGCACACCCATGGAGTGGTTTTCTAGAAGCCTGCCCCTCAGACACTCAAAAGAGATCTGGAAATTTGCCTTGAAGGAGATGGGAGCTCCAGATGTACACATTGACACCAGGCTTAACAAAACCATCTGGGCCAAAGACATAAGGAATGTCCCTTACCATATCCAGTGTGGTTGCCCAGAAAACATGAGGGTGAAGATTTACCAAGTAAGCTCTATACATTGGTCACCAATATACCTGTCAACCACTTTCAAAAATCTACAAACAGTTAATGTGGATGAGAACTGCTGATTGTCAAAGTTAGAGCTGCCTTTGAAAAAAATAGTAAAATCTCTCATGGATCTTGATTACTCTTAGAATAAAGTTCAAACACCTAATCATTTCCTAAGATGAGCTTGAATGGTCTGGCCCTCAGTTACCTAGACAGCCAAATCTCACCAAATCTCACCTCCAGCACTCACCATGTTTTCTGATTCACTGTTGCATTAGTTGGGTGGTCAGAAAAACAGCACTCTAAGTATTTTAAACAGTGGCAATATAAGGAATTGGTTTCAAAACATGAAGGGCTAGAGGGACAAAAACATAAGGTTACCCACAGGTTAGGAACTTCCTGAAATGTTTAAGCTGGAGCAGGAGTGGAAATAGTGTTACCCAATGCTCATGTCTGCTGTGCAGCTCAGGCCAACCCACCACCATTACTGCCACTGCTAGAGCCAGTGACATGGTTGAGGTGACCACTGTTACTACTGTTGTTGGAGCCCAGGAGTCCCTACTCACTCGCTGCTGTCGCTGCCACAACTGGGAATGCTACCAACAGCAGGGAGAACATGGCCTCCATCTCCCTCCTGCGTCCAGTCATCGACCAGTGCTTCCATTGGCAGAACCTCTCCAGAAGCCAGTTGGCTGAGGGATCTGGGCAGTGTGATTTGTGGACTCAGCCCCCTGAGATACAGCAGGGATGGACTTGAGAGCCAACAGACAGATGATTAGCAGAGCTGCTCTAAACATTTTTCCGTTTCATGAATTCACCAAGTTCTTTCTGGGCATACTTTTCCCTCTGTCTGCATCATTCTTCCTACCCTACTTGACCTTTATTTCTCCTGCGTCTTAGAATTCTCAGAGCTGATGTTACTTCTTCCAGGAATCTTTCTTTTTTAAAAATTATATTTTATTGATTATGAAATGGGACACTTGTTCCATTTCTCCCTCATCATTCTCCTCCACTTGCACACCCCCTCCCACCCACATTTCCCCCTTTAGTTCATGTCCATGTGTCATAAGTTCTTTAGCTTCTACTTTTCCCACACTATTCTTGCCCTTCCCCTGTCTATTTTCTACTCACCATCTATGCTACTTATTCTCTGTACCTTTTCCCCCTCTCTCCTCCTCCCACTCCCCTATGGCTAACACTCCATGTGATCTCCATTTCTGTGTTTCTGATCCTGGTCTAGCTGTTTGCTTAGTTTGCTTTTGTTTTAGGTGTGGTTGTTAATATCTGTGAGTTTGCTGTCTTTTTACTGTCATATTTTTTATCTTCTTTTTCTTAGATAAATCCCTTTAACATTTCATATAATAATGGCTTGGTGATGATGAACTCCTTTAACTTGACCTTATCTGAGAAGCACTTTATCTTCCGTTCCATTCTAAATGAAAGCTTTGCTGGATAGAGCAATCTTGGATGTAGGTCCTTGACTTTCATGACTTGGAATACTTCTTTCCAGCCCCTTCTTGCCTGTAAGGTCTCTTTTGAGAAATCCGCTGACAGTCTGATGGGAACTCCTTTGTAGGTGACTGTCCCCTTATCCCTTGCTGCTTCTAGAAGTCTCTCCTTCATTTTCGTCTTGGCTAATGTCATTATGATGTGCCTTGGTGTGTTCCTCCTTGGGTCCACCTTCTTTGGGACTCTCTGAGCTTCTTGGACTTCCTGGAAGTCTATTTCCTCTGCCAGATTGGGAAAGTTCTCCTTTATTATTTGTTCAAAGAAGTTTTCCACTTGTTACTCTTCCTCTTCCCCTTCTGGTACCCCTCTAATTCGGATGTTGGGATGTTGAAGGATGTCCTGCATGTTCCTAAGCCTCTCCTTTTTTTTTTTTTTTTAATTCTTGTTTCTTCCTTCTTTTCTGTTTGGTTGTTTGTTTCTTCCTTCTGGTCCACTCCATTGATTTGAGTCCCAGTTTTCCTCCCATCACTATTGGTTCCCTGTGCATTTTCCTTCATTTCACTTATTGTAGCCTCCATTTGTTCCTCTAATTTGCAACCAAAATCAACCAATTCTGTGAGCTTCCTGATCACCAGAGCTTTGAACTGTGTTTCTGACAGGTTGCCTACCAGTGCTATGAGTTCTGCATCTGATAGATTGACCACCTCCTGGTGGCTCAGATGAATTAGCTCTGGGGTCCCAGTCTGTTCTCCCTTTTGAGCCATCCTTGGTCTTGTTTTTTTGTTTTGTTTTGTTTTTGTCTGGGCGTGGCTGTTACGTAGTGAGGGGCCGAGCCTTAGGCATTCACCAGGACAGGGCAGCTTAGTAGCTAGGTTGTGATGCTGGATGTGGGGGTGGGGTCTGAGAGGGAACAATGGCGCTTGCTCCACTCTGCCAGATTTCAGTCACTTCCACTGCTTCCCCCAAGCAAACTGTACCCCTCTGGTGCTGATTCCTGGGTGGGTGGGCCTGCACATGCTCCAGGACCCCGTGGGTCTCCCCAACGAAATTTCCTGTGAGGCTGGGACTCCCTCCCAGCACCTCAGCCCCTACAAGTATTTCCAATGGGTGCTTTTAGGCTTCACTTCCTGGTGCTGGGGCCCTGCGTCGCGCAGTCTGTCTTGCTGCCCGTTTTCGCCTCGTTTATCTGCACGCGAATGTCTGACCATGGTCAGCTGCCTTGTGCACCTCGCTTGGTCTGCTCGTTGCCTCCCTGCGCTCGGTAACTACTGCCTGTGAGCCTGGGGTGTGCCAACTGCCGCCAGCACGCCCGGGACCACCAGCCACCGCCTTTTCCTGACACAACCCCTCTCTGCCAGCCGCTGACTCCGCCCCTCTTACTGGTCTGAGTGAATCATTGTCAGACTTCCATACAATTCAATTTTCTATCTGTTCTGGTTGGGGTTTTTTGGTTCTATATTTTTCTTGTCCTTAATCTAGGTTGTAAGAGGAGGCACAGTGTGTCCACCTACGCCTCCATCTTGGCCGGAAGTCCTCCCAGGAATCTTTCTTTAATTCCCGGTCTGGATTAAATTCTGTTCTGGGTTGCCACAGTATTCTTTATTACCCTTCTCTTAACATATATAACTTGGGTTGTAATTGGGTGTTTACTGCTCTGTTGTCTTACCAAGTTGTGTTCCTCTCAAGGGTAGGACTCTACTTTTTCACCGTTTCTTCCTTACCATCTAGAACATAGGAAATACTAAATAAATATATAATGGAGAGTTAATAAGCTGGGAGGTAATTATGATGGCTCTAAATAGTCTATAAAACCTCAGCTCTGTATGCAAAATACAGTGCACAGGTACATTTTTAAATCCTCACCTGAAGACATTTTTCCACTACTTTCAGAGAAGGGTAAAGAGAGAAGGAGGAGAGAGAAACATTGACTGGTTGCCCTGTATGTGCTCCGACTGGAGCTCAAACCCGCAACCTGGGTATGTGCCCTGACTGGGAATCAAGCCCATGACCTTTCAGTCTATAGGACAGCACTCCAACCAACTGAGCCACACTGGCCAGAGCCACATGTACATTTCTTGAGAGAGAATCCACCATCAGATTCCCAAAGGGGTTAAGGACTCCTAAGTGATTAAGAAACCATTTATGTATGCATAAAGGAATGAATTCACAGTAATGAATTCACAATATTCCTAAGACTTAGATAAAAATGTAACTTCAAGGATGAAACCGAGTATCAAAGACCATTTCAGTGGCTTACCCTAGATCACAATTTTTATTGAATTGCTGTGTATAGAGAAATGAAATCAGTACTAGGACCAAGGTATATGGAAATACAAAATAATGTGCAAAATAGAAATCATTAGCAAGTGTCATTAGTAGCAGCTCTGTGAAGCTATGTATATAATGACTAGGAATTGGTGAATGGAATGGGGCTCAGTGTAGTGGCAATGCTGTTGAGCCAGGTGTCTTGATTCTCCAAAGACTCATAAGCAAAGTGCAGGTGTGTTCTGGATCCCTCTGCCCTCCAAAAAGCTGCAATTTACTCTTGCCAGAGGGGTACAGTTTGCTTGGGGGAAGCGGTGGAAGTGACTGAAATCTGGCAGAGTGGAGCAAGCGCCATTGTTCCCTCTCAGACCCCACCCCCACATCCAGCATCACAACCTAGCTACTAAGCTGCCCTGTCCTGGTGAATGCCTAGAGTAGTTGTGGTGAAAAATATGGCTGCCAAGGAAAGGGCATGACAAATGAATTATTTCATCTTATTTATTTGTTGTATCCTGAAAGACTAGAATGATCTTTAAGCTGTATGAGCCTTAATGTCTCTTAAGTCACAATAAAATCATTTACTTGAATGTTTCTTATATTTATTTAAGTTACTTTGGTTTTAAGCAACAAAAACCATGTCAGGCTATTTTAAAGAAAAGGAGAATATATTAAAAAGGTATAGGGGCAAAAATGTGGACAGGTCTCTGGGAAGAACTGGAATCAAGAATTGAAACACTTTTTGTATCTAAACTCAGCTCCTCTCTGTACCACTTCATTATTTTCTCTTTCTCTCTGCAGGCTGACTCTGTTTCCCTTGAATCTGGAAGGTAGATGGCTGGCAGCACCATTCCAGTGGATTACACAGTGTCTTTTCAGGCACTCACACTATACAGCAAGGTTTCTCAGCCTTACACTATTGACATTTAGGCCAGATAATTCTTTGTGGTGAGGGCAGGCCTGTGCATTGTAGGATGTTTAGTATGAGATGCTGTAACACCCAACCTCTCCTACTTATGAAAATCAAAATGTTGCCAGATCTTGCAAATGTCCCCAGGGAGCAAATTTCACCTCAGATATCTGAGACCCACTGGACTAGATCATCTAGTTTTTATAATTCAACATCTAACTAACAAGAAAATCTGATTGGTCCATCTTGGGCTCTATGTCCAACTTGATTCAGTTAACTGATCCAATAGCCAAGACACAGAATCATGCAGCAAAAATTTTGCTTCCAGGTATCCATGCCAGTGAAAGGGGTGGGGTCAGTTCCCTGAAAAGGGGGATGAACAGTCACTCCAGTAGGTGTACATTACATTTCCTTAACCACAGAAGAAAGGTGTTCTAGCCTGACTCTACTATATTCACAGGTGGTTTAGGTGAATATTTTTTTCATAGATGTATTTATGATATGTGTATACCTTTAAATTTTTAACCCCAATCTTCTGTTGGGTTTTTGAAATAAAAATAGCTGATCTTTTCTCTTTTTAAAAAAATTTTTAAATTTGTTTTTAGAGAGAGGGAAAGGGAAGGAGAGAAACATCAATGTGTGGTTGCCACTCACACACCCCCTACTGGAGACCTGGCCCACAACCCAGGCATGTGTCCTGACTCAGAATCAAACCTGTGACCCTTTGGTTCGCAGGCTGGCACTCAGCCCACTGAGCCACTCCAGACAGAGCTGATGTTTTGATTTATTTCTTCAACAATTATTTACTGTGCCTCCTCTGTGCTAGGCACTGGGCTAGGCCCTAGTGAGCTACGTAGATTGGGTCCTGTCTACAGAGATTACATTTTAATTTCAGATTGATTTATTTAATGGTTACAGTGGTATAGTCCTACTTTGGATTTTTTGTTTCATTTTCAAAGCCATTTTACCTTTGAAATCAAATTACTACTTTTAATTTTAAAGTTTTAAAATCAGTTCATCTCTTCATATCACTATGGGGTTATGGGTCTGTCAGAACTGAATATTAGTCTTGGCATTATAACCAGCAGTTTGTGAACAGATGCCTGTGTTTTACTGGAAGAGTCACAATTTTGATCACTGAATCTCAGTTGCCCACAACCTTGGGAAAAAATTCCAAAGTTAGTCTTGATTCCTACCAGAAAAAAAATATAACAAAGTATTAGGAAGAGCATCTTGACATTTCTCAGATAACAGAAAAATAACTTACTGGGTTATTGGATTGCCAGCAAATAAGGATTTACTATGCTGTGAAGGTTATACAGAATGTCTCTGTCAGATTAAACAAAACCTGGGTTTATAGCTACTAATATGACCCATTTCCCCAAACATCATGCCACTCTTCTAGCCCTATGTGATCTTTGTTAGTATCCCCAGTGTATTGGGAGACACTGAAGGCTCATGGTGTTTTTTAAGGAAAGAGTTCCATGGTCATATGAGTTTGAGAAATGCTCCCTGTTCTATCCTCCTTAGGGAGAGTCACACTTAGGATGTCAAGGGCTCTGAGAAGTTTTCACTGCCATAGAGGTGTTGGCAAGAAATCTGGCAATATTTAATAAATTTAACGTGTGAATCCTATGTCCCAGCTCTCTATTCCTGGGTACATATGGAAAAGAAATTTTCTGGTGTATAAGATGTGCTAAAATGTTCATCAAATTCT
Source organism: Anoura caudifer (assembly GCA_004027475.1). NCBI lineage: Eukaryota > Metazoa > Chordata > Mammalia > Chiroptera > Phyllostomidae > Anoura > Anoura caudifer. The sequence continues at coordinate 207,693 of PVKU01002676.1, forward strand.
AATACATGGTAGCAAAGCCAATGGCAACCTCGGCACAGCAATCAGGATTAAATTACAAGGTAGTGAAGTGGAGGAAGCTGAAAACAGTGTTGCGAAAGTAAGAAACAACATGAGATTTCTAGTACAATACCATTACTGTAAAATTTAAAAAACATACATGTTATACCATGCTCAAAATATAGTTACCCAAGTGGAAGCTGAACAGTAAGGGCACTCATTAGAGTGGGTGCGTGTGTGGGGGTGGGGAGAGTAGGGAAACAGTAATAAAAGACTCAACTCAAGATGACATTTCACAGATTGGACATGTGCTTTTAACTTGATTCCCTCCCCCAAAGTCTGCTAAAATGGCATTAAAGTATTAAAAGGGACAGAAACCCGAGTTCAAAGAGAATAAAAAAGGTCAACCATTGAAAGAAGGTGATGGAATTTTGAAAGAAAGCAGATGGTCACATCCATCTGACCTATCAGGCCAGACAAAGCTGAAACCTCAGGGCCTGCGTGGAGGTAAGGCATTAAGAAGCAAATTCAGAAGATGGCGGCATGGTAGGAGGGAGCACATTCCACTTCCCCCTACACACAGGAGAAATACCTGGCTGATTTACAGTGGAACAGAGCAAACAGCCATCAGAAACATAGCATATTTGAAAACAGGAGATCGAAAACTGCAGTGGACATTGAAAAACCAGACAGTAAGGAGAGTACTTCAGAACAATAAGAACCCAGGGAATAGCGTGGAGACCAGGGTAGGGGCTGAGGCCCCAGCTAGCACTTGCCAGGCTCGCCACAAGACTCTAGGGAGGCAGCCAGGTCAACCCCTCCATCCCCAGCCAAACAAGGTTTTAGCTTCACAGGGATAAACCTGGTTGCTTGAAATCTCACAGACAAGAGTTAAGGTCTCAGTGCAAACAAGCTGAGGATGTGAACACCCACACATAGCCCAGGGAGGACTGCACGCCTGAGCTCGCTCAACGGCCGGTGCCCGCGTGCCATCAGGCCAGCTGCACACCTGAGCTCGTGCCATCCGGTCGGCTGCGTGCAGATCAGCGCCCGTGCATGACCACAGGGGGTTGCAAGATCATAGGTGCCAGCACGCTACCAGGGTATGCACACGCTTCCTCAGAACATACACCTGAGGCCCTGGGTACAGAGGACCTGGGCTAGCTCTGAGAAGAGTAACGCAAAGATAACTGAGTGCTGAACAGGGAGAAAAGCCATAGTGTCACCCCTTGGCCATTACAGCCAGCAAGACCAGAAAAACCAGCTTGGCAAGGTTGAAAACAGCAAGAGGGTTTTTTTTTTTTTAATTTTATTTTTTTCTATTATTTTTCATTATTTTTATTTTTCCCCCTCAACTCCTTTTGCTTCTCATTACTTCTTTCTTGTTTTATTCCTTTTTCCTTTCTTTCCAATTTTATCTCTTCTTCCTTCCTCTTTTTTCTTTTCTTTTTCTTTCTTCTCGTCTTTCTTCTCTTTTCATTTTTTTTCTTCTTCCTCTTCTTTCTTTTTAAATACCCATGAGTGAGACAAAAACAAAACAAAACAAAACAAAACAAAAACCCTGGAACTCTGAAAAAAACCAGAGTTGGTCCCAAAGAGGGGGCATCTCAACAGATGAGACAGTGGAAGCTGTGAACACCAGGATACCCAAACGAGACAGCACCACTGAATCTCACAAGTATTCTACCACAGAAGTTCACACCATAAACCCAGGGAGCCAGAACAAATAAATTTAAGAAGCTGAGGCTAACAAGAAGGGCCTCAGAAACAATGGGAATAAAAAGAAACAATCCCCAAATGAAAGGAAAGGAGGAAGCCCCAGAAAGAATGCTAAATGAAATGGAGGCAACTCAACAACCAGATTTTGAGTTCAAAGCAATGGTTATCAGGAAGCTCCATGAGCTCTTAATGAGCTAGCAGAAACTACAGGGAAGCTACGATGAACTCTCTGCAAACTATATCAACATGAAAAAGGAAATAGAAACTATCAACAAGGGCCAAGAGGAAATGAAGAATACAATTTCTGAACTGAAGAACACAGTGGAAGGAATGAAAAGCAGAATTGATGAAGCAGAAGATCGAATTAGTGAATTGGAGGACCAAGTAGGAAAAAAACAGCCAGAATGAGCAAGAAAAGGAAAAGAGGCTCAAAAATAATGAAGAAGGATTAAGAGAAATGCAATACAATATGAGACGTAATAATAGCCGTATAATAGGATACCAGAAGGAGGAAAAGAGCAGGGTATAGAAAACCTATTTGAAAAAAGTAATGATGGAAAACTTCCCTAATTTGATGAGAGAAAAAGTCACACAAATCCAGGAAACACAGAGAGTCCCATTCAAGAGGAACCCAAAGAGGCCCACTTCAAGACACATCATAATTAAAATGGCAAAATTCCAAGACAAAGAGAGAATCTTAAAGGCAGCAAGGGAGAAAAAGGAAGTAACATACAAGGGAGCCCCAATAAGGTTAGCAGCTGACTTCTCAATGGAAACACTCCAAGCCAGAAGAGAATAGCAAGAAATATTCCAAGTAATGAGAACCAAAGGCCTGCAACCAAGACTATTTTACCCAGCAAGGCTTTCAATCAAGATAGAAGGCCAAATAAAGAGCTTCCCAGACAAAAGAAGTCTAAAAGAATACACCTCTACCAAACCAGTTCTGCAAGAGATACTAAAGGGACTGATTTAAGGAAAGGAAGGGAAAGAGAGAGAGAGAGAGACAGAGAGGAACACAGGTATGAAAATGGCAATGAATCAGTACCTATAAATAATAACCTTAAACGTAAATGGATTAAATGCTCCAATCAAAAGGCATAGAATAGCTGAATGGATAAGAAAGCATGACCCACACATATGCTGCCTACAAGAGACCCACCTCAGGACAAAAGACCTACACAGACTTAAAATGAAGGGCTGGAAACAAATTTTCCAAGCAAATGGACAGGGGAAAAAAAGCCAGGGTAGCAATACTCATATCAGACAAAATAGACTTTAAAAGAAGAGCCATAAAGAGAGAGCCAGAAGGTCACTTCATAATACTCAAGGGAAGAATCCACCGAGAAGACATAAACATCGTAAATATATATGCACCCAACATAGTAGCACCAAAATACATCAAGAAAATCTTAAAGGACTTCAAGAAAGATATTGACAGCAACACAATTATAGTAGGGGATTTTAACACCCCACTGTCAAAAATGGACAGATCTTCTAAACAAAATATCAACAAAGATATTGTGGCATTGAACAACACTCTAGATGAAATGGACTTCACTGATACATATACAGCTCTTCATCCCAAAGAAACTAAATACACATACTTTTCAAATGTACATGGAACATTTTCAAAGATAGACCACATGATAGGACACAAAACAAGCCTTAACAATTTCAAGAAAATTGAAATCATACCAAGCATTTTCTCTGACCACAAGGGACTGAAACTAGTAACCAACCCCAAGGGGAAAAACCCAAAGCCCTCAAAATCATGGGGATTGAATAGCATGCTATTAAACAACGAATGGGTCAAGAATGAAATTAGGGAAGAAATCAAAAAGTTTCTGGAAACAAATGAAAATGAACCCACAACAACCCAAAACTTATGGGACACAGTGAAGGCAGTCCTCAGAGGGAAGTTCATAGCGATACAGCCCTACCTAAAAAAGATAGAAACATTTCAAACAAACAACCTAACCCTACACCTACAAGAACTTGAGGAACAACAACAAAGACAGCCCAGAGCAAGTAGAAAGAAGGAAATAATCAAGATCAAAGCAGAATGAAATGACATAGAGACTAAAAGCACAATTCTGAGGATCAGTGAATCCAGGAGCTGGTTCTTTGAAAAGATAAACAAAATTGACAAGCCTTTAAGCAGGCTCATCAAGAAAAAAAGAGAGAGGACCTAAATAAACACAATCAGAAATGAAAGAGGAAAGATTACAACTGATACCACAGGAATACAAAGGATTGTAAGAAATTACTATGAAGAACTGTACATCAAGAAATTTGAAAACCTAGGTGAAATGGACAAGTTTCTAGAAAAATATGATCTCCCAAAACTCAATGAAGAAGAAGCAGAAAGCCTGAACATACCAATAACAGCAGATGAAATGGAAGCAGTAATCAAAAAACTCCTAACACACAAAAGCCCTGGACCATATGGTTGCACAGGAGAATTTTACAAAGCATTTAAGGAAGAGCTAACCCCTATCCTTCACAGACTTTTTGAAAAAATCCAAAATGATGGAAAACTCCCAAACTCTTTTTACGAAGCCAGCATCATCCTAATCCCCAAGCCAGATAAAGACACAACAAAGAAAGAAAACTTCAGGCCCGTATCGCTGATGAACATAGCACTAAAATTCTCAACAAAATATTGGCAAACTGCATCCAACAATACATTAAAAAGATCATACATCATGACCAAGTGGGATTCATCCCAGGGATGCAAGGATGGTTCAATATTCGCAAATCAGTAAATGTAATACATCACATAAACAAAAGCAAAGACAAAAATCACATGATCATATCAACAGATGAAGAAAAAGCATTTGATAAGGTACAGCACCTATTTATGATAAAAATACTTAGCAAAGTGGGAATAGAGGGAGCATTCCTCAACATAATAAAGGCCATATATGAGAGACCTACAGCCAACATCATACTCAATGGGCAAAAATAAAATCTTTTCCACTAAGATCAGGAACAAGACAAGGCTGTCCACTTTCACCACTTCTATTCGATATAGTATTGGAAGTCTTAGCCACAGTGATTAGACAAGAAAAGAAAATAAAAGGCATCCAATTTGAAAGGAGGAAACAAAACTATCATTGTTTGCAGATGACATGATAGTGTACATAGAAAATCCTATAGACTCCGCCAAAAAGCTGCTTGACCTAATAAATAAATTTGGCCAAACAGCCGAATACAAAGTCAATATCCAGAAAACAAAGGCATTTTTGTATACCAACAATGAAAGAGCAGAAGCAGAAGTCAAGGAAAAAATCCCATTTGATATAGCAAAAAGAAAAATAAAATACCTAGGAATAAACCTAACCAAGGAGGTAAGAGACCTGTATGCAGAAAACTACACAACACTGAAGAAAGAAAGGAAAGAAGATACAAACAAATGGAAACATATACCGTGTTCATAGATCAGAAGAATTAACATCATCAAAATGTCCATACTACCAAAGCAATTTACAGATTCAGTGCAATACCTATTAAAGTACCAATGGCATATTTCACAGACATAGAGCAAACACCTCAAAACTTTATATGGAACCATAAACAACCTTGAATAGCTGCAGCAATTTTGAGAAAGAGCCAAGTAGGAGGGATTACAATACCTGATACCAAACTGTATTACAAGGCCACTGTAATCAAAACAGCCTGGTACTGGCACAAAAACAGGCACATGGACCAGTGGAATAGAACAGAGAGCCCAGAAATAAACGCAATTCTCTATGGTCAATTAATATTCGATAAAGGAGGCAGCAACATAAAATGGAGTAAAAATAGCCTCTTCAACAAGTGGTGTTGGGAGAACTGGACAGCTATGTGCAAAAAAAATGAAACTGGAGCACCAACTTACACCATACACAAAAATAAACTCAAAATGGATAAAAGATTTAAATATAAGCTGTGACACCATTAAAGTTCTAGAGGAGAACGTAGGCAGGGAAATCTCAGATATTTCGCACAGTAACATTTTTATTGATATGTCCCCTAAAGCAAGGGACATAAAGGAAAGAATAAACAAATGGGATCTCATCAAAATGAAAAGCTTCTGCATGGCTAAAGAAAACAGTATTAAAATAAAAAGAGAACCAACTGTATGGGAAAACATATTTGCCAATGATACCTCAGACAAGGGTTTAATCTCCAAAATATATAAAGAACTTACATGACTCCACTCTAAGAAGACAAGCAACCCAATTAAAAAATGGGCAAAGGACTTGAACAGACACTTCTCCAAGG
>PVKU01002677.1:0-137801 GCA_004027475.1 Anoura caudifer
CCCAATCTGGCAAAGGAAATAGACTTCCAGGAAGTCCAGGAAGCTCAGAGAGTCCCAAAGAAGGTGGACCCAAGGAGGAACACACCAAGGCACATCATAATTACATTAGCCAAGATTAAAATGAAGGAGAGAATTCTAGAAGCAGCAAGGGATAAAGGGACAGTCACCTACAAAGGAGTTCCCATCAGTCTGTCAGCGGATTTCTCAAAAGATACCTTATAGGCAAGAAGGGGCTGGAAAGAAGTATTCCAAGTCATGAAAGTCAAGGACCTACACCCAAGATTGCTCCATCCAGCAAAGCTGTCATTTAGAATGGAAGGGAAGATAAAGCGCTTCTCAGGTAAGGTCAAGTTAAAGGAGTCCATCATCACCAAGCCCTTATTATATGAAATGTTAAAGGACTTATCTAAGAAAAAGAAGATAAAAAATAGGACAGTAAAAAGACAGCAAACTCACAGATATTAACAACCACACCTAAAACAAAAGCAAAATAAGCAAACAACAAGACCAGGAGCAGGGACAAAGAAATGGAGATCACATGGAGGGTTTGTAACAGAGGAGTGGGAGGAGGAAGAGGGAGAAAATGTACAGAGAACAAGTAGCATAAACGGTGAGTAGAAAATAGACAGGGGGAAGGCAAGAATAGTGTGGGAAAAGTAGAAGCTAAAGAACTTATGACACATGGACATGAAGTAAAGGGGGGAATGTGGGTGGGAGGGTGTGTGCAGGGTGGAGGGGAATGATGGGGGAGAAATGGGACAACTGTAACAGCATAATCAATAAAATATAATTTAAAAAAGAAAGATAGTTCAGAGGACTCAGGAGCCAACCATAGATAATGGTCATGATATAAAAAAATCTCAAAAAAATGTAAACAGGATGGATGAAAGCTCTTTTTTTGGCTCTGGAGACACTTTCCTCTTGACCGTATTTCATTACGCTAGCACTTCAGTGTCTGGGTTGCGTTCTGCTTTTCCTCCCCTTTAGCATGTGCAGGTTTCAAAATCAGTCAACCAATATTACCTTGTTGTTTTGTCCTTCCATTCAGCGGCTGATGACAAGCACAAGAAGATAACCTGCCTTTCTGAAATGACATTTCTGAAATCTATTCCCTTATTACATCCTGCTCTTTGAATTATTTTACAAACACACATGGAGATAGAAGCTGCACGTTGTGGGTTAATTCTAACAGTGGTGTTGAGACCTTGTGGGTTCACACCTCCTGCTCCCAAGGGTTGGCCCTCAACAGTTTCTTTCTGTAACCCCCAAATCAGTGTAGGCAAAGAGGATGGGCTTGGCTCTTGGAGCTCAGGGAACAAGAAGAAGGGAACACTTGGATATGAGAGTCTATTATAACCACAGCTCGGAAAGATAGCCAAAAATATGTAATCCAGTAGCTCTGTCTGAAGTCGTTGTCATAAAGAAAATATTTATCAGCAGAATCTTTATTAACTAAGCAATGTGAAAGATCCAACCAATTATTATTTCATATCCAATAATAAAATTTAAAAATCAACTTAGGTTATAGAAATTTCAAGTGTCACAATATGCACTTTCCTCCTTGCAATATACTCCCACCCTCTGCCCCCAGACACTAGAAAAACTGCAGTATTAATCTGGTGGCAGCAATGCTTGGCTCATGGTAGGTGCTCAGTGATTGCATGTGGGAGGAAAGGGAAGGGAAGGGAGGGAGGAAAACTCTCCATGCCACGTGCAGTTCAAGCCCTGGTTTTCGGGCAGGACTGCACAGTAACAGAGTGATGAGAACATGCACAATTGTTAGGACTTCCAACATCATCCCCTCGTGCTGTTGACAGTTCTGATACACAAAACTTCTATTATGAAATTCCCCTTATATCTAATATTAATCCTCTCCGCTTGATCTTAAGCCCCCTTACTCTGATTCTATCTCAGAGGAGAAAGTGAATAGCTGGTCTCCATATTTGGAACAATAATTGTTCATACATTTAAAGAGAGTAAGTCATCACCTCATTGCCTTTTCTTCTTCCCCTTAATGATTCCAATTCCCACAGCCTTTCTCCATAGATCCTATTTTCTAATCCCTTAATCCAATGATGCCTATTAACACTCAGTTCTAAGTCAGCAAAAACAGCATGTTGTCCAATGGCAGTATCAGAAGATCCACAACAAACACCCCTGACATGAGGAGCTTCTGTTTCACCTCCTCAGATCCCCTCTGTAGAGTCTGGAGAGAGCAATGACACTCCCTGGCCTCTTCTCTGAGGCTGGGAAGTGAAACAGGGTTTGCACAGGTGCGTTTGGGCCATCGCCAAACACGTACTGGCCTACTTTACAGTCTCACAATATCCTGGGCACAGATACACAGGGGAAAACCAAACAGATGTGGTTCCTGTGTTCATGAATAGTCTATCGGTTTGTGTGTGTGCTTGCATGCATGTGAGTGTGTGTGAGTGCATGCATGTGAACAGAGAGAGAGGCTGTTTTGCTTCGTCAGTCAACAGCTTTCAAGTGGAGTATTTCATAGCAGTGATTGACTTCTGTTGTATTATCACCAAACAGATCACTCTAGTCCTTAGGTGCTGGTATCACAGAGCATTTGTACCTGGAGTTAGTGCAGTTTCCTGGATATTGCTAGCCTAAAATGATAACTGGGGCTTGGGGAGCCCAAATAATAACCCAAACACAGTCTATATAAGGAAAGCCATCTTCTGGTAGGTGAGGCAAGGAAGAGGGAGTGGTCTTGCAAAACACATGTCTTGCCTCTTTGGGGAAAAGACAAGCAAAGATGCAAGCCATGCATATCCTTCTGTAATTCTGGCCCAGACAGCCCCTTTAAGGCCTGTTTACATCTTATAGCCTGAAAATGCACCATCATCATTTCTTGAAGTCATTACTCAGAACACAGCCCCACTGCATTTCATTTTTATTATCCCCATTTTAGGAACGATTAAATGGAAGCAGGGAGCAGTAGCAATGAAGCAAATCATGAGAGGCTCTGATAAAGACAGAAGCGTGAATGCTTGTTGGAGCTGCTTCTCTGTGCCAGACTATTTTTAATGCAAGTTTATGCAGCTGTCCTCCACTTACAAATGAACCTGCTGGGCACACAATTATTTTTCACCATTCCAACTCACTATGCTATTCCTGCATGTGTGTGTGTGTCCCTGTTTCCTTTTTAAATGTTCTTCTCTACATTCCTACATACCAGAGAGATGTGCTTGGCTTTCTGTGAATATAATTCTGACCTAGAGATCTCTTTGCTATTCCAGCCCCAACCCCATGCCTCCTTAGTGGCTACTTACACAGTATCCCATTAAAGGTTCACAAGAGCACATTCTACTTGTTTTTAAAAAGGAGGATAATGAGCTATATATAAAATCTGTGTATGTTTGGAGTATTTTCAGAGCAAATACATAAGACATTGGAAATAATGACTGCTCTGGGGAGGGACCTGGAGGAACAAAGGAGCACAGCTGATAAGAAGCATTCTTTTTACCATGTGAATTTTTTATACCATTTAACTTTATACTATGTGCAAACACTACCTTAAAAAATCACACAAGTAAGGTGGGGACTACCAATTGATATTTGCTGGATATTGGCTGTATTCCAGTCACTATTAACCATTGTTTTACTATAAAATCTCCTTTAATCTTTATAGCAGCCATTTGTAAAGCCCTATTTTACAAAATGGAAATAGGCTCAGGTGATATCAGTCACTCAGTTTACACGGCTGACAAATGACAACATGAACTTGGCTCTTTCTGATTTCCCAAACCATGCTCAGTCCCATAGACTATGTTGCCTGGACTTCAATTCATTTGAAAGAGACCACATTAGTAGCTTTGAAACTGCTTCTGAAAATCCTGAAGGAATACTGTGAAATCCCATCACATGGTTCACACCAACAACTTGATGAATCTTCCTCAACCTGCTCATGGAGGCTGTTTCAGCACGACTCCCCTGGGAATGGGACCTCATGGAGGGCTGCCCGCAAGTTCTTTGCTGGCCCTCAGAGAGCTCCTGCCAAAGGTGGGAATTGCGCCTGTTCTCACACTCCCTTCAGTAAACCTCACTGGCTAAATGGGAGACTTTCAGGAAGAAGTGAAGTAGCTGGACAATGTTCTAAATTTCCTAAGCATATGGATTCTTCATTTGTTGAGCAATTATCTTTCGAGTGTACACTCTTCTTAAGTGTAAGAATAATAGAAAGCAGGAACAAGGCCCTTGTTCCCATGGAGTGTTCACCCTGGTGTGAAGAGACAAGTGATAAGCAAACAAGCAGGCAAATAAGCAAAACATCGGATAGTGAGTATGTTGAAGAAAATTAAAATAGACTGTTGCGATAGAGTGACTGGGTGGCTACTTTATCTCCAGTCAACAGGGGGCCTTCTGAGGAGGTAGCATTTACCTAAAGGGTGAGCATGACAAATATGCCCTGGGAGCTATCATCCTCAAAACTCCAAACTCCGGTTTCCTTTGTATGCTGCAGCTCTCATCCCATTTTCACTCTAAGCATCTACTTATTTACAATGTGAATTTGTAATCCCAGCAGTTAGAGCTGGAAAAGACCCTATAAATGGTCTTACTCTTATTCCATGATTTTAGGCACAAAAAAAGGACAATCTAGAAAACTGAAAAGAGCAGGTCACACAGCTAGTTAGCATGACTGAGAGTCCAATCTCTCAGCTCGTGTTTCTTCGATAAATCTAGATTCCTTCCCTGCTTATCTTCTTTTTCTTCCCTTTTCATTGAATTTGTTAGGGTGACACTGGTTAACAAAATTATACAGGTTTCAGGCACACAATTCCACAGCACATCATCTATATACCGTATTGTGTGTTCACCACCCAAGTTATCTTCCCAGTGCCCATTTCCTCGCTGTACAATCCTACCCTGGTATCTACCTCTCTGGATTCCAAGGGTGCTATATCTTCCCTGGGCAAGGGGGTACCTTCTGGAGTGGTATGGGAATCCTGAGAATGCAGAAGAGCACTGAGGGGCCAGGGTAACAGTGGAAGAAAAGGTATAACTCCCCACAGTGCAATTTCACCACCTTTCAGACATGCCCTGGTGCTGTGCCTGGCTCCTGCCGCCCCTTCCTGCCCACAAGTGAGCCCTAGCCAGGGCTTCTAAGTCTGGGAGCTGTGCGCTCGGTGAACTCAGTGAGCACCAGAGATGTCTCTTCAGCAGAGCTCCTTGATTTAACCAGGTCAGCACGAAAACGTTCTATTCTGTGATTTCAGCCCCTCCCAAAGTGCTTTGCAAAATGAGTAACCACATAATTTCTTTAAATAATAAGTTCCCTTAGCATGTTGGAAATTTCAACCTACATAAAGATCTTATTCCCCCCCACCAAAAAAAAAATAAATAAAAGAACAACTATTGTATCAGGGATAACAGCATAAGCTTGGATTCTTAATGATGGATTTTAGACTCTTGTGTTATGTAATGGTTCTCACTTATTCGACACATATTTATTGAACTGCTCTATGCAACACACTCTTCCAGGTCACTGTGAGGACACAACAATAAATGACACAGCCTCTGTCCTCTGGAGGCATGCACACACACAGCTCTAACACGGACAGATGGGATGAGTGCTACAACAGAGGGAAGGACAAAAGCTATGGGAGAGAAGGGAGTGAGAGATTAAATCTCAGTCAAACATCAGGGAAGGAGACAGCAATATTTTAATTGGGTTTCAAAGGAAGGTTATGATTTGTATTAGTATACAATTCATCCCAGGGAAAAAGAAACCTCATGACATGTTGCATGTACAGGCACATGCTCTCAGAACAGAGAGGAGTCCAATATAGCTTAATGGTGAGATGGCAAATTAAGAAGGAAAGACAGGAGTTAGAAGGTAGGTCAGAGCTTTGAATGCAAGAATAGATAAAGTTTGGACCCAATCCATAAACCACAGAAGCTTTGAGTGGGTTTGGGGCAGAAAAAGAACAAAATCAGAATTGTGCCTTATGAAGCCTGTTCTGTAGCCATGTTTATTTAGGACAGATCTGAATGGACAAAGGTAGGCATCAAGGACAGGGAGGCATCTCACATTATTGCTCAGTCATATAAAAAGTAAGGAATAAATTCAAGAGCTAGAATAAAGGTAGAATTGGTAAGGAAAGAGGGGATCCAAATTCCAGGGAGGAGGATCTAGTTTTGGAAAGGAATGGGGACCACAGGCCTCAGATTCCAGCCTAAGGAAGAGAAGTCAGCACAAGTGACAGTATGTGGTGTCTCTTTAAGAAAGGACAGTTTTAGATGCCCCATACCTGAGATGGCAATCATGGGTCTACTGCACAAAAGCTACATCAGCTGGACATCTTCTGATCCACATATGAGGCCTCAGTTATTAATAACTCCTCTTTTGGATATACACAGAAGTGCCTATTACATGTGAGGGTCCCAGCTCACATCTTAAATTATTTTGTCTCTATAGCAGCAGTGAAGTACAGCTTGATTGGGATGTAGAGCAGGAGCCAAGTGAACAACCATTTCTGAACAAGTAATGTTCAGAAATTCTCTGAGTAGAAGAAGGAAGGCAACTTTAATCAAGAACACCAGGCATAGTGCAAGCCTTACACTGTGCCCTGAAATGAGGAACAACCTGACAGGTAGATGTCTTTCAAGAATAAGGTCCTAGGTTCCACTACCCGAGCCACATAGGCCCAGTTCCACAGGTGAGCAGTCACATACTACTTGTCCAGGGTTCTCTGTGACAAGACTGTGAATTTCAAGTTTATTTCTGGCCTCCGTTTTCTGGCTACTCTCTCTAGAAACACATAGCTTGGTTTCCATCCTAGTCAGAGTCATACTGACATCTGAAAGCCTGTTCTCAGCCAATTGGCCCATGGAGTTGGTAGAAATTGCCTTAAATCAATGTTTCTGATGTGTTTCACAGAATATGAATTTCAGGAACAAAGAGGTGCTATGTTAAAATAATTTTGGGAATTGCTAAATTGAGTAAGATTAAATGTTTCTTTGATATAAGATACCTCTGAATCTTCAAATGCTAATAAGTTCTGAGAACCTCTCTGAATGAGAAAGAGTAGGTAGCATCTCCCAACCTTATTTATCTGCAGAGCCATTTTTCAAGGAAAGCATCTCAACAGGCCAGTGACCCACAGAACACACTGAGAATTACCAGTGATGGCATTATTCTCAGCAGCATTTGTATTAATTAGGAATCCAGGACAATAACAAAAGCTAATACCTATGGAGTGCTTACCATGTGCCAGGCACCTTTTTAAGTGTTTTGCATATAATAATACATTTAATCTTCATAACGACCCTGTGATATTGGTACTATTATTATTCTCATTTTACAGATGAGGAACTGGAGGCACAGGTAGCTAAGAGATCTGCAAAAGGACCTAGGTAGACCAGTTAGTGAGCAGGGGAACTGGGAATTAAACCTAGGCAGTCTGGCACCAACAGAAATTAATTTCGAATGGCAGCATTTCAGACACTGTGATCAGCTGGCCATGGGAGAGATCCTGAGAAGAGCCTGGCATGACAAGCCTCTAATCACACTAAATCCATACCTGCCTGCTCATAAATTAGGCCTCCCCAGTATACTATGTAGGACACAACTTCTAAATCGTACCACTGATACTTTCTTCACCAAATTGTGTTACGTTGTACATGTGTGATCTTCCATTAAGACAAAGTTAAGATTCAGACAACACCGTAACCAATAAAATGACAGTACATAAGAAAATAATCTCTTGGTTAACCAGCATAGCAAGATAGTGAAGATATAAGTTTGAGAAATGGCTTCTCCTGTGTTCTCAAAGTATTGACTTCTTGCTCCCCACCTCAGAAACCACAAGCAAGAAACTTTTCAGTTCATGTATCACAAAATTTTACACCCCTACCCCTCCAGTGTGCTCAAGAATTGCCAAAGACATGTCCTACCCTCTCCCACTTCCTCTCCTTGTTCAGAAGGATTATCACCAGTTTTGGGTGCATCTGGTAGCCATCTTCGCTGAAGGACAGATTCCTCCCCTCAAAAGTGACATTGATCAGGTACCTGTGAAGACAAAATAAAAGGAAGGTTAGAAGCATGAAGAAGGTATGTCCAGAACAAGACAGCTAGGGAAACTGAGAGAAAGGTGGATGGAGATAGACACGTAGATAGATACACAAACACCATGTGAAACGCGGTGCTCCTCAAGCTCCCATTTGATTACTCAATAGAGTCATCAGGTTCTCGCATAATACGGATAATATAAGAACACAATATAATAATTTAAAATAAGGGCACCAAGTTTGAGTTCAGTCTATAGTTATGACTGAGCAAATTACTTAGCCTTTTGAACATCTACAAAAAATAGAGAGCCTTTTTCTCTATCTACAAAAAAATGGGGTCATAAAGAAACCGACTTTATTAGGTTTATATGGCTTAAATGAGACAACTTGCCATGGGGCGGGTGCACAGTAAACCCTCGTTGTGTTAACAATTTGTTTTAAAGTGGTGGATAAAAGGGCAGAGGTGATAGAAACTAGAAAAGAAAATAGGAGTGTACCAAGACAACTTTCTGCTAAGAAAGGTGGCATATTGGAGCTTAGGATCTCTCCCCCTCCCAGAGACATGCACAGGACTTTAATCTCTTGCTAAGATCCTGCCCATCCCATAGTTCTAAGAGGTGCAAGATGAGCCCAGCTGTCAGGGATCTGGTTCCACAAGATGCATTCTGGAAACTAGGGTTATTGTCCTGCGTATAGTGATTAGAAAATACCGGGGGCAGAGGGAGAACAAGGGAGAGACATTTCACAGAGAGGTCTAGATATAAGCTCATAAATTAGCAGAAACTCTGGAAATAACCAGAGTCAGACCAATGAAATTGTCTTCCTCCACAACACCTGCACCTCCCGCTCACCCCATCTACCCTATTGGCCGCTCTGATCTAATGAAGATCTCCCTCATTGGGAATTCCCACAGGCGTGCTCATTACAACCAAATTAGTGCAACTGTGCTGATGGTAATTAATGTCGCTTTACCATAATGGCCCAAGGAATCAATACTGATTAGCTCTGTGTCCACAAGACATACTATTCGGGAGCCTTGGGTCTGATGCTACTGTGAGATGTGTCTCTGTTAAGAAGCAAAAAGGATATCTTGTCATTGCCCTGAACATTCTGAAGGGCTGAGATGTGACCAACAATGATTTCCTAACACTATATTAAAGGAGAGAAAAAGAAAGCATCAGGAGGCAGCTTAAAGGTTCCTCTTTTATGCCTTCTCATTCAATGAAACTGTGAGACTCTTCTTAGACTCTTCCAGGTAACATTAGGTTAAGCAACAAAGTTGGTAGGATGCACATCCTTTAGGCAATGATAAGAATGACTAGGCATCATGAGCCAAACTCCCACGGACCGCTTCTCACTTCTAGGGCTGCTGGGATTTTTAAGCCTCTCATTCTCTGGTCTTACGTAGCTTCACAAATGCAAACATAAAGAACCCTGAAGATCTCAAAGAGTAGAGATTTTCAGAATCTCAGAATTCAAAGAAACCAACACAATCAACTAGCTTACCAGTTCTTGCAGTTCATACTCCCCCTCTACAGCATCATAAAACTGGGCATCTTAGCTCTTCTTGAATATTCCCACTAATGGGGAGCTTATCACTCTACTTTCCACCCTCAAGGGAGCATCTTACTGCTGCCTGCAAGCCCTTGATCCTGGTTCTCCTCCATGTGAGAGCTCTTGAAGTATTTAAAGACATTTATCATGTATCCCTTATAAAATGTTTATCTTTGAAGAAACCTTAAGCTCATTTAAACATAATTTCAACTTCATAGATGAGGAAAGTGGAGCACAGACAGGTCAAATTGTTTGTCCAATGTTCCACAGCTAACTGCAAGAAGAAACAACATTTTAAGCCACATTCTCAGTCCCATGTCCTCTCTGCCATAGCACCTTGATCCTCACATGCCACATTGGGTTTAATATCTCCAGTTCATTCATATAGTTATCATATGCTATGGCTTCAGGTTGCCTCCCACTAACTGCTCTCTCTGGATGTTTCCAATTGATTAAACTGTAGCATCCCTAGTTCAACCCAAATGTCCCACATGGCACACATCCGCTCCACACTCTGCACTGCTCCTCACCTCTCACTCGGTGATGCTTGCTCAAGCCCATGCCTCCTATAGTTTTCAACGACTTCAACACTCCAACCAAAGCCTTGCATCATTCATTTCAGGGAATATAATTACAAAAGTATACAACAAAATATTTTAAACAAACAAAGCAGATTTGAGTACCCAACATAACAACTTGGAAAATACGTTACTATACTGCATTGCTTAGAATAATTTCTAGAAGTCTTGAGAGAAGGTTTATGAGACACACAAAAAATTTAGTCTCATCTCTCTTTTAGAAGAAAGCAAGCAAGAAGGGAGAGGGGAAAAAAAGGAAGAAAGGGAGAGAGAGAAGGAGGAAGGGAAAAGAGAGAGAGAGGGAGGAAGGGAAGGATAATGAGAGAGGGGAGAGAGAGAAAGAGGGAAGGAAGATGGAAAGAGAGAAATAACTTATCTCCATTGCTCTGAATAATTCTGACTTTATTTAAAACACCATTAAGAATATTTAAAAGAAAGTGTCAATTTCAGAAGGCAATTATAAAAGAGAAGTTCCAAAAATAATTGAATAGGCAGCATGAATGGAAATAAGTGTATAGCCTCTCAGGATGATTTCTCTGAAGGGGACAGCATTGAATTCAGTGTTTAAGTTGAGAAATTCAAACTTTGAGAAAATAAACCACACTAATGGGCAATGCAATTGCTCTATAGTTAAATTTCTTTAGTTATCTCTGCTCCAAATACTTCTGATTTTCCTTATAAATTTTTCTCTTTCTGATACGTTCACCTTCCAGTTCTACAGGTTCATTTTATTTCACCCAGGCACTGCTCACATATTTTACACTTTTCGAAAATATTTTAAAAATTTTATGACAATACAGAAAATATTTTTCTCCAAACTATCCTTTAATCATTGATATCTTTTAGCACTATTTAGATTAATCATTCACATTGTGTTTTTTCTGAGTAATTTCCTCTGACATGCCAACATTTAGCTATTAGTGAGGAGCTTACAAATGTCCACCTGCCTCAAGCAAGGATGCCCTTTGAATAGCAGAACAAACTATCCACTCATTGGTAATGAAAAATGTGAAAAAATTATTAGTCGTATGGTCACTCCTAGATATGTGAGTAGGACTTGACACCTGAACCTAAATTTTTCCTCTTTAAACTAGACACATCATTTTTAACTCCAATTTATCAGATAAGGCTATTGTGATGATCACATAAAATAATGAATAAAAACTATATAAAATATAAATGTAAAGTTATATAATAAAAAGATTCAGAAAAAGAGTGTATAAGCATGATTTGAGTACTTGCCTCATTTTGGATTTCAGCAAGAGTGTGATGATTACATTGAACCAAACTCAATTATCCATAGAACACAATGGAGGAATGGAGAATGCCTTCCACATATGGAGGATAAGCTAGGTCAAGTGGTGATATTAATCAATTTAACTTTCCATAAGACATGAAATTACCCAACCGCTTTTGGATCTGACTGCACTTCGTCAATTCTGAATATTAATTGAAACCTTAACGTTCCCATGTGTAAATCCTCAGTAAAGGATTAAACTACAAGATTAAAAGATGCCACAGCTCTTTTGTTTTACCTTAAATGGTATTCCCAAGTAGGCAATCAGGAAGCCTAGCTTCAAGTGGCAGTCAAATTCAGAAGCTCTACCCATATATAACACTCTAATCCCCCAAAAGGCCCATCAGGGTTTGTTATATAAAAAATAGTGCTTGACTTGTCTCTGGGATGTAGCCTGACCCACAAAAAACCTGATGGCCTGTCTCATAAAGTTCTAATACTACAAAAATCTGAGATTGCTAAAACTAGGAGAAAACTTAGAAACTATCTACTGAGAACTCTCATTTCAGAAAGAAGAAAATAGTCCCTACGATGCTATCCAATTCTCCAAGGTAACCTTGACCTGCCTGTTCAGGATTGGAGTTCAAGTCTTCTGATTTTCAGTTCAGTGCTCGTTTTGCTATATCACTAAGTGCACTGAAATCAGTTTTGCAAAGCCTCAGAGGTGCATTTTAGCAATCTCACGTCACAAATGCCTTAGACTATGTAGATCCCTAGTACAGACCAAATAAAATGAAGTCCATCTCATCTCCTGCTTGACTCCTTGTTAAGAGCCACAGAACCCTGATGGGCTCAGAGCCAATACATTTGTTTTATATGGCCAGAGTCATACTCCAGTGGGTTTAATAGGATCAAGCTGAGGTAAAAAGCCCTTGTGCCTCTTTGACTTTGCCCATGACCCTCAGAGCTCATCCACTGTACCACCTTGATACCTAAAGCAATGATTTGCAGTATGCCCTGCATGGGAGGTGTCCCAAAGATCTCTGCCAGAATTTTCCTGCAAACCTAGCACCAATGATACTCATTTTGCCCTCCGTATTTTTACAAGGCACTAGATTTTTTCATTAATATTTGTTAATGTGGTAATAAGAGAAGTAAGTCACTTATCTAAAACTTTTGTTTTCGATAAAACAGAGGACATCCAGAAGGGTTTTGTGCTTTGCTGGAAACAGGATCTGGAAGTCCTGACCCCCAGTACAGCATTTTGTCCACTCATTGCCATGCCTCACAAGTGGTGAAATTTCCCATAGCTCTCAGTTTCCATTCTCCAGTTTTTAAGAGCAAAGTAATAAGGAAACACAGTTCCAGGCAGAAGACTTGAATTCTTGACCTTTGCTTATAATTTTCTAGCTCTGAAAATCTACAACTCTGTAACTGTGTCTTCAGTGTCACTTACCTTTTAAAGCATTCAGCGCCCTCATCTATAAAACACCATCTTACCATATTTTTCAGACTATAAGATGCACGTTCCTGCCCCCAAATTTGGGAGGAATAATAGTCGTTAATGCTGCTGTTGAGTTCTGTTTGCATTTACATGGGCAAAATATTATGTTATTTATGTTATTAAATATTTTACCATATTTTTTTCTTCAGAATTTTTTTCCTCAAAATTTTTTCCTATTTTCCTCCTCTAAAACCTAGGTGTGTCTTATGCTCCAAAAAATACAGTACTTGCCTCATGAGGGAAGTTCAGAGATGCTCCTTGACATGCTCTCTGTTTCTCCATTTCATCTGGCCAAATACTATGGCTATTACATTATTAGACTCCACCATCTGAATGGCAAAACCACAAATTTTTCAAAATATCTTTCTCTGGTCTCCTTTTAGAAATTACTATTTTGTGTAAATGTTTTCTCTTGAAAGGGTAGAAACAATTTCCTACAGGATTAGAAATAGTGAACTTTAATTATTTAAAAGCTCCCTGATTAGGGGCCAGTACTGGGGGAAAGAGGTAAAGATAGTTAAAAATTAGATATTCAATATTACAGTTTGGTAGACTAAATAGAAATTTCTGAATTTTCCCCCAACTTAGAAATTCATAATTATTAAAATGCACCTGAACTGACCAATCCATGATGTGGTCAACATGGCAGGGAACAGTTCTCTTCTGACTTACCAATGGGCTCTTCTGGATCAAATCCAGAAGAAACATCTCATTAGTAAGACATCCTACACTCAAATGACTGACACAGGCAATGCCTCCAAACTGCTGGCAGAAAGAAACTAAGGAGAAACAAACAAAAAAATAAGTTACTGGGGGAGGAAAGGAATGCAGTATGAGCCATACACACCCTCCATCATCATTGCTACCACCAGGAGGGCCAGCCATCAGTGTAGCGTGAAATTTAAGAATAAGAATACCACCTCTGTTCAAATCCTTGATCCACAAGTTCAAAAGTTATGTGACAATGTCTCCAACGGGTGTGAATTATTCTTGCCAGCAATAGTTTTCTTCTTAAGAAAAGGGATTTGCAGACATTTTGAAAGTTTCCTTTGACATATAATGTCATATATAAAAATATTAAATCATGCTGTTGAGCAAAATAATTTGAAATAACAGTTCTCCTAAGCTGTCACATAAAGTCCTTTTCCCTTAGTTTTTCAAAATGATACCTAGTAGAGAACCTCAGGAAAAACTAACTTAAAGAGCGGATTATAATATTAATTTATGATTACTTGAGGCATGTTAAAAATAGTTTGTCTTCCAGTGGACAAAAATTTTTCTCTGAAATGGTATTTATACCATTAATTTATTTGGGTATAAAATAATTCTTTGCAAATCATAAAAGGTTCATGTTTGGGCTGGTCCCTATCTTAGCTATTTAAATTCTAAATTCATAGTGTTAAATTAATTAGATGTTAAAATATCTTGAAGACTGACATATAAATTTAATACACTTCCTCTCCCCTGCTGTTGGTGAGATTGTACTTTGGTTCCTTAGCAGTCTAGGCTGAACTGCCTTCATCTGAGGAGTAAATGGTAATGCATCAGTCAGTGAGCCAACTATTCCAAGGGAAAAGCTTTCTCATGACCCTATGTCTCACAATGAAAATTTTCTGAGAGTTATTACCTGAATTCTGTTTCATGACTGAATGCCATGAATTACCTTCATCTGAAAGGCAAGAACAGAGAGAAGTACTGTGGAGAATTGCCCAACCATCTCTGCTTGAACATAAGAGGGTGAAGTATATCAACCTTCCTCTATAAAGATGCTAAATCAATGAGCATTCTGAGTGGCTCTGCCACCAGCTGTGATGTCCTCAAAGCTACCCATCTGTACCCTTTCAACAAATGAGGTCAATGTGGCAGGCCATGGCCAGGGACCAATTCTCCTCTGAGCTGACCTATAGGTCCATCTGGGATCAAACCCAAAAGCTTGTTCTCATTAGTGAGATATATACTATACTCAAATGAATGAAAAGGTCTGTACAATGCTTCAAAACGCTTAGTGGTGGACAAAAAGAAAATAAAAGAAAAATAGAATAAGTTAAGCAAAGAGGAGAGGAACACAGTATATTACACACAAATAGAACAACAATAACAACAGGCAGTGTAGTGTGGCACGTAAGAGCCAGGACACTGCACTCGGGTGGCCTCTGCTCAAATCCTTGATCCACCACTGGGAAGCTGTGTTCTCTCACCAGTTATTTAACCTCTCTTAGCCTTAGTTTCCTCACCATAAAATGCGTGAGTATTAATAGTACTTATCTCATAGGATAGTTATGAGGATTAAATGATTCTGTGTTCACAGAAGTCTTCGAATTGCACTTACCTACACCTATGCATAATGAGCCTTATGTTTTAGCTGCTGTTGCTGCTGTGATTGCCTTTGGGGGTGGTATCATTTGTATATCAGAGAATGTTAGAGTTTGCAGGAACTTTTGGATCACAGTCTAACCTTTCTTATTTGGAGCGGAACACACTGAGGCCTGGAGAGATGCTGCCAACTCTTTGGTTGCAAGTCTCTCAATTCCTGAATCTTCATTTTTCCACAATACAGTAGCCCTACCCCTACCTCATTATCTGCAGTTTTGCTTTCCATGGTTTCAGTTATCTGTGGTCAACTGCAGTCCAAAATATTAAATGAAAAATTCCAGAAATAAGCAATTCATAAGTTTTAAATTGCACACAGTTCTCAGTATTCTGATAAAATTTTGCACTATCCTGTTCCATTCCACCCAGGGTTGTGAATAGTTTCATTGTCCAGTGTATCCATGAGCTATATGTGCTCCTCACCCATTGGTCACTTACAGCAGCCACCTCAGTGATCACATTGACTGTCCTGGTATCGTAGGGCTTGTGTTCATACAATCTTTATTTTACTTAATGGCCTCAAAAGCCATTCACATAACCTTTATTACACTATATTGTTGCAAATGTTTAGTTTATTATTAGTTATTGTTGTTAACCTCTTACTGTGCCTAATCTATAAATGAAACTTTATCATAGATATGTATGCATGCATAGGAAAAAACATGTATGTGTGTGTGTGTGTGTGTGTGTGTGTGTGTGTAGGGTTCAGTACTATCTGTGGTTTCAGGCATCCACTGGGGGTCTTGAAACATCTCCCCTGCAGAGAAGGGGGACTACTGAACCACCAGGCCAGCACATGACCTCTCATTCCCACAGTATTCTAAACTATGAAGGCTTGCAAATATTTGTTTTTTCTACTATGGTTAGTGACCTCTGTAAGGTATTTT
Source organism: Anoura caudifer (assembly GCA_004027475.1). NCBI lineage: Eukaryota > Metazoa > Chordata > Mammalia > Chiroptera > Phyllostomidae > Anoura > Anoura caudifer. The sequence continues at coordinate 16,153 of PVKU01002677.1, forward strand.
GCAGTGGGGAATCACTTAATCATACTTCAATATAAAGTTCACTTCCTGAGGAAGGCGAAAGATGAGCTCATTTCCCCATCATTTTAGTCTAGAATAAATGACTCCTCAAAATGACCCCCATTCTGACCTCCCAGAGCCCTGCTTTAAACACTATGTAATTCTCTTTAAAATTCTTTGGAGGGGCACACTCATCTTGTGTGTTCCTTAGGGAACTAGCGATTCTGCATTTTGATGCCAATTAATCAAGTGTGCCGAAGCTGTTTCTCATTCAGGGAACTGTGCATAGAACTCAGTGATGAAAAAGGAGCCCTCCTTATTCTCATGCCCACAACCTCAGTCACCTCTGCTGTGACAAAACCTGCTAAGGTGTTACGGGAAGCCTATTTTCTAGAGGCAGTTAGACAGGTGAAACTCCTCAGTGGTAAGGAACCAAGCAATTCTTCTGGATAATGTTATTGCCACTGGATTTTTTTTCCTTTTAAGTTCAAATTTCCATGCTGTACATAAGTTAAACATCACTTTCTTTTTAAAAAGCACTGAATAAAAACCCTCTTCCACAGATAAGCTGCTCAATATGCTGCAATACAGCCCAGTGTAGGGCTACCCAGGTTCAGCAGCAGGACCTTCCCAGAGAAAATACTGTAAGAGCTCCAAGGCTGATCACTGAGCACACTGATATTTCTTTTTTGATGCCTACTAATGATTTGAAGGTGAAGACTTGCCTCTCTGAAACCCATTTTAGCTCATGGGCTTGCAATGCTACTCAAGGGTTAAGCCAAAATCAGTCACTCAATGACTGACAAAGATTTCTCTAGGACATTCAACTTTGACTGGAAGCCTCTTCCTTCTTGTGAGTTTTCGGACTTATTGAAAGAAATGCTGGACATATACAGGATGGGCACAAGTAGGTTTGCAGTTGTTTGTATGGAAAATAATACAAGAATTAAAAAATAATGATGCAAGAATTAACTCTGTATTTGGCATACTTGCAACTGTAAAGCTACTTTTGCCACACCCTATATACCCAAGAAACCCTTGGTCTAAGCAAAGTGACCTAAGCACGATTTCAAGTGAAACGAATAAGGAGGCTTTTCTCTCCCTTTTGACCTTTCTCCAATTTCCTTAATTTGTTCTTCCCTATACTGGGGTCCCTCTCTATTCTCTCTCATACTTTGGGCAATCAACAAAATCAATGCATTGGCAATACCTCACAGCTCCTATGCCCTCTGCAGCTACCACATGCTTAATTTCACATTTCCCTCCAGCAGCTCTCCTACAGGGCAGCAAAACAGGTGAACAAATGACTTAGTGAGATGGCTTCAGTTACAGTGACTAAGAGTGGATTTTATGAGGAAGTGACTTCTAGTAGCATTTATGTTGAATGTAGGAGGACGAGGTCCAAAGAGGAAAGATATTCTAGAGACAGGGGACAGTTTCCAACAGACAGAAGACTCAGGATGCCTGGGTGAATATTATGTCTTTTGGGGAGATGGGGGTCTCATAATTATATCATGCTACAGATGCACGACAAAGAGTGGTAGAGGCCGTTGAGTCAATCAAAAACATATCTCTGTCTTCAAAAACCCAGTCATGAGCCACACAGGACTAAAGCCCTTTCACGCAGGAAACAAAATTTATTGAATCTAGGGTCCAAGGAAAGACCAATGGAACAACACAGATGCATCCCAGATGCAAAGTAGAATATAACATGGGAATAGAGAAAGTGAACTGTCAGGAAAATTAATTAGCAACAAGCAGTTTGTTAATATGGCTCCTGTAGCACAGTCTGGAGAACAGCTTTCTGGGGCTGAAGTTCAGTGAGAGGACCCATCCCTAAAAGTATGGTTGGGTTTGAAGATGCAGGAACTGTATACTAGTCAGTAGTGAAAAGGATATCATCAGCCTGAAAACAGTCACACAAAATATATATTTAATCAATGAGAATACACCAAGATAGAAACCATAATGCAAAGGTGCGGGCCAAACACTCATCCTATGTTTCTAGAGTTTTGTTTAAGTGTTGCTCTAAATCACAATACTTTATGGCAGTATTTCTAGACTAGGTTAGAATACAGAGGTCAGGGGAAGAGCAAACCTGTTGGTTTATTTATTGAATGAATTGTAGTTAGTTACTCAAAGACACCCATTGGTCTTTTCCAGTATTCTAAAATGGGCTTGACCCTTGAGTCAGGTGTTAAAGCAAGGTGAGAGCAAAAGTGTTTTAAAGCAAACCTATTTCCCTCTTTCCTCGTCCTCAAGAGGACAGCACCATGAACCCAACTGCATCTTCACAGGGAAGCTGGGAGAAACGTGTAATCATCTCTCCCTGCTGTACTGTGTGGGGGCTAGAACTCTGCTGTTCCTTCTTTGTCAGGGAATCCTAAATCTTTTTTTCTCTCTGTAGGTTGATGTTTCCATGGAAACATGATCTTTAAGTCTTCTGAAATCACTGTGCATTTATACCATTAACTCTTTGCAGACCAAGGCAGGTCACAAAGAGATTTATTTTCCAATCTGTGAAAAGTAACTCCATTTTCTGCCTCTTTTTACTGCAATTACTTAAAAAAAAAAAAAAAGTAACTGACATCTGATGACCCTATTTCCTCATCAGAGCTCACTCCTTTTCCCTCTATCATTCTACTGAAACTGTTTTTACAAGGTCATTGATAATCAAGACAAAGTCAACAAAAATAAAATCAGTAGCCTTTGTGCTGGCAGCATTCTCCTTAACATTATAGAGCTTCTAAGAGCGGACCCTCCCAAGTTTTCAGCCATCCTCCTTCCCCTGCATATTTGTTGTTTAAAGTGGGAGAATTTTTAGTTCTCCTTATACTTTGCAGGCCAGTTCTCTCTCTTTTCCTGTCCATTTTTCTCAAAACTCCCTAATTTCAGGACACCCCAAGACTCAAGTTACTCACTCCCACCGTCTCCCCCTGAAACTCATCCACAGCTATAGCACCAACAATCACCTCCACACCAAGGCCTCCAAAATCTCCACCAGAGGCCCACCTCTTCCCTGACCTTCAGCTTGGCATTTCTGATCCCACCATTCTCCCTGCACGTTCTGACACCCGGTCAAACTTAGCATGCCCACGACAAAGCCAGGTTGCTTCGTATTTTGGCAACGCACCACCACTCTCAGAGCTTCAAAATTCTGGCATAGCTTTCACTTCTCCCTCTTGGTTATAATTTCATCTTTACAACATGAATGGAAAAGAAAATAATTGGGCTGCTCTTATGAGCCACATTTTTATAACCAGTCAAATCATTTAAAATGTCAGCTGTAGTTTAGCATTATGTACAAAATAAGCTGATTGATATTTTCCCCCTTTTTCAGGGTTTTGTCTCCTCGAGGTAAATTAATCTCATAGCTTTCTGGCCTAAAAGTGAAATAGCTTGAAGTCATATTTTTGCTCTGAGTTGCTTTAAAAAAAACTATAACAATGTTTCAGTTTTTATATACAAATATAACAATGTATATTGAGCACATGCCAAGCTCTGTTCTATATTTTGCATTATTTTAAATTCTCACAGCAATGCTATAAAATAATAGATCATATTATAATGAAAGCCCAAGGTCGGTGGCACTGGGAGTTGATCCCATTCAATCCTGAGTCATTCTAAAATCCATTCTGCTGCCTCACTAACAATAACGTTGTCAAGAGAAGCAGTGGTCATGAGAGAGGGAAAGAAAGAAGTCCCAAACTTCCAACATGGTAAAACTAAAATCTAAATCCGGATATGAAAGGCTCTAGATCCTGGGCTCTTAATCATTACTTATGTCATCAACCAGCAGTCCATCATTTGTTTTTAATTATCCCTAAAGCTGGCGTCCGTAGGGAGGTCTTCCGGGAAGAGGGTGAAATACACAGGCTTGCTAAGGACCTGAGAAAGCCTGGAGGCACATTGGCGGTCAGGAGATGCATTCATAGAATAACAAAAGAACTCTTGTCTCCAGGGGCTGTTGACCTGTCATATTTCATGGCACTAACCCTTAAAAAGTGAAGAAATGGAATTAATTTGCCTTATAAGAAAACAGGAGACAAACCACAAGCAGTAAGCTTGACTCCACTTACAGAGGAAGTAATTCTCAGGTCACACTCTGGGAGGAAGTCAGTTATGAAAGTCTAGAGTTCTTGTTAAGGCAGACAATAAGAACTAGAATACTTATTTGGCTCAGTTAAGACTGGAGAAAGGTTTACCTTGGTTTGGCAGAGAATATTCAAGCTCTCTCTGGGCTTAAAATACAGTATTAAAGTTTTTCTTTGGAGCTACAATCAATTCTCGATTACCCTCAATAAGGGAGCCCTCGTGATACGGACAATCGAATACACAGATTTTCCTTGGTGCTTATCCTGCTGATCTCATCTTAGGTTTACACAGCGGAACAACTCCTTCCTCTGGAAATGCTTTCATTCTAAGCCCCACCTTGCTATATTATTTTGGATCTTCTTCATCTATGACTTACTTTCATTACCTTCTTTTGCTGGCTGCTTTTATTTATTTATTTTTCCCTTATTGGGGGTTTGTAAGAAAATTCAGTACAGGTTCCCGTTCATTTCAGCCATTCTCAGGAGACCAGCTTTTTCTTTAAGTGGGCGAGTCCCAGTTCTGTGCCTGCAGTCCTGACCTCTTTCCCATTCCTCATTTCCATCCCATGCTAGCCATTACCATTTGCATTTCTCCCTTGTTACAAATTCTTAGTGCTGGAACTGGGTTTGCTTATCTTTCCCCTCAAAATAGATGACTTTCTAATTCCCCCTCTCCTTGAGTTAATATTTACCAAGGACTTGGAATGGTGCTGGGACATAGTAGGCACTCAGTAAATATTAACTGGCTTTCTTCCTTTAGTTTTGAAATCTTCCAGGTATCCCTGATACCTTCTGTTTCTTAGTTTCCCATGCCCTAACAAGCCCTCCCAAACATTCCTGTTTTTACAAAATAATTCTCGCATTTGTCCCTTCCTTCCTACCCCACAGCTTTCATCCTAGACCAGGCCTTTATTCCCTCACACTCAGATATCTGCAACAGCCCTCTCCTGGGCATCTGCCTTATATCAACTGCCCTCCACCTTCTAAACACTACTTGCGCTTAGTCTTACTATAATACTTCTTAGTGCTACATAACTAACATTCAAAAATCTCTTAAGATTTACGTAGAGTAAAAATCAGTCCTTAGTCAAGGCCTTCTACAGCCTGGTCCCATCTCTGTTTGGAGTCCTCTTGGCTGTACATGAATCCTTGCTGACCACAAGTGGTTTCTTCACTGTCCCCTGAACATTCATTAATTTGCACTTTCCTGCCTCTTCTCAGTTGAGAATAATCCATATTGTGTGCATGCTCATGGGCTCAGATCAAAGTTTAGTCTTTGTCTACACATTCTTGACCATTCAAGGCCCCTTTGCCCTCTTCTCTCCTCCTGCCCATTCTAGCCCCCAGTCCACATTTCAGCCTTTCATTTATTGTTGGCCCGACCTTTCTGTTACTGAATGCATGTGTGTGTTTGTATCTTGTCCTCTGCACTAGACAATACTGTTGGAAGGTACGAATCAAATCTTGTCTTCTACTGTCCTTCACAGAATATGAATTAATGCCTTGCTTGGGGTGAGTATTCAATAAATGCTTAATGATTTGTTTTGAACATCCAGAAGACTAGTCTTGAAAGCCTCTCCTCTGCTTTCTCACTTCCCACCCTCGCATCCACCCCTTCTATGTCACTCTGCCTCTCTCTCCTCTCACTCTCTTACATGCTCACACACACAGTTGACATTGAGCACTGATACCAGCATTGAGCATTAACTCCCTGTGGAAGAAAAGTGACTCCTCCAATAACTGATTTTTAAAAAATAAGAACTTCTAAAGGACATATACCTATAATCTTTCTTTTCTAAAGTCTATGAAACAAAAGTTGGGTTGACTTTATTCTTACAAAGGCCCCTTTTAAATTACTCCGCTTTGAATGTTCTTCCCATTATTTTATCCATAAAACTATGTCTGCCTGTGAGAATTGAAACTTACTCAAATTTTATTCCATAAGAAAGAAAAAGAAATGAAATTTCTTTTTTTTTTTTTATTTTATTAGCTTTTAAAGACTAGATCAGAAATGAAACTTCTTGATTTTGGAGTTTTGGCAATGATTTTTTTTTTTAGTTTGATAAATAAAAACATTGGGGAATTCTGAAATATATGTAAAAATAACATTTGGATGTTCTTTACCCACGTAAATTCACTTTGTAAGATTAGGATCAGAGAAAAATAAAACTCACTTTGCTTATAACACTGAAATGAGAATGTCTTTTAAAAAGAATCCAGGAAAACAAAAGGGGGGTTAATTTCTTATTTGTTTTCTATTATTTTTCAATTTCTGAGAAAAATTAAAATATCCTCAGGAGGGAGGGCAATAACTTTTTTCTCAATGTTCATATGGTTAAGCACATACGAAATTCCTTTCTCACCCTTTCCCACTCCCCAGCTCCCGGCACAGCACAGCAAGAGCAGAAGAGAAAGTCAGGGTGAATATCAGATTTTCACACTAAGATCTTGGCTTTATTTGGCCCAACTCTTGCTAACCCAGCATGTCAACATCTGCAGAGATGCCTGTGAGTCAGTGCAGACAATGAAGAAAGTGATTATTTCATGGATGGGGAATTAAGAGTCAAGGATAGTTTAGACTTTCTCCTTTGTAGATAACACCGGGACACAAAGGAAAAGTCTAGGTGGACATCAGAAGTGTGCGGTTAATAAGTCTCTCTGAACCTCAGCAAAGGTTAATCCCTGCGAAAGCAGAGGGAAGTTAATTTCATTAATAGCTGCCTGAATTCCCTTAAATTCTTGAGCTTCCTAGCATAGTTCAGAGGAATTTAGAGTGAATTCCCTTCCCTCTCTTTCAGTTGCTACCAGGTTGCTCTGATTACATGAAGTTAAAACACACTCAGTGTGACCAGGGGAGAGTGGCAAAATAGCTTGAAGAAATGCAGTGTTTGATGTTTTCTATTACAAAGGGGGTTAGGGTGGGTGTATAAGACTGGAGAGAAATTAAGAGAGGGAGGGAAGATGAAACAGCATGCAGCATGCTGGATCACATTTCCATGGCAACCACAGTACATGCACAGGGAACTGCCAAAATAAGTCAAAATCCAGGATCCAAGATCCAAGTAAGTAGGTGTTGGTGGAAAGAGGAGATAAGAACTCAGCAATGGACAGGAAGCTCCTAGAAGAGATGAGTTATCTTTGCAAGTTTAACTCTTTTTCCCATGTCTTTTTCTAACCATACCCAAAGCTCCAGTTTAAGTGAGAATGCAACTGAAGTGTGGCTGCTGCCAAACTCAGATTTTATCCGGCATGTCTTGGGATGCTAGGAATGAGGCTCAATAGCCCCTCGTAGAGCCAAAAGAGAAAAGTCCTGAGGGAGGTAAAGAATTTCCCTGTAGCCATTAGCTTGATTTCCCAACCTTTTTTCAGCAATTTGCACAGAAAAAAAAATATTTTTTTCATTCTTTAGATAGCTTACAGAGGGGAAAAAACATTGAAGGAGGTATTGTTGGATGTGCAAAGACAGGTTCAAAGTTTCTACATCGGTGATCTACGCTGCTGGCCAGTTGGTAAAATCCATCCCCGTAATGCGGGCAGAGGCCTGTTTGTAGATATAGTCTATAAGTCTCCAGAAAAATTAGATGTTTAGAAAGATCTTTTCCCGAGACATTCAAAATCACCCAGCAAATAATGTACAGTCCTTCCTTCCTAACTTTAGGCAGTCACATATAAGAATCATCGAGTACACAAGGATTTGGGTGCCTTCCCATTGCATCCTTTACACAGGCCTTCCCTACTGAGGTTTACACCCAGAGGCTGAGCTGGGACTCTGAGACTCATGTGAGGAGCCCATTAAAAATAAGGATCCCTGGGCCACACCCCAGAGACAGGCACTCAGTATGACTGGAAGAGAGCCTCAGAAGATGCATTTTAAAGCGCCACAGTGGTTCTGTTGTATAGACAGACACGGAAACCATTAGCAAAGCCCTATCGCCACTCTCTGGTCACTCTCCTACTCTCTGCCTCAACAGAGTGGGAGGTAGTGAATCTTTCCTCACTCCCCGGAGTGGCAGAATCCTCAAAGCTGGCAGAGAGCTGCCCTCGCACACCCACCAGGCCAGAAAAGTGGTAATCTGCAGTGAAAAGTGAGTCAGAGGCCAGTGGTGCTCACCAACGATTCCTGTCTAGGAGAGTTTGCTCTTAGAACCACTCTCTTATATATGTTGGGGGTCGGGGGTGTAAGAAGGGAGGGGAAAGAGGTGAACTAGGGAGAAAGGGAACACCAGTGGTCCTAGGCAGTAGTGAGATCAGTTAGGTCTTAAAGTAAAAAAAAAAAAAAAAAAGCAAAATTGTCAATGAGAAATAAAAGCACTCTTTTTTATTTTCCTGTCGATCCACAGAGGTATTTCTCTGAATTTTAACCCTGCCACAAACATCACAGAAGGCTCAAGGGAACACTTAGTATCACTTATCTGAAAATTCAGTTCTTTTACCTCTTCTAACACCATCCTTCTTCTAATTCAGATTTATAGAGCAAACATGAACACTCTCTTCCAAAACTAACGAAATAATGTCTACAAAAAAGCAAAATTTACTAGGCGAGGCATCTCTCAAGAGCAATGTCAAGTTTATGCAACATGATCGTTGAGAGCCCTATTATATATTAGGCTCTGTGACTTGTCATTAAAATTGAAGTCTGTCTGATTTCCAAATTATTCTTTCTGAACCTCCCACACTAACTCTTTCCCACAGTTTGGGGTACAAATAAATGTATACTAAAAATTAACATTGCTGACCACATGTCTACTCTCTCCCTGTTTCAATCCCCAAATAGGCACCAAGAACACCTTGGAAATTATCATGGGAAAAAAACACATGCTCTCTTCCGAGAAGATGTGAGAGATTTCTCCACTCCTTCTCCAGGGATAGCAGAATGGGAAAGTGAAGAAAGCCTTTCCATGAGTTAAGGAAAGGATTATCTATCATATATAAATGATATATATATCTTTGCCTTTCCTTTTATTCTTCACCTTTCAAAAGAATATGTATCCCTTCTACTTGAGGGTTTAATAAGTCAAAGGCAAGGAATAAGCAGCTTAGATTTTTTTTGTGAAAAGCTGCAAAGGGATCCCTAAAGTTTCCATGTTGTCCCCCTTAACTTACCAAGAGGAAACAACAAACATGAAATAAGCATTTATTAAGAAAATAAAAATAACCTGTATTTTTGTGTGTGTCTCAACAGTCATATGTGGGGAGATCCCCCAAAATAGACTTATCTTCTGGAGGGTAGGCTTCCCCTGCTAAGTTAGTGTTCTAGAAACCCATCTGTATCAGTGTACCAGATGGTGTTGTTGTGAGAGGCTGCATTCGGCTTCAGTGAATTTTTTTTTTTTTGAAGACTCCTTCAAAGCATTTGCCCATTTCATGATGGGTGATTTATCAATAGAAGCACAACCATAACACACTGAGTGGTCAGCAGTTTTTGACCAAAAAATGGCATGAACCCCATGCCCCACCCTCCTTATTTACCTAATCTTGCTCCAGCAACTTTTTTTTTTTTTTGTTTCCCTGGATGAAAAAAGTGTTCAAAGGGAAACGTTTTGCCAATGTGGAAGAGGTGAAACAAAAAAAACGGAAGCACTAAAAGGCATAAAAATCAACAAGTTCAAAAGCTGTTTTGAGCAGTGAAAATAAACATCTTGATAGGTGTATTACATCAAATGGAGAGTACTTTGAAGGTGACAGAAGTTTAAACATGTAAGAATAAATACACAATTTATATAACAAATTCCAGTTTTCTGGGTCCTCCTCATTCACAGCCAGTATAGGAAACCACTGTACGAAATGTGTATCACTTCCCCTTACCTGTCCATCCTTCCCTCCTCACGCCTTTCCAAACACTTGTCCTGCACTGCCATGTAGCTCAGAAATATGACATGGTAATAAGTGACCCAATCAGGGGCACTGCTGAGGGGAGGAACATCCCACAAATATGAGTGTTGAGTACTTTAAAACAGGGGTCCCCAACCTCTGGGCCATGGACCTGTTAGGAACTGGGCTGCATGGCAGGAGGTGAGCTTGAATGTAATGTGCTTGAATCATCCTGAAACCATCCCGATGACCCTGGTCTGTGAAAAAATTGTTTTCCATGAAACCAGTCCTTGGCACCAAAAAGGTTGGGGACCACTGCTACACAGCCTTATAAGAAAGTGAGAGCACAGAGGACCCAAAGAAGCTGTGTGGGTACAGGGCTTCGGGCTTCACAGAGGGAGCTATTTGAGCTGAGTCTTAAAGAATGACAGTTCACTTAGCAGAGAAGAGAGGAAGCTATAGCTGCGGAGAGGCTGCAAAGAAGGGGATAAGGCCCCTGGAGTTGGGAAAAGCACTGGCAAGTTTTAAGTGTGAAAAAAGAGAGTGGGGCCACTTGTGAATGTGTGGAACACAATGCTATATCCCAGCAATTTTCAAACTTTTTCATCTCATGCACACATGAACTAATTACTAAAAATCTGTGGCACACCAAAAAAAATGTATACTCTATTTCTTGTTGATCTGACAAAAATAGGTATAATTTTGATTCCTTCATACTGGGCCACTATTGTTGTGTTGGCTGTTGTCATATTTTTACTTGACAATCTAGTGGAAAAGAGGTCAGCAGAGCTGACTAAATAGTCAGGTGTTGCATGTTTTAAAAATTCCTGTGGCACACCCATTGAAAATTATTGCTGTATCCCTAGGAACAGTATCCAAGAAAAGTTCTCAAACGGGAAAGATAAGTTATTCAATTAGCTTTTCTAATTAATATTTTTATTAAGAAAAATAATGCTTTGCAGGAAGACAAGTTAAAGGGCTCATAGTCCAGATAAGAGAAACAATGTGAAGCTGAAACATGGCAGTAGAAGTGCTGACTGAGTGCTGGAGGACAATCTAAGGAGCTATTGTGAGCAGAGTGGATGGATATGGAGTGTGAGATGCAGTGGATATAACTGCGTACCTTGCTCCCTCTTATAACAGGGAGAAGAAGCACAGCACTGAGTTCTGTACGACACCTTGCATTTATGGCCTTTCTTATTTAACTACAACCTACTTAGCATTTCAAGGTCAGTGGTGAACTGACTGGTTCTTATTAAAACTGGAAGAGGAAGCAGAAGGAAGGCTGGGAGAGTCAAGAAGGAAAGGGAGCTCGAAGGGGTGCAGCATGACCACTCAGCACGTCGGCAAATCACACCGGCAGGAGCGTGGAGAACGACCCGAGGGAACCAGCATCCTGAGTGACCTTTGACACGTCTGACAAAAGTTACTTAATACTTTGGGAGCCCTCTTTTCTTTGGGTTTGGGGATTCTGATTCCCTTCACCTTTTGGAGCCCCTTTAGCCATCTTTAAAAAAATATGTTTTAAAATTTTTATTGATTTTTTGGGGGGTGGGAGACAGAGAGATTTGTTGTTCCACTTTATTTATGCATTCACCCGCAACCTTGGCACATCAGGGTGATACTCTAACCAACTGAGCCACTCAGCCCTGGCTCCCTTTAACCATCTTCATTATTCTGGCTCAGGCCCTCTCAAAATCATTGCTATCTCTTTTACATGGTAGGGTATAAGGTTACATGATTACCTCGGTAATTTTTCCAAAGTCCACACCCTGACTTCTTTTCAAATGTTAACATGCAGAAATATCTGTGCATATAATTTAAAAGAGTTGCCCAGGTGATTCTCGACTCTCTCCTACCACGCAGTTTCACCCCCACTGGAAACTTTCTCATCTATGCTGAATGAGAAAAAGGCTGCACATCCATTTGATACTTCAGTGAACTCATATGGACTCAGGCTCCCTCTCATTACAGCATCATATTATAGAACCATGTTTAAGTCACAGCTCGCTGCGAGTCTCAGCTGTATTTGCAGTCCCCGTCCATCCTGTTTTTCTGCAAGTCAACTCTTCATTATCAGCACTAATGGAGGACAGGGAGGGCATACATAACCAAAATCAACAGGTAATTCTACCCCTTATTGGAGACAAAGATTCAAAATTCTCCCCCACCGAGTCTTCTGCAGAGCTCCTATGATAAAGCAAAACTTAATAACGCTTTACTTTCTCTCTTTGCTCCTCCACATCTGCTGGTAGAAGTCCTAACAAGCTGCAAAATGACTGAATCTCAGCAGGAGAGAAAAGGGTGAAAAGCAAAAGACCTAGAAACTTCACGAAGTGGATAATAAGTGACTGAATGACGGGCTTTTGGAAAATTAGGCCCTGGTTAATAAGGCTTTTTTTCCCCCCAGATGCAATGAAGACAAATCATCAAGCAAGTTTGCTCCAAGATGAAAATTCTGAATTGCCATGAATTACTCCCACAACTCAGGAGAGAGGCAAAGAATGAGAAAAGCCTCAATTTTCACTTTTGAAATGTGCAACCATAACCTTAAAATTCATCCAACTCAGGAAGCAGCTTGTCTCTAAAAGTGATGGGAAAAAAAAACAGTCTATTGAGTCTATCAGGGCTTCTGACACTCACAGATGGTACAATTAACATCTAGCTGAGCCCATTTCCTACCCTTTCCCCCCTTGTTACTCGACTAGCTTTGGGAACACTGATTACATCTTTCCTTTTGTTCTATCCCATGTTTTCTCTTCTGTGGTGCTGCAGTCAGTAGGGGGACTTCATTTCATAGGACAGTGACATTCTGAGAAAAGGAACTAGGGTGGGAAGGCCTGGCCCCCATGCTTCTCATCCCCAAAGTTTTTTTTTCCCCAAGATTGCATAGAGGTGTATATACCCACCAATGAAATAAGAGAGGGAGAGGGTGGGGGGGGGGGGGGGGGGGGAGAGAGAGAGAGAGAGAGAGAGAGAGAGATCCGAAGCAAATATCGCCCATGTTAACATCCATTAATTCTGTGCTGTGGAAGCCTGGTATCTAAGACAGCATTTTCTGTACATTTTCTGTATTTTCCTGGACATGGAAAGAATTTCACATTTTAAAAATGTTCCCCTGTATGAAACAAAAAAAGACAGCTAAACTGCACCAACTCTGTTGTTTCATAGTTAATTAAAGAAGAGAATGTTGATCCTATGAAATGCACTTGGCTATGTTATACAGTATTTTGTATATTGAAAACTAAGAAGCATCCATAGCCAATTCAGCATGTGCCTCTGAAATATGCACCAAATTTAACAGATAAGATTCACTTTCCCATCTCACATGTAGGATGATAAATAGACCCTACCCACTCTCTCCCATTAGGTATGTAACGGTTCTAAATGAGAGGCTGGGACAATACTCAGATGTTAACTACAGTTGCACAGAATAGTACCCTTTCTTTCAGCTTCAATGTTAGCTGGAGGTCACCTCCCCACATCATTATCAGCCTTGCTCCATGGTTTATGAGGCAACTGAGTGCATTGTGAGTGCTGCTAAGGATGCACATGCATGCTGTTTGGTACTGATGCAGCCCAAATGTCTCAAATACCCAACCAACTCCTACCTTGTGGAAACAACTCAACCCCTCCAGAAGGAGAGTCCGTATAGAAAAGTAAAGCACCAGGAAAAAAAATCCTTTGTGGAGACATACAAACATTAGCTTAAGGTATTATTTTGATAGCATGATTCCACTTTTGTATACAATAAAATGACATGTGTGTCTGTATAAAGAAAATATATTTATAACACATTTTTAAAGTCTGGAAGAAAATACTGCAAAATATAAGAGTATTATCTCTGTGTGTGATAAAAATCTTTGTATTCTTCTTATGCTTATATAAATTTCCAAATGCTTCTATAAAGTACATGCATTACTTTTATATACAAAAATGTATATTTTAAAAATAAAAAATCTACTTTGGTCCTCTGCACAAAATATTACATTGTAAATAAAAAATATTATTGTAAAATGTAGCTTGGAAAAATGTCTATACCTCAAAATGTTGTATGAAAAATATAATGAAAAATTGGGTGTATGTTGTGATGGCAATTGTATAAAAATAGGCAGGCACTGGTCAAAGATTTGCATAAAATTAAAATACTTGTGTTATGGTGGTGGAGATATAAACTAATTTTCTTTTGCTTCCAGTGTTTCTATTTCTGCTATCTACCTACCTATTTTTTTTTTTAAATGGAATCAGTACCATGACTCACTTAGTCAGTTACTAGAGACTGGGAGCTAGTGCTTCTGGAGATGAAGGTGAGCAGGTTGTAAGAGGTAAACGAGTAAAATTCAACCTATCATGGTGGATATGGGTTCACATATAACAAGGAGAAGGCAGCAGAGTTAGAAGACCTAAGCTCACACCCTGCCTCTAGGGCAGCATTTACTCTGCAGACCTGGGGCAAGCTGGCCTCTCCCCAAACACATACCAGGGCGGTGTTGTGCTAAGTAAGGACTGTGGACAGAGTAACATACATGTACTGTCTGGCACTAATCAGTCATTAATACAAGGTTGCAGCTAGGATCTCCCAAATCTAAGTAGAGTGAGCAAAACCTGGAACTCTTATCTAATTTTAGTGGTAAAAGAAATCTGCAAAAGAATCAAAGGAATTAACATATATAATTTGTTTAACAAGAATCTCTGAAGAAAGATTCAATTGACAAAGAAAACTTTCTGTTTGAAGCCTGGAAAAAAAGAACAAGAGTATATGAAGAATCGATGACTTTCCTATCAGTGTAAAGGTGAGAAAGTCGCCTGAAAGAGCACACAGAAAGAACACACAAACAGAACAAAGCAAACAATTTTTTTTTTGTCCAACTACATTTGGCAGGTGACCCTACAGCTGAGATGAATACAGTATAACTTTAGTGACACCAGCCCCTGCAAACACATAACTCACTCCTTTTTCTATTTCGAAACCGTACCAGGGAATCTTCTTATAATTGCACAGTGGCAGCTCCAGCATTTCAATAGAAGCGGAGCTCCTCTAGGAAGGGCAAGATGCTGTCCCCCTGCGGGGAGCGTGGGGCGGGAGACTCCGCACACCGGCGCTGTTCTTAAAGCATCGCCCGCATAATGACTACACTGGTTTTACTTAGATTGCAGGTTGATTTACCAGGGTTTGAAAGGGGGACTTATGGAAATTTCAACTAAAACCTGTCTAATTTTGTTAACTAGTGTCACCCTAATAAATTCAATAAAAAGGAAAAAAAAAAAAAGCCAAGTATCATTCTCCTCCCCTTGGCCTATGCAATTTGGCTAACTGTGGAAATTTTCTAAAAGGAAGAGAATATAATGAACAGTCAACTTCGGTATCAAATCTTTCTAATAGATATATTTCAGTGAACACTTGGAGTTCCGTAAAATTGGCTACCAATTCTTTACCACTTCTTCCCTCAAGAGGTCATTTTTATTTCTTATACCCTGTTCCCTCTGTAAATCTAGGCTGGGCCTGCGACTGCTTTGGCCAGGAGAATACAAAGAAATGACATTGTGCCAGATGAAACTTGCCACAATGCTTTGAGGAAGCCCAAGAGGCTGGGTGGTGAGGCCCACATGACGGAGAACAGTGCTGGCATCTCCCAGTGGACAGGCGGCACCGGTCAGCCAGCCCTGTGACTGAGCCATCTTAGAATGAGACCCTGCAGCTCCAGTCAAACACTCCAACTGATGCCATTTGGAGCTAAAATAAGCTGTTCCTACCTAGTCCTTCTCAAACTGCAAAACTATTAGCTAAATGATTGCTGTTACTTTAAACCAGTAAGTTTGGAGGTGATTTGTTATGGAAGAATTGATAATGGAAACTATATGGCATCTGGTTTATACTTCAGTCTCTTGTGGGGTTGATAGGTTATTGCCCTGATTCTGACCAACTCTGAGGGAAATAAAATTGATCTCAGGAGCCTAAAAATTCATAGGTCATTGTAATGTTGTCAAAGTAATAACTTCACATTCTGCTCAAGTACCCACTGGCCTCCCTCTGTAATAGTTTTATTCGTTTAACTAATATCAAGCAAGCATTATGTGGTAGGCTCTGGGGAGTCAGTAGCAAACAGAATAGACACAGTTCCCACCATCCCAAGGTTCTGAGTCTGGTAAACACCCAGGTTTATCCCGCCCCGGCAGAGGCAGTGCCCGCTCTAACTGAGTTCACTACAGCTGCATTTCGCAGGCCGGGTCACAGCAGAGGGTCTGCTGTGGCGGTAAAGGCTAGCCTACAACAGAAGCCCAGCCCTGCACGGCTGAAATGCACATTGGACTGCTGGCATCCATTCCTGTGGCTTTTCCTCAAGCCCAGCGTTCAAGATCCAGGCACAAACTCTCCTCACCCTCCTGAACACAGCCTCAGTTTAGAGTTCCGTGAATGAAAGACAAACGCAAAGCAAAGCTGAAGTTTGCAGGAGCCTTAAAGCCTGAAAAATTCAAATGCAAATGCTCTACCACGTAAGTTTAGAGTCTTTGCTACACAAATCAATATTGGTCAATTCAAACTCCAAGATTTCTTTTTTCAATTGGAATAAACTCTACAATAATGGAACTGCCACGATTTGCCAACCAATAATCACATTAATTAAGATCTGTATAATGAGTGTTTTATAAGTCAGGGATCTCTTTCATGTGTATCATAGTTCTTCCATTATTCTCAGAAACTATTTCCTACAGGATCTTAGCCCCATCCCTTCTCAGCTATTACCATTATGCCCAAGGTAACAAAAATATAATTGTTAAAATGTCTATAATTTTACTTCTAAAAGTATGTTCCCCAAGTCTTTCCCTTAAAGAGGGAATCTCAAGGTATTTACCTTTTATTTGATAACTTTATATACTGGTAACAGTAAAAATTGCCTGGAGCCAATATGAGCTTCATCATATGACAAAATAGCCAGAGCATATACAACATGTCTGCTCGGAGATCTATCGGTTTCCTGGTCTGCTCTAGGCTCCTGACTGCAGTACATCAGAAATGTCTCTGCATCAGTGACAGATGAAAAGATCTAGAATGGAAATCATCATAAGTGGCTATAAACTAAATCAAGAAGCACAGCTGTTGAGTGAATGTTGTGATTTGAACACAGGAATAGATTCCATTAATCTGCCCTCCACAGGGCATCGTTAGCACGGGTCTGTCCCGCTCTGAGAGGCAGCTCCATTATAAACCAGGGGTTCAGTTCACTCCCAAGGCCACATGAGGAGGAGCCCCCCAAGAATTAAGGGCAGCTTCCCATGTTCTCCTAAACACAGGAGACCATAGGCCAGCATTCAGAATTTGAAGTACAGCTTTAGATTCCCATTTCTTTCCTTTCTAGTCTCCCATGCCCTGGCCTCCCAGATTCTGCTTTTCCTTTTGTTTGATGTCCTATATTATTTCAGGCTGCCCACAGTTTCTGGATTCTGAGCTCTATTAGATATCTTTTGCAAAGTATTCCAAATTCACTGCTCCTCCTGTCCTGTCACATCACATAATCAGAATTCTTATTCCTCAGAGCTGAGGTCTCAGCCAGACTAGGAAGAAAGCGATCCGCATGCTATTCATTCACACAATGGTGAAAGGAAGGTTGCTCATGAGTGTGCAGGCCCGGAGTGCACAAATTTAGGAGGGTCATCACAGTATGAATATTGCCCATTAATGTTTTCATTACAATTTTCTAGCACATGGCAGTATAGTGTTATGAGGAATGGATACCTTTCTCTAATTTGCACAAATGTGACTTGTGGGCTAAAATATTCTGTGAATCACTGATAAATCTTTGCCCTCCTGGGGTATTTGTTTATTATTTTAAATAATTTTCAATTTGGGCAGAACTTTTTGAAAGAGATTTTGTGCAGTGGTAGCTTTTCTTTAAGTGATCATATACACTTAAGGCTGGCTGGAGAAGGAGGGAAGAAAGGCTAACACACCTCCAACCCCTCCCTTCTTTGGTTGTAATAGTGGGTCTTTTCCTGTATGCCCACTCTTTACATTTGTCCTACTCATAAAATAGTGTTATTGTCTCACAAGTTTATAATTTTTATTACTTACATACTACATGCTCACTGTGGCAAACAAGAAATGTGGTTAAAAAAATAATTGCACTTTCCAGAGGTAACCACATTATTATTTTAGCAATTTTCTCAGATTTTTTGCAAGTATAAATATGTAAATGCAATAAAAATATATCACATCATACATAACTGCTCTAGCCTGTTATCACTTAAGATTTTCGTCTCTTTCTCTACACACACAGGTAAGAAATGTATAATTTAATAGTTTTGTAACTCATACTATTTCACTGAATGATTAACCAAAATTTAATCAATCTCTTCATAATGACAATTTAGGATGTTTTCAATTTACAAAAACTGCATAACCACCCTCCTATGCATATCTTTGTGTAGTTTACTGTTTCTTCAAGTAGGGTTGACCATCCTTTTGACCCGAATCAATTTACTCCCAGCTGCCTCTTGCCACCAAGGAACATATATACATATGCATATATAAATGGGTTCAAATACACCCTTACTTCTGTAGGTCCCTTACACTGTCACTTCCGTTCACAATCACATTCAGATTCACACAGAAATCCAATAGGTCTACAGGTTCATATTCCCACTTGTCTCTGTCACCCAAACAAAGTGGAAGGCTGGGATGGGGCTAGGAGTGAGTGAAGATGGGAGTGGGGAAGGAAGGGAGTTCTGAAAGCTTGGGAGGGATGAAAATCAGGTCAGGATTTGTCAGAGACAAGAAAGTAATAATGGGGTTATGCAGGTGGCATCTCCAGTTATGGGAAAATAAATCAACACTACGGCCATCAGCTAGGAAAGATATGGCGCCAAGACTGGGAGGCTGACAGTGATATTTGTGCCCCAAGGGTATGATGCAGGCCGGAGGGGGAGCCACATCATAACCTTGCACAGCCCAGGCTGAGGCCACAAGAAAATGGCCTCTGAGGGCTCTTAAAGGAGAATAGAATACTAGATGGAGGGGCAAAGCACAGGCTGATGAAGAGAGACAGGATCTGATCCCTGTAAGCCACTTTGCTCAAATGGTCAATCAATGCACATGCTGTTGCTACCCAGCATCTCTTGATGACTCAAAGCAAATACTGACACAACTAGCAGATATTTATTCTGTACTCATTTATTTTCAGAAATGTGCTCTAGTAACATCTGCAGCATCACGGTCCTTCTTGGTTATCACACCATGTCCCAGTGCCATCCCAACCCCCAAGAAGCATCCACATACCCACTGAATCTAGTTCCCCATGTCTCCAAATCCTACTGTCACTGTCTCCAAGTGAACTCCTTCCCTGCCACTCATGTTCACCCTTCATGTATCCTCCTGAGATTTCCTCTTTCTCTTCCCTCTGTATCCACATCTCTGTTAAATGGTGATAAAACAGCATGTGCCTCATTGCACTGCTGTGAGGGTTAAATGAATGACTACATGCAAAAGGACTTAGAACTTTGAGATATTGTGAAAGCTCAAAAATGTTAATTTTATTAGTTATTTCCTCATTTTTTATAAGTAAAATTGCATATCACTGATGCTTTCATTCCTCCTCCCTTACTTAACCCAAATTCTGAGAAGCCAGTTTCCTTCTGCCTGACAAACAATTTCACGTAACTGATTTCAGCGGCTATCTCCACAACTGAGACCTGCTTAGACTGCTGCTCCTCCTCCTTTACCCAGGTGCCCTACAGTGTCATCAGCGATGTGACCATCCTGTCCATTCCTTTTCCTTTCCCATGATGCTGTCCATACTCACATTGGTATAATCAGAGTACCTAGCCTAGTGCTTTACACATGGGAGGTACCTAATGAATGTTGAATTTTATTCCCTTGCTCCCCCACTGTTGCTCATCTCCATTACCTATTATCTCCTTAACCTCTCCATAAACCACAAAGTCATTTCACGAAGTGAAAACTGTCATACACTATTACAATTATTGGTAGTAATCATTATGTCTATTATTTCAGATTCTTTGGACAAAGGACTCTAAAATACATTAAAGGACAGACACACTCCTAAATTGATCAGACAAAGAAGAAATGGACAATATAAGGCACCATGCCTTATCTTCTCTAGGTTTGTAATTTAAAAGTAATTTCATGACAGAAAGGCACAGGACTGTGTCCACAGTATTCCAAAGAAATGTAGGTAAACCACAATAATATCAAGTCTGTTGAAATTAAAAAATGCATTGTGTCATCAACTGTCCTCCCTAAAACCTGGTCTTACCTCCATAAGTGGCCTATGAGCTTCTTCACATTGAAAATCATCAATGAGATCTCCCAAAGTTATTAATACACTCAATGTACATTGTTGTTTGCTATAGTAATTATTTAAAAATAATGTAGAGAATCTCAAGAGTCTAGAGAACTTTAATAAAGATAGCTGAAGATACAAAAATAAACCCTGTGATGAACAAAGTGAGAAACTGGAGTTGTTTAGTCTAGAAGGAAGGAGTAGAAAGGTGATGAGATTTCCTTCAAGTTCATGAAGTGTTGTCATTAGTGGGGTAGTAATCATTTGCTGTACATGCCCACAGTGGACAAAACGGGAGCAAATAAATGGAACTACATCAGGAAGGATTTCAATTAGACAAAAGGATGAAGCTTCCAGCTTTTTCATGAGTAAAATGAACTACTTCAGGGAAGCTGTCAGTCTCCATCCCCTGAGTTTTTCCAGGAGCTGATAAACAACTGGGTCTTCCTGGGCTTCGGAAATCATCAACCTATAGACACGATGACTTCTGGAGGCGCCTCCCAGCTGTCCGACTTGATGACTCTCACAGTGTTTACTGGTATCTCATTCATCACATGAATATATTGGAACTGGCAGAAGGCTGAGATCAATAGGCTGAGGAAAAGTGGGGATTAAGAGTAGAATTAAGTAGTGAATAGACATCAGAAGTGCCATCCTTCAATCCGATCACATTTTAGTGCTCTCAAGACCAAAAGAAAAATGCATAAACTTATACTTTCTCAGTGGGAGACTAAATGGTTAGAAATGAAATGAAGTTTCTTCCAGTGACCTCAGCAGAACTCAATTAGTGGAGAAAATAAAAAAGGTCAAAGCAGACTCATATTTAACCATATTTTCCAGTACACCAATATGCCTCCCACAGATCTGCAGCTCAGCTTTATGCTGTGCTGCTGCAGGGACAGCAGTGATCCCTGAAGGGGTCTCAAACATTTCTTCTGCTAGCCTGAGCTTGGAATTCCCACTCCCAGCACCCATGTCTGACCATTAAAGTCCTGATCACCTTTATATCTCAGCCCAGATGCCACCTTCTCTATGAAGATTGACCAAATCCCCCAAGCCATAATGCACATCTTCACACATCACTGCCTTTGTATCCATGTCACTGTACCTATCAGAGCTCTGTGATCCCTGCTTGCCTCAACTCCAGATGGCTACAGAGACAAAGACTGAAGTCAACTATAGCAAGGAGAAATATTGGTCTGCCTCTTCCCAGGCATCTTCCCAGGCCCATATACCTCCCAGGGCTGTCTTCTCTCCCTTTGATGCAGGCTCCTTTCCCCTCCTCTCAGGAACTCCCAACACATTCTTTATCCCTTGTAAAACCTCTTCACTCAAGCCTGGCTGTAGAGTGGAAATCAGTCTCTCCAAACCTTTGTTTCTTGCTGTCCATGAAGGCTGGAGTATAACTCCTTTCTATTCAAAGATCTTTTTCTTAATAACTATGGGCTTACAGATAAGTGGGAATAAATTTTTAAAACACAAGACTATAATAAAAATGAAAATATCCTTATGGTTTTGTTTTGGCTTCTTAGCTTTAACTCCCTTCTGAGATGATAAATGGACATCTCATTTTGCTTCATTCCAGAAGAACCTATCAAATATCAATCCTGCCACCTCTTACCCTACTAATGAAGGTTTATAGTCTGTTTTTCATCCAAGAGAGATTCACTCAAAGGAGAAGAGCAGATCTAACCTAGCTTCAGATGGCCTCTCAGAAGATCTCCATACTAGACAACACCCAGCTCAGTAGGTCTCTTCACACTCTCTAGAGGATATATTTTTAAAAATGGCCTATAACTTTGGAGAAGCATCTGACCTCTTTTCCACATTCAATCCCTACATCCTCTCCCTGAATTCAACAGCTATGATGCCAGAGTAGTAAACAGAGCTGATGGTACTCATAGAGATGTCCATTTGTTATACATTTATATAATTTACAAGACATTAACAGCACCTTCCCATAGTCTTCAGAATGTTGTAGGAGTCTAAAGGAAAGTTGAAGAGTGTTTTATCAATGAGCAATTAATTCAAGGCAGTCAAGGCATATTTTTTAATGCTTATTGGATCTCTTGCATCAGTGCACAGCAGCCATAAAGTATGAAATTGCCATTTAGCACCAATTTGATGCTGGGCATGGGCTAAATAGAGAATGTGAGGATGTATAAAATATGGATGCTTGGTGGACAGTAGAATGAAAAAATTGAACTAATTTAGGTTTTTGAAATTGTTACTGAGAATATTTCTATTCAATGCCTCAACAAAAGAAATGAAAGATAAAAATATCTTTGGTTGAGAAGTGATGCATTGAGAATTATTAAGAGGTGAAATATTAGCAGGGTTATTGGGCAATAACGTGTGAGAGGAACAGGCTTCTTGGTCTCCCACAGAGCTCTGCTGGTGAGTTGCTCTAGTGTGGATCCAAGCTGAGTTTCCAAGTGACGCTAGAAGCCTGGTGGATGTGGTGTTTGGTCTGCAGGCACCAAGGAAGTCCTAGGCTTTTTGCAGCGAAAGTAAGGTGGAGTAGACTGTGACTCAGCAGGCAGAGTTGTGTCAAACTTAGCCTAGCTATGCTGGACCAAAAGGTCACAGAGCAAAAATGATAAGGCTGCGTATTTACCATCAGAACTGGTTTGGGAACTGAGGTGGCAGTTACAAGATCCCATCTGACAGGCCGGGGAGAAGAGTCTATGTCCTCCCGGTCCGCACACACCTCTCCATAATTTTTATCCTGTTACACTTAAAACAGCTCTGTGAGAGTAAATATTATTGTTCCCATTTCATGAGAAGAACTGGGCTTAACCTGAGGAAGGTTAAGAAGAGTCACTTATAAAGTCCCCATAACTTCAAATCCATGATATTATCCTTTTCCAGTTGAAGATCATTTCCCTTAACAGAGAAAAGACTTTCATTTGTCATCTGTTTACATAAAACCAACTGCCCCATGAAATGAGCATATCCTTTGCTTATTTTTCTTGCTCTAAATTTCAAGTTATCTTTATCATCTCCACATTTGAAGAAGAGTGGAAAGGAAATATGGAATCTGAATTTGTGGGGTTTTTTTTGAGCATCCACCATGTGCTAAATACTTTACATATTTTATTTTCCCTATAAAATAAATATCATTTTCCTTTTACATGAAAGAGGATGCTGATACACACAGAGGGAAAGATTAATTAACTGTACAAAGTCACAAATATTGGTCATTCTAATTGTCATCTGGTAAAACTGTTCAGTGTACACGAGTGTATTCTTTCTCGTTTATTAGCTTC
This sequence comes from Anoura caudifer, assembly GCA_004027475.1. Taxonomy (NCBI): domain Eukaryota; kingdom Metazoa; phylum Chordata; class Mammalia; order Chiroptera; family Phyllostomidae; genus Anoura; species Anoura caudifer. The sequence goes on from PVKU01002677.1 coordinate 39,622, forward strand.
TTTTTCATTCATTTCAAATATTTATTGAATGCTTCTAATATTTCAGTTTGGAGACTCAAGTACCTAGGATACATTGGTAATATGGCAAAGATCCTTGCCCTGTGTCCTGTGAAGCTTAAATTCTAATGGTGGTAACCAGACAATAGATGATAAGCCTAGGGTCACTGATGAACAAGTGGGTTTTCTTTTATCTTTTAAAATTTAAGCTTGCTGGTTCTGGTTCTAGGTAGAATGTAGAAATCACATGCCAACTTTTCTCTCCCATTGAACACAACTATAAAACCTGAAGAGAATCCATAAAACAGCTGTTTGATGTCTCAGAGTCAAATATCAATGGGCAGATTGGTCAAACAACCAGAATTCAGAGTTCCACCAGGATAGTGGCTTTAAGCAAGGCTAAGAATCTCATAACATAACATTCCAAATATCCAGAATATAATCCAAAGTTACTCAGCTATGTAAAATCATGAAAACCTCAACTTGCGTGGGGAAGGACAATCAACAGACACCAACAATGTGGTGACACCTGTTAGAATTATCCGGCAAAGATTTTAAAGCAGCTGTTATCGAAATACTCAACCAACCAATCATAAACACTCTTGAAACAAAAGTTAAAAGAGAAAGCAAATGGAAATTTTAGAAACAAAAAATTAATAGCCAAAATTAAAAATAGATGCCTTCTGAATAATGGATTCAGGAACCAGAATACTGATGGCAGAGGAAAGAGTCAGTGACAAAGGTAACAAGAGAGGTTGGGCAGTACTTACTCCGTGGAGGTCTGAGCAACACACCAGATTCATGGGGCACCCCAAACACACATCTTCTTCTAATCTTCTAAGTTCCGACAACTAAGACCCTAGTTTTAGAAATAATACCTATTCCTGCGGGCCTTATGTCTCAGTATTTCCTTTTTGTTCTTTCAGCCCTCCAGTTTTCTACATTTCATTCCCTGCTGACCAAAACATTTATATATTTATGGTAAAATGATATAACCACTTTGGAAAATGGTTTGGCTGTATCTTAAAAAGTTAACATACACCTATCCTGTGACTTAATTCTGCTTCTGGGTATTTACCCAAGAGAAATAAAAACATGCCCACAAAAGGACACGAACAAAAATGTTCAGAGCATTTTTATTCATAACAACCAAAAACTGGAAACAACTCAAATGTTCATCAATAGAAAAAAAAAAAACAAATTCTAGAATAGTCACACAATGGAATAGTACTTAGCTGGAAAAACACACTACTGATAAATGCAACAGGGATGATTCTTAAAACACTGTACTGAGCAAAGGAAGTCTGACACAAAATGATACACATTATATAACAGCACTTACATGAAGTTCTGAAACAGGCGTAATTCATCTTTGGTAACCAAATGACACAGTGGTCACCTCTGAGGGGGAAGGGGTAAGGGAAGGCTGACTGGGAAAGGCTGTGAGGCAACCTTAGATGATGTGGGTTAACCCATGAAAGCATTTGTCAAAACCTACTGAATACGTACCTGAAATACATGTTGAAATACCTTGTGTGCTTTGTTTTCATTATAATTTTATATTTCAAGGATATTTTAGAGTGTCTGAACATCAGGCCAAGCCAATCTTTTCTATCCGCTTTTGAAGTATCTTTCTATAACATGTAAGTCATATGTTTTTTTGATGTCAAAATTTTAAAGCGTAAACTAACAGGGTCAATATCTCCTGAGGTTCCAGTCACCTTCATATCTTCAAAATGCTCTTGGACACAGCTTCTCTTGGTGTTTACTTAGAATTCAGAGTATGTTACAGTGTAAATATTTCTTCATTCCAATGTAGTTCATTTCAAAAATATTAACTGAGTATACCTCTGTGCAAGGCAAGGTGCTAAGCAATTTAAGAAATCTAAGACAGATAGCATATAGTCCTCCCTTCGAGATGCTTACCATGGAGAATAGGGTAATGCAATACCAAACAACTAAAAAAGATAGAATACAAGCAATTTTTAAAAGTAGAACAGGTAGCAGGAAGTCAAGAAGATATAAAAGTTTTAGAATGCATTTGAGAAATGTTAGGTACTTCTTTTAACATCCTTGACTGAAGGGCATTCTAAGTTATTAACATGTCTCTTTTACTCACATTCCTCATCCATTTGATGTTACTCTTATGCTCTTAGCAAATATAATTAACAGACATTGATTATTTTATTCCACCAAACCTCCATTCCGACTAGTCCTATTAATTTTTGTAAGTAATCTTCCAAGAACATTGACCTTAGTGGCTTAAACCTCACATATTCAAGTGGCCCCCAAATGCACAAGGTAGACAATATGATTTCCCTCTAAAGAAGCACCTACTTCTTTCAAAAAAATCATACAATCTAACTATCCTGAAAATTATCTAGGAAAAAAATCAGTATTCATATTTTTCCAAAGAATGTGTAGGCATGAAGTACTTCTTTCCTAGGGATGAGCCATCAGTATTTCTAACATATTCTTAATAGGACAGGAAATCACTTTAATTGGTATCTCTTTCCAGGTGTAAATGAAAATTCTGTAAGTGAACTCAGAATCTGATTGTAGTTTTGCCTTTTTTTTTTTTTTGGTTTTAAGTAAGTGTCACCAATGCTTAAGAAATAAAATTAGGGAGAAGAGAGGACAAAAGTTGGCACTGCAAAGCTTACATATTTGGAAACCTGGGTCTGCAAGATCTTTCCTTCTTCTGAACAAAAGCTTTCCATGATTACCAATAACTCAAGGCTGCTAGGCCGCCTGGCTGTAGAACAATACATAGTGTTTAAGATGTTTTGTCAATAGAGTTTTGTAAGGATTTTTCCCTTCCTCCTAAGAACTCATTCTTATTGCTCCCTTGTGACCTAAAAGGTATGTAATTTTTAGTTTCTGCCTAGTATTGACAAGGTGGATATTGTTTCTGGCCCTATATTCCAAAAGCAAAATTCCTGAAACTCCAACTCAGAAATTAAATAGATTTCTAAAAATGGACCTTATATCACTCAACCAAAGTCTGTCTCTCAGAATATGGGTGGGAATAAGGTTCTCTCCTTCCCACTGTCCCTCCCCACCCATCACTGTTGATGGATAAGAGATGTCAGCTTGTCAAGTCTTATTGGCTGCAACCTGATACAAGTCCACACAGAGGCAGGAAAAATCTGTTTGCAGTCAGCTCTTTTAATGAGTTGCTGCAAACAGGGGAAAAGCAAATCTATTCAGTAAGATGCTTCCTTTGATAAGGTGAGGGGAAAAAAACTCCATGACAGACACTTGATATGGAGAAAATTTTTAAACAAAGAACAGTTCTTTCTTTGGAGCAACAGCTTCCCTAGGGACTTTGTGATTCTAAGAAATATTATGTTTCTATGCTATGATTTGAAACCTAACCTAGACTCCAAGCTCTTTGAAAAGGAGGTCATATCTTCTCTGTAAAATGCCTCCATTCCACAGAGTCCTGCTGGGCTCTAAGCATTCTGTGGACTCTGAACTTTAATGAGTAATATTGATGCTGCTTCTTAATCACAAGCTGAAGGGAAAACCCTAGGAGGGGACGCAGCCTTCCACCTACCCCAAAAAGGATACAGAAGACTGAGAAGATCAAATGTTCTGAGAATACATTGTATGCAACAAGGCACCTAATTCTTTAGAGAACAAAAGTAAAGAGTTTTGCCAAGAGATTTCAGAATTCTAAGAAATATGTTTCTGTGCATAGTAAGCACATTATTAAGATAAATTATTCGTTGCCAAGCACCAAGACAGTGGTGCAGACCTTCCCACCACAGTACCTAGTGCGCAGCTGGTATGCTGTGGGCCTTATGGACGGTGGTGGTGGTGGAGGTGTGGTAGTGACAGTGATGCAGAAAACAATGATGCTCATTAGCAAGACTAAGCTGAAACTTCACAAAGTAACCTGACAGGGTGAACTAGCCTGAAAACAGTTATTATGTATGTATAGTTATCATGTATGACATACGCAGTAATTATTTTCTAACAGAATTTAAGTTAAACTTATTCATCGTTGTTAGACTGAGAAGTAGTTTTCTTTCTGGTTGGAATTAATAAAATAATAACTACCAAAGTTCTTAATAATATCAGGCTTTGTAGGGACAGTCTTATATAAAAGGTTAAAAGAATTGTTTCCAATCTTCACCCTCTAAGACAAGTATTGTAATGTGTAATAAACACTTAGTAAACATTTAGAATGAATGAATGCCTGGTTGTAAAATGAATGAATAAATATATTAGTAAGTACATTAGTAAATGGTTCTTGAAACTATATTTCTTTGATTATTAGAATACTTATGCACATAAAATATTTTAAGAAATGTGGGGCTTAAGAATGATCCCCGAGAAATGTAGAAGCTAAAGAACTTATAAGTATGACACATGGACATGAACTAAAGGGGGAGAATGTGGGTGGGAGAGGGTGTACAAGGTAGAAGGGAGTGAAGGGGGGAAAATGGGACAACTGTAATAGCATAATCAATAAAATATATTAAAAAAAAGAATGATCCCCCAAGAATGATCTCAGAGAAAATGAACTCTGGCCTTTCAAATGAATAATTCAAGATTTTACATCGGGTTGGCCAAAAAGTCTATTTAGTTTTTTCCATAAAATAAAAGACACATTTTTTCATTTTCACCAGCAACTTTATTGATTTGGATATTTTGAGTATGTCAGCTATCTCTCACTATTGGCTTCTAGTGGGTAGAAACCAGGGTGCCGTTAAATATCTTAGAATGCATAACACAGCCCCACAGCACAGAATTATTTGGCCAAAATGTCAATAGTACCAAGACACTTTACAAACCACTTTTAACATATTTGGTCAGTCACAGCACCTTCTCCATACACTGTAGAAATCTTTTTTTGCATTTCAGCTGTGTTTTTACTTTTCTTGAAATAATAAAGCATCATATGCCAAAAATGTTGCATGTTTTCTTCCATTTTCATATTAAAATGGCTGCACAAAATTCACCAACTTTGATAATGTTTTTAATGCATGCTGAAATGACAGCTGTCATAATATAGTCTAACAAACTGTTTCAAATGAAGTTAAAGACAACTAAGCACTACCAGAGCTACTGTATGAAAAAAGCTAAATGAACTTTTTGGCCAACCTGCTATGATCTCCAGAAGCATTTTGCAAAATATGACCCGACCCCCTGATGACAAAGCAAAATAAACTGGTCATAATGATGTCATAAGAGCAAGTCCTTTTTTAAGCCATTATAATATTTCATGTCAACTGCCACAGAATTTTAACCAGAAGATTTGTAGAAGGAAAAGAATTTGATCCCTGTGCAAAGTGGTGACAGAAGTGTTTCATCCCATATTTGCTTACTTCCTTCATAATATTTTTTTCCAAATCATTATGCTGTCTATAATGATCTGAATCCAATATGACTGAGCTAACAGACACAAAATCCTTTCTGTAGTGTTACAAAAAAACCCAACTCTACAACTAAAGTATCAATGAATAGTAGGTGAGCTAAACCTTCACCAGGTTGAAAATTCCTTGGAGATGATAATACCTCTAATTTACCTCTGTATCTACAGCAAACCTAATACAAAGTTTTGAATGAAACTAGCTCTTAATGAATGCCCAGTGATGAAATGCAGAGGTGGGACTAGGCTGATGCAATGGGGAATAAATACTGTGCAAGTTTACAGATAGGAGAGCACAGTGTGCGGAGGTGAAGTCAGAGCTGACTTCATGGAGGACAAAGGACTTACATAATACATTGAAATAAATGTCTGTGCCATGACCCAGTGCTACGCTAGCACCTGTACAAAAAAGCCCTCAGCTCTCAGGGTCTGTAGCCGTCTCACAGTGGCACCTCTCCCAAGGTTTTTCTAATGTTCAATATCTCACTCTTTCAGGGGACTGTGGCTAACTGGGCCATGGACTTCACTGTCACAGCGGACCATGGCAGATGAAATAGGAGACGCTTTGGAGGACCGTGCAGTGGGAAATATCACCACATAAGAGATCGATGCTGAGTTTTCCAAGAATAAAATACAGGCGTATGGGATGAAGGTGAAAAAGAAAAATAGAAAGAAAGAAATTCTTTCAATGAAAGAAATTCTCTTTTTCCCCCCAATTCCAGAGGATTAATCTGTCCTTTGGGAATGAATGTCATACTATGCCTCAGGAGAATATAAAATGGAGGGGATGTAGAACTGCCAAGTATCCCAGTCCTTCTGTTCCTGTCCTGTCCTCACACTGTGGTTCTCCAATCTCTGGTCTTTGTGACTGAGCAAGTCCTTCTCCTCAAACCTCTGTACACTGTGCCGACCCTGTTGGCACAGCGTTGGCAAAGATATAATAGCTTGGTTCTTCTATCATAAGGATAAGAACTATAGAAAACCATTAAATTTTGTGCAATTACACAAAATAAGAAGAATAGGTTCTCAACAGAAGGGGGAATTTAAAAAAGAGGACTAGCATTTCCCATCCAGTGTGTTATGCATTATACTAGGTGATCTATCTATTTATCCACTCAATGATCATAGAAACGCTAAAAATTAGGCATTAATGTCTCCTTTTTATGATTGGTAAAGCTGAGGTACAGATAGTTTTGTACAAATTAAATAGCTGGTTAGTGGTATGATCCCAGTAGACCTGGGATTCATAACCAGGCCTGGCTGACTCTAAAATACACTGCAATTCAGAGAACAGGCAGAGCATAGCAATTCCAGGCTTTAAAACAAATTTTTGATTTGAAATAAAAGCAAGATGGTGCAAAAAAAAAATGAAAATATAAGTAGAGTGAAACTCGGAAAGCCCTGCTCAGAATACTATCTCCATCACCAACCACTAGACAAACGGCTCTGTTGGCCCCAGTTTTCTCTTCTATACAATGACGTAGTCACAACTGCCCAACAAGATGGTGTCACAAACTCAGTATGTTACAGTACTCTGTGAATGTGCCCCACTCTGCAACTGGTAAATAGGACTCCTGCACAGAATCTGCACCTAGTAACTATTTATTGAATGATAATGAAGTCAGGAAACTCACAAGAAAGAACCACCTTTTGACCACACCATGATCAACTTACTCTTAAGGATTTCCAGTGCCTCCATCACCCTCAGGCCACTCTGCTCACACCTTTACTGCCACAAACCAATAGTGAAAGATACAAAAGGATGGATCTAGAGTTGAAAGCCCAGCCTGGGGGTGAGTGGGGAATTCGAAATGGAAAACAAGTCTCCTTTTTCTTTCTGCAAATCACAGTATCTTTTTCTCTTTGTCCCCTGAGGTAGCTTCCCTTATGGCCAGTTTCCCTTATAAGAAGAAACAGACAAACCAGCCCCAGAGGGAGCACATGGGCTTGAGGGGAGATACTGAGGCACAGCCCTCAACCAGGAAGGACACTCCTTGGGGCACCCCCCCCCCGCCATTTTTTCTGTAACATCTTTCTCTGTCTCTCTCCTCCATGATCCCCTTGGTCTCTTAAATCTGTAATGATGATTCCCTGCTTCTCCTTATGGAAGAAAGTCTTTTGCCTGTCACGGGCAACCACTTTCTTATATTTGATGTGGTCACCCCAGCCTCCTCTTCTGGGACTCCCCCTGAACGCTCCCTCTCTTCCTCTCTCTCCCCTAGCAGGGAGTCAGCTGCAGCAGCTCCTGTACAACTGTCCAGAAAGGCGCAGAACTTCAGTCCCTGGAACAGCACCTCTGTTGCCTGAAGATGCTCACACAGTGCAGCTCTTCCTCCTCCTTTTCCCCCTTTTAAGACTAGGAGACAAAGTCTCTCAGGCTGATCACTCAAGAAATTCAACTAAGAATATTTTAAGGAGAGAATCACAACTGTGAAAGTCCACACACGTGTTCAAGTGCTAGGGAGGAAGTTCCAAGGAAAAAAGGGCAAATGCCTGGATGGAGGCAGTTTCACAGATGAATGGGCGGGGTGAAGGGGAGAAACTGGGAGTTGTTGCTGGCTTGCACCCAAGTGTAAATTGCTTGCTTTGCCCTACACATTGTATGGTGTTGGGAAGCTTCTCCTGGAAACTCCTGTGGGACCGGAGATGATAAAAATGTAAATAAGAGAAACTATAATGCTGTCTCACATAGCAGTTTCTAAAGAGGATGTGGAAGCCCCTTTAGTCAATCATGTGACTTTCCTGGTGGGCAAACTCTGTCACATGAGGCTAGGCTTAGCAGAGATGAGAAATTTAATGCACCACAGGGCTATCACTGATTATATAGTTTTGGTGTATTTAATTTTAAAGAAAGGTGCGATTACTGGGTCCTTTCAGCCATAAGTGGAAACACAGAAGAGAAAATATGCCTCATTGGATACCTCTCTGCAACTAGCCACATGCATGGTGACAAAAGATGCCCTTATCTTCCAAGGCTCCCATTCTACAAAATACAAGAGCATTGCCTCACCTACTCAGATACTCGTTAGGTCTTAGCTAAGCCATGGTGCTGGCTAGAGGCCTCCATCTATCCACCCACACACCTGCTGTCATACAAATCCTCCCCAACAGCCCCTCTCACACTGGAATCACTTACACACACTCACCTCCACCCATCATCACTCACCTTCTTCCATTTCCAGAGGCCAGAGGCTGACCTCTGCCCCTCACCTAACAGTGGAGACTGCTGCTCCTGCGTATAACCCAACACTCCTATCTCCCTCCTGCACACTGATCCACCTGTTCCTGAATCAATCCCCTGTATAGAAATATGTGCACAAGGTATTCTGTCACTCACTCGTGTTTGCTTTTTCCCATCTGAATGAGCACTTAAGCGCAGACCTACTTCTTATCTCACCCACACTCACCAGAAAGTATCAATAAATCACCCCTGTACTTGGTTGTAAATTCCAAAGCATGGACATGGTTCCTGCTCAGAAAAATGTTGAAATTCACCAATAAGTTTTAACAAATATTTGATCTGTGTGGAACTTCAGCCAGGGGAGCCCTTCCTGACAACCAAAACAACAGCTTGCCCGCATGCCACTACAAGAAGTTACACAGAGACACTTGAACTGGAGACCATCCCTGCACGGTGGGCAGGGATTTCAGTAAAGCCACGCCAACATTTCTATTCATTTTTTCAGAGTTTCCTTTCCTGGGAACTTGTGATAAGCCCAAAACATAAATATCAAATTCACATTACTGCTTCTTACATCTTTACATCACACATGTTTCAGAAATCCATTCTCATGCTAACCTGTCCCTTTTGAAATGTCTCTGTCTTAGGGCCACAGAATCAGAGGTAATTCTTGTGCTGTTTCATGTCAATGGAAGGCACTCTGACAGGGCAATCACTCTCACTACCTGAGGCTCCTGTCCATTAAGATTCTGCAGCCTCTGCTTGCAAAGGCCCAAACTGGTTAATCACAGCACTACTGTGTGAACTGTGGAAGGCTTCCAGTCCAAATCCCCTCTCTGCCTTTGTGTGGACAGAATGGGCCACTAAGCCAAATCATGGGTCCCCACATGAAGTTGGGAAAGAGCTAGCCACACGGATGGTGTAATTCATTTACAGTGTGAGGGAAGGAGTGACAAAAAAAAAAAAAAAAAAAAAAAAAAAGAAAAAGACAAGCTTGAGTCTCAGTCCCTGGAACTAATAGAGACATAGGTAAATGTCAAGAGAGCCTGTTTTTGTGTAATTTTTTAAAATGACCTTCTCATGTGAATAATCCCCTATGTCACTTCTCAGGCACCTGTGGCCTGGCATCTGTCACAGGGCATCTGGCTCCTCAGTTCTGGGATAATTAACCAAGTAGTTTCTTTTCTTACATCCCCAATACAAAATGACATGCCCTTTCTAGCACTGTGTCAGACTGTCTACACCAGTGAACGGGAGTGACTGTGATGGAAGAGGAGTAGCACTAACGTACGTGAGAAGTAAAATTAACTAGGGCCAAAAGTTATCCCGAGGACTCCTGCCCTCCCCAGGTATGTCGCCTGTCTCCCTTCATCCCCTCCAGGCCAAACACTAGAGTCAGGTCATGAACAAGTACAACTGGAAAACACAGTCCCTAGAAAGGGGCAGAGAGCTAGGAGGAAATAGCTTACACACTGAAGGAACTGCAGTGGAAAGACCTGGCTAACACAGACCTTCAGAAAGCAGGGAACACTTGTGGGAGTGGATTTGGGGGACTTAGAGTGGGGAGGAGAGGGATATAGAATTTATTGGCATGGCAGTACTTTTTTTTTGTAAATTGAGGGTCAAGGTCCTGACAAAGACTCCTAGAATCACGCCTAATATGCCCCTAGGATGGTGACTTAGTGAATGAAGTGTCAGATACCGGAACAACTTTGGCAAAATAATGAAAAAAGGGTCAGAAGATTAGGAAGGTGGCTATGTTAAACTGGGAGAATGGTATGAAACTGAGAGTCAACTATCCGACTCTGTTCTGAGATGTATTTCATAAGGCTCCCCTAGAAAGTGCTGGTGTGGTCAAGCACCAGCCACCCACAGGGGCTATGCACTCCATAAAGCTCTTGTTAGTGGCTTGCCCTCCTTCCCTCTCACTCTTCTAGTCCCTGATTTCTGTTCCCAAAGATTGTTCCCCACATAAGCTTCCTGTGCAAAGGCTAAGACAGGTTACCTCTGAGCAGCAGAATTTACAGGCAGGCTAAGGAATCCTGAAATTCTTCCAGGCCCTACCACTGACTCCAGAAATTACTGCCTGATGCTTTCTACTACAATGTCTAAGACACAGTGTGTCCTCAAGAGATAATAGTTTCCTCCTTCCCTTCTTATTCTTCCTTCACCTGAATCAGTAAATTCAGATAGCAGTTAAGAGCAAACAACTCCTTGAGACAGAACAATAACGCAAACACAACATATCCAATATCTGTTGCAATCTCTTTTGTTCTGTGCCTACCTGAGTCTCTCTAAATCCTCTCTTTCTTGGGCATGATTCTGCTTCTCATCTCCCAGGACACTGTGTTCCTCCCTTGTCACTAGCCTCGGGATAACTCCCCTGGAGAAATCAGATCCCCTTTTGGGAAAATCAAAAGCAGATTAAGAATCAGTCACCAGACTATCACTTTGAATTCAAGGAAGAGGGGCAGGGCGAAGGAGGTTGGGCAGGTGAGAGAAAAGGGGAGGAGTAAGGCAGGAGGGTGGGAGTGCTGGAGTTGATGAGTTCTCGGGCTTTATTTTATTTTATTCACTCATCACAGCACATTTGCAAGGTGTTCTTGTTTCACACAGATGAGGAGGCCAAGGCTTATGATGTCTGTTTTTTAAACAACTAATTCTTAGCAAAACTGGCAGCTAGGAGTTGCAGGTTGTACCAGTGCATGAGTAAGAGACAGAGCTTGATCAAGAATGAAGGAAACTAGGACCAGATACACAGACGCCTTTAGGCTTCTGCCTCCTTACAGCATGAATTTATTTGCATATACCAATTTATAGGGGAACTTCATAGAAATGGAATGCAGGCAACCGGAATATTTTCTTTTTCCCTCCGTTTAACAAGTAATTGTCACCAAACAAGCACATATAAGGCAGTTTCCAGGGAAGAGGGACCAAAAGCTTACGAGGAGAAGCACCAGCTTCTCTGGACTGTGTCCTGTGACAGTGCCAGGATGAGGGAGCCCCGAACCAGGGCAGCTGCAGGAATAGAAAGGGCACAGAATGAGTTTATCCATGACACCCCCGGCAACTGGACAGAGCCAAGTTTCCTGCATCCCTTCAATTGTTCTGCATTGTTTCTGGAAGCCCAGAGCGTTCTACCACCTCCCTTCGCTTCCCTACTAAGATCTTTGCCTATGAACTTCCACCTGTACCAATGAAATAGCTAATTTCTTATTATATTATATCCCTCTCTCAAATCAAGTTTCCTGCTGAAGTCATCATAACTCTTTGCCATTTTAGCATTCCTCTTTTAAACCAGTTCCTTTGTAGACTGTACATTCTTTCTCTATGTCCAGTAATAACTAAGCTTCAAAGAGGCATAATACCTTAGAGCTGGAAAGACCAAATTTTTTGAATTCAAGAAACAATTATATAGCATTAACCCTAAGGCACACCTGTTTAATTATTTAAATTGGTTAACTTATTTAATACTCATAACAATTCTATAAATTAGGTACTATAGTTATATAGTTAGTTATTATCCCAATTTTTTTTCTCAGATGAGGAAAGTGAGGATCAAAAAGTTTACATAACTTGCTTCAGGTCACACAACTACCAAGAGGCAGAGCCATGATTTGAACCAGGCAGTCTGGCTCCACATCTGTGCTCATAACCACACACACCATTTAATACACTCCCTTCATTGTACGGAGGAGGAAGCTAGGACACCAAGATGCTAAGTGACCTGTGGAAGGGTAAGGGAGAGCGTGGGCTGGAATGCAGGACTTCTGATTTCCAGTTCAATGTTCCTGCTGCTACGACCATGGCCATGATTCCAGAAAGCAGTCTTCACCTCTTGGGCATGTATCAGTGGTGGTTCCCCTTCAATGCTCTGTCAATTTGCAATCCCAAAGTGGATGATGAATTACCAAGGTTGTACAGAAAAACATTTGGGATTTTAAGGATCTGCACCTAGTCCTTTGGGGCTTTAGAACCAGGTGACACAGGTTCCAGAGCTTCCTGCTCAGCTGTGAGGCCACAGCGTGTTCCTTCTCTTCTCTTGAGAGTCTAGTTCATATAAGGGAGGGAGGCGCCCTGCAAACTGTAGGAGGCATGTAAATCCTGTTATTAAAATAATGATGATGATTGGTCCTGTTAAAAGCACACAGTTTTACCCATTATTTCTACAGTTTGTGAAATAATAACAAGGGTGTAGGCTCAGATGGCCATTGTTTCTCCAAGTGGGAGGGCCTGGTGCTGAGATCACTGCTGGGGACAGGGGAAGCTATGGGTAAAAACTAGGACATTCAAACCACGCTCCTGTTATTAACATCTCTGGATAATAGTTTTGTGGGACAAAAAGTAAGGCTGTTAATAATGGAGAAACTGGGGGGTCATAGAAACATATCTCCAAGTGTTCCCCTCCCCCTGGGCATGGAGTAGCATGCCTTTACTTACTCTTTCATATCAGCCCTTCCTGTAGCACCGCAGGCAAACCTCATGCAAAATGATCGCATTTGGTATTTCGGCTATTTTCTCAGCCTCCTCTGTCACTGGAGATTGTGAGCCCTTCAAGAGTGGAAATCCTTGTCTGTGTTTACAAAGCAAGTGGCATGGTTGGCACTCAGCAAATGGTGACTGAATAATGAATGAGTGAGTGAATAAATGATTTTTAAACCTCTCTGAATTGTAACCATTTTGCTTTCATTCAGGAGCCCGGAACTCAGGTTGTCCTCTAAGAACAACATACTAAGCAGTGCTCCCAGGACTGTGTTTTGAGCAGGACTAACACTGGAGTGCAGGTGTCAATGCAATTTTTAGGAAGACTGGGAAGAGATATTGAAGGCTGGAACTTTTTTATTATTATAATTTTTTAAAGGTTGCATCAGAAGGACCCTTTAAAAACATCCTCGCTGGAAGACATGCTTATTGATTTTAGAGAAGGTGGGAGGGAGTGGGAGAGGGAGAGAAACATCTGTTGGCTGCCTCTTGTATGTGCCCAGAGACTGAACCCACAACCCAGGCATGTGCCCTGACCAGGAATCAAACCCACAACTTTTCAGTTTCCAGGACAATGCTTCAACCAAGGAAGCCACACTGGCCAGGGCTAGAAGGTTTTTAGATCCAATTTTTGAAAACCACTGTCTGACAGTTCTTCAACATTGCATCACTCAACCACCAAAAAGTGCCCGCAACTTTGTACACATTAGAATTTTTATACATATTAAAAAATAAAAACTCAATAAAATTTTTAAAATCGCAAGCTAGCATTTTTTCCTGGGGTACTTTAATCCCTAAGGAGATGTTCAGAAACTTGTAGTAGCTGGATTCAAAGATGATTTTAAGAAAGTGTGGAGAAAAGGCCCGAAACAAAGAAATGTCAATTAAACATTCTTTGTGTGTACATCAATATTGAGAATATTCAGAATTCTGTAATGTCAGGAAGCAAGTGTAAATTTGGTAGACCTCCAGAGCCCCTAGCACTGGCCATGTACACAACAAATGCAGTGAAAATTGGATAGATGAATGGATGGATGGACGGAATACAATTTTCTATTGCTGCCATTACCAACAGCCACCTATAAAGCAATGCAACTCTGGTTGGAATGCCCTAAATAATCTACCACTTTCTTCCTCATTAATTATCCCTCTGGATTTTTCTTTGCACAAAACTGGTATCTACTTATTTTCGATTCTTTACTCAGTAATTCCAAAGAAAACCCTGTCTCTCTTGTCATCTAATAGCAAAACACTCTACGCACACAAGTGTCTTCTCACACAAATCAAAGAGCATAATACAATGGTATTTTCATTCAGTGCTTTGTCTCCATCTGAGAAAGAGATGAAGTCAGAGCAGTTAAAGTCTAAGACAGATGTTTTGTTTTGTTTTTTCTGTCATTTATTTGGCACTAGCTACTCTGTTGCTTCAAAACAAGAACCAAAATATGCTAACAATAACCGAACATTCCCTTGCTGCATGGGGGTAGGAATGGAGCCCAATGTAAATTAGTCCCCATGAGTCGTGTCATCTATCATAATTGTTTGTCCCAAAGCTGTATCTGGCTCTTCAGGTCATCTTTATCCATGTCCAAACTTGATCTCAGAGACCTTTATTTCTTTTGTCCCTCCCATGTCTGTGCAGTTCTCTGTCTGCCCTCACGGTTGATCGATGGAGATTTCCAAGGCCAGACGATTCTTGGGATGGGAAGATCTGAATCACGGAGAGACGGTCTTGGAGGAGAAGGAAGGAATAGCTATGAGGCAGGAAACTTGGGGAGGATGGAGGGGGATGGAGGGAGAGGAAGGTCCCTAGTGAGTTGCCAGAGTAAAAAGAAAGATGGGAGAAAGCACAATAAAATATGCAGAAAGGACTGTTCTTTCCCAGATCTCCCTGCAGAACTTTCAGAAAAGCAATAGCTGAAGAGATGGAGAGTGGGTTTGGGGAAAGTAATCCTCTGTTCTGTGACAGGATTCATTTTGTTATCGAAGGGAAATAACCTACAAGGGAAGATAGAGAGAAAGAAACCAGGAGTAGGGTGGGCGCGACAAAAAGGAAGACATATGGGGAGGGGGGTGGGAGGAGAAGGGCGAGGAGGAGAGAACATGGTATGCGGTGGGAACACTGTTGGAAACATAAGAACCGCCCCCAGAAAGAAAATGCCAGCATATCTGGGCAAAAATCTAAATTGTCTGCACATGCATCTTTGCTCTTAGAAATATACACATTTTTTTTTTCTTTCAGGATGATTCCACATTCCGACATCAGTAGAACACTTCAAACTGGAAGACTAAGGGAATTTCATTCCTCCCGTCACGTTGCATTTCCAGGCCCCTTTCTCAGCTTCCACATAAATGCGCTATCACCTTGCTTTAGACAGATCAGTCCTAGGAGCCTGTGGCAGGGAACATTCAAGAGCAAGTAACTGTCTAGGTTTCATATAGTTTTATGTCTTACAAAACTATAGTGGAAGAAATCTGTCCCTCTCAAATATAAGGAAAAAATACAATGTTTCATGCTTACACCTTCTAAATAGTTTTCTATTTAATTCTAGTTATCAGTACCAATATGAACAGAAACAATCCCACCCCCCCTCAAAAAAAAAAAACTAGTAAAATAAGATAATAGCAACAAAAACAATTGCCATGTTTTTTGAGAATTTTCTTTGGATCAGGCCTGTGCTGAACACTTCGCCTGCATTGCCATTTAAGCAGCATGAAAACAATAGGACACCTTTGCTGTTATCTCTGTTTTCATAGAGGAAGATGTAAGCTCAGAGAGGTTAGGTAACTTGCCCAAGCCCACCCAGCTAACGAGCATAGGGATGATGACGGACCCTTCTGGCTTCTGATATTGTACAAAGGGCCCCACAGTGATTGTTAAGCTCCTTCCCCACCAACCTTTTCCTCCACTTGGTAATAAGGAGCAAAAATGATTGAAGCTTTCCCGTCTCTTCAATTCTTTCCCTATGCTGTTTAAAAAATAATAAAATAATAAAAAGAATTAGGTAACTGACTAGAATAATCAAAAAACGAAATAATCAATCCCTGATCAAATAAAAGATAAGCATGGTCCACGAACACCTGCCCTCTCTACTAATTTGACACTATTTCTCCCTTTTCCTTTCTTTAAAGTCATTTCTTTCTGCTTCCACCACTTGCCCCTCACAGAGCTGACCACCACAGTCTTCCCTCCCTGTCTCTGCCAGGGCCCTGAGCTTTGCTGAAGATTCTGCCTCCTCCAACCGTACTGGGTATTCAAGGCTCAGTCTACATTTCACCTTATTTTTCTCTGTGTACTCTTCTCCTGAGAAAACTGATCTTTTCTCAGCTGGTCACTGACAGTTGTATCAACACTACACTGATGAATTTCAAATCTGTTACTTCACACTCCACACTGTGTAGTAGGCACTTTAAGACATCCTCACTGACATGTCCAACCCTCAGCTGAGAATTGAATGCATCTTCTGTGAAAAACAGGTTCCCACTTCAATGTTTCAATTTCTATTGATCCATCACCATCTTTTCCATCCCAAAACCTAAAATCCAGCTTTGACTATTCTACTTTCTGCATTATCTCTATATAGGACATCACCAGACCCTAAAGAAGCATCCTTCAAAATTCTCTTGCAATACTGGAGACCAACAAATTTCTGGCCCATGTCACCTTGCATTTGGAGTAGGTTTCACATGCCTTCCCACCTTGTGCCACTCTTCCCCCATTCCCTCATAAAGTGGGACAATATTAAAATTCTTAAAATAACCATATCATCAAGTCTTTCCTATGGTTACTTCCCAGGATAAACTCAAATGACATTAATATAGTTTTCAAGGTTTTCCATGGCCTGCTGGGGAGCACTGACTCTCATCAGCCCCAGCCAGGGATTCAAGAACTAGATAGACTGTTCCATAGACAGGAAATTCTAAAAGAAAGATGTACCAGTGGTGTCTGTTTCAACTCCTTTATAGAGACATAACATATAAACAGCTAAAAGTTGAGGTAATCCTACCTTTTAATGCTGCCTGTTCTTCACCCCTTTTTTAAAAAATGAGATTTGGTCAGAGTAGATGGCTTAAGGTTGTACAATAAGATGCCAACTCCCAATAGGTACCTTGCCAATGACAGCATGTTGCCTTAAAAAAACCAACCCTGTCTCACTATAACCCCATACTTTTTCCTATTACTTATCTATAATTCCATTAAGATTAAGTTGCTCCCAATATAACCTTTATTATGAACATTCGGTGTCAAGTGTCAAGTCCAAGTGTTTGTTCATGCTATCACACCCACTTAGCGAAATGTCATCTTGGACCTCTGTATTCTACAGTTTTCAAAGTCTAGGTCAAGTTCTATTACCTCCAGTCTCTCTACAACATTTCAAGGCTGCAACTTCAGCCTCCACAGACAGCACTCGTTGACGGTAGCATATGAATTGCATTGCCCATTTGAGGCACTTAAACATATTCTGTGCCATACTTCTACACAGTATTTTTTGTATGTGCAGGCTTTGCTTCTTCAACTAAACTCAAGTTCTGAGGAATATTACCACCATGACTTTTCTATTTTCCTGTCTTTCACACCAAGTAGAGCTCTGTGCACAGAACAGGTGCCTCAGTATTTGTTGAAAACATGACTTTTCTATTTTCTTGTCTTTCACACCAAGTAGAGCTCTGTGCACAGAACAGGTGCCTCAGTATTTGTTGAAAATATAAAGAAACAAAGTCTTAAATAGATAATCCAGAGACCCAGGGAATCAAGTCCATAGATAATTCAAAGTTTAATTTTACAATTAGCTTAAGTCAATTCACTCATTCAACAAATATTTTTGAGTAACTGCTCCGAGCCAATTAAAGTGCTAAAACTAAAATGCAATGGTGAATGAAGCACACACATCACTGCTAACATGGAGCTAACAGTCCAGTCAAAGGAAGACATAAACATTGAACAAATAATCATATACATTGTGTGCATGTGCGTGTGCATGTACTTTAACTAGGACTGTAGGGAAACTGGGAAAAAGTGGACAGACCTAAAATATATTTTGCTATAGAACCAGTAAAATTTGAAAATTGATTAAGTGAAAGAAGGAAAGAGAAATGAATCCAAGATGACTTGCAAATTTCTGACACATGAAACCAGAAGGATAACCATGCTATTTTCTTAAGATGAAGCAACATAGTGGAGGGCAAGGTTTATGGAATTATATCATGAAAATTCAACCTTGGGCATGCTGAACAATCCCATTAGTAGAACCCTGTCAAATAAAAGTTGGCAAGAAGCAGTTTGGGGCCCACATTCTGATCTTTATCTTGCTCATCTGCAGGTTGTGTTTCTGAAAAAGTAAATGCCCTACCAATGCCCTAGGCCAGAAAAAAAGAAAGTAGAATCAAGGAACTCAGCCCTGAAATGGGTAACTAGACTGTGAATACCATATTTTTCGGACTCTAAGATGCACTCCCCCCCCCAAATTTTGGGGGGAAAGGGGGTGTGTCTTATAGTCCAAATGTAGCTTACCTGGCTCACTGTTGTGGGGGCAGTGGTGGAGCAGGGTCACAGGAGGCAGGAGCGGGGTCGCCGCTGCATTTTCCTTCCAAATTTGGGAGGGAGTGTGCATCTTATAGTCCAAAAATTCAGTAACTGCGAGTTAGTGTTCATTGAGGCAGGAAGAATATAAAATAAATCTTTTTCAATCAAAGGAAATCAAATCTTGCCCATTTATTTTTCTTTATTAAGTGAATCAAAAGCTTGGCTGAATGAAAAACTAAACTTCACCCCCAAAAGGATAGCTTCTGGTGTTGTATACATCTATATAAAAGTCAGGCTTAACACAGAGTCCCTTATTCTTCATTCACCTTCTGGTGCTTGGTTGGCTGCTGTATAATAGGAATGAGGCCAAGGTTCTGAATTCAAAGCCTACTCAAGCTACTTCAGTGATTACAGAAGGGAACACAGAAGTTCAGCACCTCATAAAATCAACAAATCAAAGAACTTTAGAATGAGAAGGAACGCAGGGCTCATCTCTTCCAAATTCTTTCCAAGCAAGCATCTCTCCTAAGACATTATTTTACAGATGGGAAAATGAAGAGTCTGAAAAGGTAAAATGACCTGTAACACAGCTAATTAGTAACAAAGCTGGGAACAGAACCAGGCTCTCTGCCTCACAATAGGGTACCTCTTCCACTGTACACACCACATTGTCTGAATGGTAAAGGGAGAGGTGTGCCTAGAAAAGATGCCCCTTTTGGAAAGTAATTTAAGAGCCAGTTTTGAGATCAGTACTTTGATATTTGGGGGGAATGACTGCCATGCTAAGTTTCAATTTGGCTAAATTAAGTCCCACTCAGTCCTTAATCATGTGAATGAATTGTTCCAAATGATATTTGAAAAATACAAACCTGATAAATGGGTAAGATGATAGTTGTGATATTAAAGATGAGGGACACAGAGCAGCTTATTATAGAAATCTAGGCACAAGCTAACAAAGACACTGGCTATGGAAGTTGAGAGGAAAATGACTTAAGGGCACTGTGCAAGAATTGTTGGAGTCCGACTGTACATATAGAAGGAGCGAAGAGCATGAAGGAATCATCTCTTAGTACATTCTAAGGGAAAAGACCACGTTAGAACTCTCTGCACATAAAGCAAATGTGGGAAACGAGTTCGAAGACTACATTTTACTGCCAATAAATCAGAAAAATCACCTTCACATATGACAGACAGCATATTCATTCTACATGCCTAAGCCCCACCTTTCATCTTTATTGATTCACTCAGATTTTCATTCAATAAAAAATGTGTGAGCCTTCTGTTCAATGAATCCTGAGGTGGCTACAAAAATGAACGAGACATTCCCAGCCTTAGAAACTCCCAGATATACTTTTAACTTGAACTGTTTGCACATCTAAGTGTTATAATAGAGGTATGAACACAGGCTATGGAAGCACATAGACAGGAATAACTAATTCTGCCTGAAGTTGCTAGAGAAGGCTTCATAGAGGAGGTAACACTTGAGTTAGACCATAAAGGACATTCATGTATTCACCATGGGAACTGAAAAAGGACCATCAGAGAGTACAGCCATGCAGAGGCATGGAATAATTTTAAACAATCTGTCATATTTAGAGAATGGCCAGTCATGCCATTTGATGTTGCTAGTTTGCAGACACATTAGGGCAAGGTGGGGAGCTGGAAGGGGGAGGCAGATGGGACAGGATCAATCATGAAAGTTACACCCAATTATTCAATGGCTTGCTGAGAAACATGTATCTCAACCAGTGGAGCCATCAGAGATTTGTGGGAAAATTAGCTTTCTGCTCTAGCTATCCAATTCCTCATTTTTTGTAGCATATTGAAATCTTATTTAATTCACTCAATAAGGCATGGGTTAAAATTAATTCTTCCTCGTCCCCAGCTTAATTTTAGAAAGACTACTGAAGCCATTTTGAGATATTCAATGACAATGTCTTCATCCAAAAGAGTACAGGTGGATGCCAAGGTGATGGATTTTCCATCATCCAGCACCACTACCAGATCAGCTTCCTGGAAGACATCGATGCAGCCTTTGTCCTGCTTTTGGAATTTCTCTGATCAGGCCCTGATTCCTCCTCCTTTGTAAAGGGAAGCACAGTGTATTTGGGGAATCTCGAGCACACACCCTTTCAGGGATACCACTTCACCCCTCAATCAGACTCACAGAAGCAGGGTTTCCATCTCCTTATCAGTTCAGTGCATGATGCTACATTAAGGCAGACCATCCTCCTATCTTAATGCCGCCTTTCCTGCACAGCATCTCGGCTCCATCACAATGAGCCAATGCAGCCTGGACCAATGGCAAGTTGTGGGACTCAGTGATCTGGGGCTCAGTGCCTGGGCATTACAGGATCATGTCCTAGTCTTATTTATTTCTGAAGTGTCTCTTTTCCCTCACATATGTCCTGTTCTTTCTTTACATCTCCTGTCAATTTCTTTTTTTACAGACATATTTCCCTGCTGCTTACTAATAACTAGAGTGACTCACTCGACAGCTGGTACAACCAAGTGTGGAGAAGTAGGATCCTTTCCCAGTGCTCAGAAGGAATGAAGAGACAGGCACTTTTTTTATTAAAAAAAAAAAAAGAAAAAAATAAGCCTCCCAATCTGAAGCACATGTCAGTGCCAGGGCTGACAGACTTAGCATGTGTGTCCTTACACAGGACCAAAAAAATTCCAAAGGCTGAACCAAATGCTGTACTTGCTTTCTTTTCCCACTTCCCAATTTTACCTTTGAAATAGAAAAGGAACTATGTCTCAGTCTTCCTGACACTGAAATATATGAACTATCATCTCGTACAGAAAAGGGGGAAAAGAACATCAGGCAGTCACTCAACTCTCAGATGTTTCCTCAGCTACTTTAGGAGAGGATGTGGAGTTTCTAGGTCACCCCTTCAGGTCAATATGCAAGGAGGGTGGACAGCACAGTGAGGTATCCTAGGGAAATTAACTATTGTGCCCCTTCTCCTGGCTGCCTGGTCCTTAAGATGACATGAAATGAAGTCAATATCACTTTGGGAAAGATGAAAACAATGCCAGCAATGGGAAGGAAATCCCTGAAAAGTAGAAGGGACATTAAGAATGGCTACGGCTCTTGGTCACTAAGATTCACAGACCCATAATTATCTGAGGATAATTTGCAGTGTAGTATCTATGCCTTCTTTCATCCACCTTTCACCTCTAGACCCCAATATTGTCTTGTGCATCCCTGGTGTGAAATCTGGAAAAACATACAGATACTTAAAAACAAACAACTGAACACATAATCCTACTTACAGCACCAGTCATTGGCATGTGAAAAGTAAGGATTTGACTGCCTGCATCAGGCACTTTCAATTCAACCTTGAGGAGCCAGCTCAATATTGGAACACGCCTGGCTGATCCCAAAAGAGGAACACATGTGGTGTAGCAGTTAATAAATGCTTCTTTATAGCAATTAGTTCCTCCTTTGTGTTATGCTATTGGTGAGCAAATGCCAGAAAGCTCCATGTAATAGCCCAGATCTGGAACCTGGAGTTTGGAGAAGAACAAATGCTCTGGATTCATTCCCACCTGCTCATTCAAGGAAGCCCAAGTCCAATGGCCTTAAGGATATTATACAAAATGCCATCTGTTTGGCCAGGCATCTTCATGATAAGTACAGAAGAGATGGCTGGGTGAGTGGAAGACAGGGGTTAAAGGCAATGATAATCATTTAATTAATAATCATGTATCTGGTAAATCTGTTGGGGACTATCATGGCTCTCTTGTACAAATCACAAAAAGTTTTTTAAAAAATGTAGCGTGTTCTTCTCTTCCTATTATGCCTTTAGACAAACATAAAAGTTTTCTATGCCATGCAAAGTCATTAATCAGGTAGATGGCATTAGTCTATTCTGAAAAAATTATATCCTCCCTTAATATAATTCCAGAGCTATGCCTTCGCCTAGCTTTCTCGCTTGCTTATAGCATTCAGAACCACAATAATGCCACACGTTATGAAATCACCTGCAAACTTCTGCCAGAACTTCATCAAGCCCTACTCAAATGACTTCCCTAAAGGAGGTCTCTCCCAGACCTCAGGGAAGAGTTTTAAGATCAAGGTGGCCCACCATTAATTTTCTTACTTTGGCCCTCACCCTGTTGTCTTCCTGATTCTAAACTCTGTTTTTCCTTTCAGTCTGTAACATTTTAGAGAGAAATTCCATTAAATGTAATAACATTGTAGTGATAGTGTAGTAATACAAAGAACATCATTTCCTAGCACTAATAACCTTCATTTTAAAACCGCTTACGTGCTCCAAAATTTAGCAAATCACAAATTTCCCATCAAGGCCAGCTGACATCAAATCAAAAGCTTCTGAAGTTCTGTTTCTTTTGGGTTTGTAATCAATCTATGTACAGGGAAATTAAAATGCCATTTAAAGTCAGATTTCTTTTGACACCCATGCTATCAACTTTACTGATAGGAACTCATCTGTCTGCATAAAACAGACATGTGGAGTGTCAGCAACAGGCCCAAAATCCATGTTAGAAAATCATGACTGCCTGCAAGAGGATCACCACCGAGGAAGTATCCACATCATAGCACTCACAGGGATCACAATTTTTAGACTGCTCATCAGGAGAGAATCAAAGGAAGGAACTGTTTCACTAGCACTGAGTTCAAATTTATGCAAATGACATCACTGTCCTTCCCCTGATTCTGATCAATGGGGCCGCAAAAGTGACAGCAGAGTTGAGAACGATGATTTGCAGCCCTGGCTTCCCTTTAGGATCAACTTGGGAGCTTTCAGTGCATTTCTGTTCCGAGGTCCTGATCCCCTTCTTACCCAGCTAAATCTGAATTTTGCAGGGTGGGACCTCAAAAGCTGAGTACGGTTTCTTAAGTCTTCCCAGAAAATTCTAACATGCAGTCAGGACTGAGAAGCACTGACACAGGGAACTCAAAACACAGGGAACTAAAGACAGTATGGGAGGGAGCCAGCACATCAACACTCCCCAGAGGCTGTTGAATCAGCACCAGGGGCTACATTTTAGAAGAGTCCTTTATCTGAAAAAAGGAAAATGCTAACTTCTGATGATCTTAGCAGACATATTTTATTTGAATTATTTCATTCTCCATCATACTTCCACTACCCAGTTTCCCTGCTGCTGCTCTCCCAGTGTTTGTGGAGTGCAGGTCTCGTCTCCACAGCAACCCAGTGAACTCCTGGACTGTGGACCATAGTTTTGAGCACAAAGGAAGTACCAACTGGTTTGTTGCTCATGGCCAAGGAGAAAGATTCAGTGAAAAGCTGATCACATGGAGAGAATAGTGCATTACACACAAGTGTTAACGTGGCTGGTATGGGTTAATTTTGGAATTGGGCTGAATACCCGAGAAGGAAGAACTTCCCTAAGGATTGAGCCACTAGAGGCCGCTCTGAGCCAGATCCTTGCTAAACCTTGTTCAGCAGTGAAATCACATCAAAGAGAAAGAAAGGCTGCAGAGTAGCAGAAGTCATGGCAACGCCATGGTTCCTATTTTTGAACTTGCTGGTGAGTGAGCACACAGAGTGCGTGTGTGTACGCATGGGGGAGGAAATTCTCATGTGTTTCAAGAGAATATTCTTTTATGAGGTTTTTTGAGTTTGCAGGTAGCTAATAATCTGTGACAATATCACAAAGAATTAAGCCAGAATCAGCTATACTAGAATGGTTCTTTTTTTCCTTAAGTTCACTATTTTGGTCTCTCTCAGAAGGGATCCTTCATGGTCTTCTGTCAGAAGTACCAGGAAATTCTAGGTACTTTAACCAGGGTATTCTGAAATTCTAATCATATTTTTCTCAGACTCATTCTGCTAGCCTGTTAGGCAATTCACTTTGGGTTACAAGAAAAGTAAGCCAAAGCCAGCAAAATAAAAGATGTTTATGTGGTTGCCACATTTCTCGTGAAGCCAATCAAACAGATGACGTGTGTTGTCCGAAGGCCTAGCATCTAACTTAGGAGTCAGAACATAACAGGGAATCAAAATGTGCCGCCTGAATGTGTCACTAAGTCAACTGTCAGTGAATGCAATATTGTCAGGGACAGAAAAGTGGCCCTTCACACGTCACACTTCATTTACTCCCAATAGCACTGTTTTTACTTTTCTCTAATCTCTGACTGAGTATCAGCCTTAAACAAATCCAAACTTATCTGACCTGTCACAAAGGAATAGTGGCCCTGGAGAACACCTGAAAATCATGACAAGAGGCCAAGGTCTTGTTTTGCTTTAGTATATGTCCCTGACATTATTTTTAATGTGCCTACAACCTTCAGGAGCCTCAGCAGATTTTAAGACAGAAAGTCTGCTCTCACATCAGTTCCAAGGACTTTCAGGTCTGCAAAGACTGTAAGTTGTGTTTTTTCCCTATGTAGGCTAAAGGACTTTGGAACATACAGGAATAAAATAAGAAAAAAATCCATCCTTTCTAATTAGAAAGTGTAAGAGAGATTACAACAGGGCTAGTAACTAGAGTGTGACACACTCCAGGATGGAGTGGGAAATAAAGAAGCTGAGTTTGGGACATCCCTAACATGTGTGTACTAGATGCTCTTCCCAGGTTGGATTTATCATGGCTTCGGGACAAGAATTCTGCTCAGAGGCCAAGAAAAGGAACTCTTTATTACAAAACCACTTTATCTCACAGGTTAATAATGTCTTCGTATACATCAGAGTCATGACTAATTGACTCAGCCTCCTTACAGACATAGTTCTCAGAAGACTGGACAACGCGGGGCAAAGCACACCTGGAATTCATAAAGACTTGGGTTTGAAACCCAATATAATCTGTTAAGTAAAGTAGGCAAGTGGCTTAACCATTCTGGATCTCAGTTTCTTTCTCTGAAAAATGGAAGTAATAATGCCTCTGTACAGTACTTTTGAGATTAAATAAGCCTATATAAAGGACTTGGCACATAGTATTCACTTAATAATCTTTCTTAAAGTAAATTTTCTAAATTGCTGAAGCTTAGTATTTTTATGTACCAAGTTTTTTCTTGATTATAGGAAGCATTTTAAGTGGAAAATTTCAGAAAGTTATTATGTTCTTTGACTTCTTAAACTAAAGATAGTCAATAAAATTTAATCTTATTGACAACCTAACAATGACAATGCTATTTTGCTATATAGGGATGCTGTAAAGGGGTTATATGCTTTCTGAGAGTATACAGAAGTTTCCCCCAAATAGATGAGTGTTCCCTTCAAGGTCTTCTGCTGGGTTTTTCTAACACTTTCTGCACTTTACCATTCTGTCTGTTACTTCTTAATGCTGTCAGTTTGCCTACCCAATTCCCATCATGTCTGCTTTTTTCTAAGCTGTTGTTATCTGGAAAATCAGATAATCAAGTATCTTAGACACTATTGGCTGCCTACCAAAGACAGGGCCTTTCTCTTTCTAGTTAACAGAACTTTGATTTTTAACTGAGCATATTACCGCCACAGTCAAAAACTAAAGTAAATGTTTCAGCTTCCCTTGCAGCATAGCTGTGGCCATGGACTGATTTCTGACTAATCAGTTAAAAGCAAAGTGTGGGATTTCTGGGTAATTCCCTTAACAGGGAAAGTTCTTGTCTTTTTTTCTTTTTAAACTTCAATTTGCTGCTTGACACTAGAGTTCAGCAGTCATCCTGGACATAGGGATAAAAACCAGACCTTATAAACAAAAAAGTAGAAAGCTGGCAGAAAGTCTAGGTCCTGGTGATCATGCAGGTACCACGTCAGCTCTGACAGACCAACTACATACACTTATGTATCATGTTTAAACTGGTTTACTGATACTCTATGCCATGTCTAATCTAACTGTCAACAAACTTCTTAGAAACATGTATAAAATGAGAGTAGATGAACTCATAGTTAAACGAAACCACATTCATTTTAGGACAAAAATTTGTGTCAATGATTTTAGTTCCAATCCCTTTCCTGCTTTCTTTGTGGTTCTTGGTTATGTTCTAAATACACCAGACTGTTGAGCATGTAACCTCTCCTCTTCCAAACAAGGAAGTCTGAGTGTAAACACACATGAGTTGTGGTAACTGAGCGATGAGAATAATGACACTGTGTAGCCTGTGGATCACTCACCATTTTAAGTCACAGTCTATAACATACACATGCACACACAGGCACATACCCAGCTTTTTTTCTCTGCCTTCAATAATGAGAGAAATTTGACATATTAAAACCTATGTCTGTTGTGCTATTTTTGACTAAACAAAAGTTCCCAGATTGTTGTTCAAGGAGGAGAAAAAATAGGTGTGAGTATCTGGAAATTCCACTGGGAAAATTAAAGAGAGGAAAAACGTGTGTTTTCTCCATTGATTGCAGTGAATAGAGGCCTTCACAGGTTTGTTGTGATGATTCAGTGATGTGACAGGCATGAAGATTCTCTGTATGAAATAGGTGACTTTTATTATCCTCATTATTAGCCATAATAATGATCAACTTGAAGTATTTTGATACATATCTTCATGTGGACTCCATCTGTGACACCTTTCAAAGAATTCTCAAAAGAACCACTTAGAATGAATATGATATTATTTTATGATATGATGATATTCACAGTATGGCTTCCATGGCTATTTCTGTTGCTTTATCACAGAAAATCTTTCTTTTAGAAAAAGAAGACATTAAGTGATTCTTAAAAGTACATAGAACCACTTGACTACTGTGTCTACCTCCTTTGCCCAGACAATAAATGTGATAGGGTTATTTAGCAACCACCCTTACAGCCATCAAGACTTTCAGACTGGGCTCAGATTGAAAGGAAACATCTTGTTGAGATTTGCCACAGCTAATTCTAGACAAGTCATTTTGAAGGATTCCTCGCAATGTTTTTGCCCGTACTCAACTTTTTTCATGCCACCAAATTTAACATGGAAATGTGTTTTTATCCAGTTCTTTCAATACTGCTCTACTCCATTTGACAGATGTAAATGTACATACACAAATATGTGCTGTATGGATAAAAAATACATGTGCACACAAGTATGTGCGTGTGTAAGAATCTCACCTACAGTCATTTATGAACACAGAAAGCTAAAGGTAAGAAAGCTTTAAATGAAAGCTGGTGAAAAGAAGGGCAGCAAAAGATCAATGAATAGAATACCCTATAGGGAAAGAGATAGGAAAGAAGAAAGAAAAAAAAAAAAAGCTAGGGGGCGTGGGGGGGTGTGAATCAGTAATGAATGAGGAAAAGAAAAAGCCTGAGCAGCGAGGGAGGCAGTAGGCAGCCCCCGGCCGGCTGCTGCTGCTGGAAGCTGGACAAGAGGGAACAGATTTCAGCAGCGGGGAGCTCTAATCTGTCAGCAGCAGTTCCTTCATGTGTGACCAGCCAGCCCAGCTTGGGGACTGGTGCCAGTCTGGGCACACCAACCCCACGAGGCCCTCCCGGAAGAGAATGCGCCACTGATAAAAGCCTCAAAGTCAAGGAAGATTCCTCTACCCACCTCCTGATGCCACCCCCTTGCCAGCTTCTACATGTGCCTCTGTCTGCAGTGCTGGTTCAGATCCCTTAGCAACCACTTCTGAAAATCAGGCCGGCTGAATACCCTGCTTCTTCTAAATCCCTATCAGCCACATCAGGTCCTGGAGATTTCTTCCAGCAGATGACCACCTATGCACCCCTGACAGGTCCATTGGAGAGGAAACAAAGAAAAAGACTCAAACCATTGCTTATTTAAAGTATGTGAGGTCATATATATAGGTGCAAAAGCCAGGAAACCATCTCTCAAGAATCTCCTGTTAGTTAAGCTGACCTTAACCGGCTGTGGTCCAGCCCTCACTCAAGCTTCCAGTCCATGTCAGTAACCATAAATGACAGCACTCCAGCTTTCTGGCAACTTGCCCCTTTCTTATCTCCACCCAACCAGCCTTTATCCTCTAGTGGGAAGAGAGAACAGATGGAGAAACGATCCCACTCAATTCCTAAATAACACCACCTTCAATTCCCATTAAGTGTGAATTTGCACACTTGTCTGGTAAGAACCAAGGGATCGGGAATCATAAGGACATTGTCAGAACAGGGCAAAGGTTAACAAGAAAGCCCTGGCTGCTTGCCAGTCCTTCTGAGGACATGGTCAAGCAGTTAAGAGATGGCATGCCCTATGAAGAGTACTGCTCCTGCCATGAGGGCACCTGGGTTCTGCGCCCACCTAGCTTCTGACAGATGAGTGACCCTCTGAGATTTTGTTTTCACATTTATAAAATCCAATCATCATTCTATTGCCTATTCTGTGAGAATCCATGTATGGAAAGGATTGGATGAGATGAGCAGCAAGGACTCTTCCACCTCTAATGCTCTGATTTTAAGGGAAGCAGAAATTCTTTTCAAGTCTGGCTAATGTGCAGCACGGTAAGGGGCTGAAATCCAGGTTCCCAGGCAGACTCAGGCCAGATCCTGGCATCATCACACAGCCTAAACTGGGGGGTCCCTAGACCTCAGGTTTCTTAGAAACATATAAAATGGGGATAATGATTCCTATCTTCATTTATGCTTTTATCTGACAAATATTTATTAAGGTTCTACAATCTATCAGTCACTGTGCTAGGAACACGGAGGTTAAAAGAAGTTCTGCTCTCATGAATTCAACCAAGAAGAATGGGAAAACAAAATACGTAAAAACAAAATACATGTAGTATGTCAGACAAGAGCTACAGAGAAAATAAAGCAGGAGACGGGCACAGGAAGTGCATGGGAGGGCGGAAAGTACAAATTACCCTTTTAAACAGGTGATCAGGGAATCCTGAGGACATGTGTCTGGCTCAGGATGTTTGCAAAGATCAAATTAGATAAATAACAGTGCTGGTGCACAGTAAACACTCCGAAAGGCAAGCAATACTAGAGTTAATAACTTCCTCACACTGACAACAATGGGGCTGCTTCTGAGCGTATACCTCATGACCCTCTTCTTAACCCATATCACCAACACCATCCGTGTTGTCCTTTTTGAGGCAAAATCGGTTACTTAGAATGAGACCTGTCTACTTTCCCCACTGAGAGTCATTGCTCTACTCTGATCTTGATTCTTTCCTCTCAAGACCATCCTATTCCTACAGACAATGTACCTACCACCTGTGTCTTCTCTCCGAGCACTAGGCACCTCTTCTCTGCCCCACCAAAATTGTCCTCGGTGAAACAGAATTCTTTTCCCACTCACTCCCCCTGTCTCCTGCTCTCTCCTCCAAACTGTAAATAGTTTTTTAAAGGAGAAAGAAGAACAGGATATGCAAGAATATGGAGGAAGAGGAGAAGAAAGAAAACAGAAGAGAAAAGAAACAGAAAAAATGTCATGGGTAACTTTTAAATTCTACAACTCAGCCATAAAATTAAATAGCAATTAAGGAAAGAATCACATAGGGGTCTCGGTGTTAAGCATTGAGAACGTTCTTCATAGGTTCCAATTTAAGGAAAAGAAGCAAAGACCATTTATCAAAATGGCCATTTTTATATCTGATATGAAAAATGTGAAAGAGTGGAAGAAAACAGAAGAGATTGGAAATCCTCACATTCGGTCATTCTCCCATAAACAGTTAAAGCTTGCTTTTCCTGAATTACAATAAGTACTGAATACATCTTTTAGGACAGTTATTAGATTCTCTGATTATTTTCCCCAGTTTATATCTCCTTCCCCATGAGCAAATGAAGTGTCTCTCTACATACACAAATGTGTCCTCACATTTCATATGAAAACCTAACTTTCCTTAGATTCCAGTAGACTTCTGTAATCAGAGGAAGGGTCACTATGCCTATAACTATGCATTCATGGAGTCTGACTGGTTCTCATGTAAATTATATTGTTAACCTATAATATATATTTGTCTTACCATAAATCTGCCTGAGTTTGGCACTCCACGAACACTTAATAATCAGTGATGGATACTAACCAAGCAGCTCTTGCCCATAGCATCTAAAAACTAATGGACTCAATTCCTCATCTACTTCTTAACCTCTCAGCACTTTCCAGGCCAAGAGAGTCAAGTGGGCATCCCATGGGAGCGATCAGCTCCTACAACCGTTCCAAGGATGCGGAGACTGCCTCAAGGTTAAAGGAAGGTTGTGTTCATCACAGATCTTTTAATAAGCACCTGAAATGTACCTTTCTTCACATTGGTTATGCCCATCTCTCAAAAGCTAGGAGAGGAGGAGGAATCTGGCCTTCTGAGATGCGACTTTAATGGGGAAGGCAGAGATGGGAAGGCTTCGTGCAAAACATATTTGTGTGCTGAATAGGAAAACTGAGGACACTGGGGAAAAATAATTAGGCAACATTCATAAGAGATTTGCTATTTTGAGATCCAGCCATTTCAAAGAGCACCTGCTTTTTATACAAGTTTGAAAAGTTGCCCTGTATAAATGGTAGGAATGCTGGATCCTCAGGAGAGAAAGAGAACCTAGAGGTGAGTGGCAGATGCACCACCACCAGAGTGACAGAAACAGACTAGAGGAGTATTGAGAGCACTCTGAAAAGGAAAATAATCATTAACTGCCCCGGCCCCAGGAAGTGATAAGGGAAAGCTGCAGACAGGCCTACTAATAGTGAACAATCCTTCTCCTGCTCGGGGAAAGGAAGAAGGGCTCCAGGGGTGTCCAACCTTTTGGTGTCTCTGGGCCACACTGGAAGAAGAAGAATTGTATTGGATCACGCATTAAATATATTGTGACATGTACTTACAAAATCGTCTCATAATATTTTAAGTAAATGTATGATTTTGTGTTGGGCCGCATTCACAGCCATCCTGGGCCACATGCGACCCACAGGCCTCAGGTTGGACACCCATGGTAGACAGCTGGCCGAATCCTTTTCTCAATATTTTCAGATCCGTTGCTACCAAAGGTTTCAGACTTTTCTCAGGAACTAAGAAGATCCTTCACTTAGAGATGCATGGCATGAGAAATTCTCCAACTCTTTCAGTCAAACAAAGTCCCAGTTGGAATAAAACTCGCTCAGCATGTCTTAGGCTATGGTATAGGGCAACAATTTTCAACCAGAGCGCACCACAGGAATTTTCAAAACATTCAATACCTAATTATTTAGTAAGAGCACTGACTTCTTTTCCTATGAATTGTCAAAGTAAAAAATGAGCACAAAAAAACACAACAGTAGCCATCCAATGTGAATGAATCAAAATTATGCTTGTTTTTTGTCAGACTGGCAAAAAATATATTTTTTGGTGTGCCACAAAATTTTAGTAATTAGCTTATGTGTGCCATGAGGTGAAAAAGGTTGATAATCACTGGTAAAGGGCACTGCAGCACATTTACTAATGCATTTATAATGCATAAATGCAAGCATAAATGCAAGCTATAAAATTCCCACAGAAAATTAATTTTTATTAGTTGACAAAGCAGGGGTGTCATATTTAACAAAAAAATATAGGAGTCCTGTTAAATTTGAATTTCAGATAAACAACAAATTGTCTTTTAGTATCAGCATGTCCCATGCCCCACGTGACATTTAGGACAGATGCTGAAAAAACAATCTGTTGACATTCAAATTGAACAGAGTTTCTGTATTTTTCTTGCAAGTACAGTAAAAATCCTCACCCAGCAGTCTAAAGCCTATTGTATCTGGAGATAGTATCCAAGTCTATAGCTGAACGAGCTTCAAGGAGCTAAGAAGTAATCAGTAAGGAATTTGAATGGACACATGATAAATAACGTTTATTTAATAATGAACTAAAACAGATCATTTTTAAGGATCTGCTCTGAGAATGCTTATATGTCATTAAAAACAAAAACCTTCCTTCGGTAACAAGTGAATCACTTCAAATATGAGTCTCTTTTCGGCATTCAGGGTTACCGTGTAATTTTTTGTCCCTGTTCCCTAAAGCTAGACTTACAAACTTGCCTCACATGAAAAGAAAGCCACCATCAAGTATAAATGAGAAGTTTATGTCTCCTTATAGTGCTTCTGGGGAGGACAAACCCTATTCCCGTTACTGGGTTTTCAGGAGGTAAGAGGAGAATCCTCTCCTCAGTATGTGTTCCTGGTGTCTTCCTCGGGCTGGGTCACTCCCGGGTACGTCCTATGAGGGACCTTCCTCCCACTGCTGTTACAGGGAGGTGAGAAGCAGATCAGCAGAGGGCCATCCTCAGGAAACAACCAACTATTTGCAACAATTTTATTTTGCAAAGACTTCCTGCTGTGATTAAAATGTGGCTGCTCCGTTTGTTATTTAAAAGAGTGACCCTAGTGAGACCAGAGTGAGGGAGGAAGAGTCTGATTTCAGAGCAGGATAAGTGGGAGGAACTCAGACTGAGTGTGCCTAATTGAATTCCACTGATGATCTCGAGTGTTGTGCCTGGTGATAACAGCTCAGACTTTGAGGATAGCTCCTTCTTGTCCCTGTTAGTCAACCCCAATCCTTTCTGGCTCCTGAGAGAAAAACGTATTAACATATTTCCAAGAGAGGCTAGGGATTGGATTCAAGAGCCATGAGAAGCTACATCTGGGTGGAGAGGAAGGAAAAGACAGTGGAGATGCAAGGCAGATGCAGGTGTGCGGACAGGGAGCTAGCCAAGAGCAGAGGCCCTGCAGAGTTAGATACAGAATTCTAGAGAAATGGAACTGGGGCAGAAGAGAAAGCTCACAGAGGAAGGGTCTTAGTGGAGAAGCACGCTGATAAGTTCGAAGGCACTTTCCACACAGCATACTTGAGAAATCAAGTGAAGGTAAACTTTTTCTCTCTGCTCTGCACTGGTATTTGAGGGATTTATGAATCATCCTCCCTGAGTAATCCTCATTCCTTTTAAAACTACCATACTTGAGAAGATGAAGCAGGGTATCTGTGGCTGTCTGAGAAAAACCTCTAGGGAAGGAGCGGAGAGGACCTAGGAGGGCTGCCTTCCAGAGCGGCTATGGGAAATGGTAACAGAGGTTAAAACAACTGTGGTTTTAAAGACATAGTGGTTAGAGGCCAAGCTTGAGAAATAACATTTATATTCTAACATAAAGTAAGCCAAATGGGAAATAACAATATCTGCAGGTCCTTGTTCACTCAGAGGAAATTTTGAGATAAAAACAGGCATTCCTAGACCATATTTATGGGCTTTAAGGTAACTCCCACTTGATTTCCTTGTATTGTTTAACAAATGTTTTAATCTCAATGGTCCTTTACTATTAGCATTTTTTTAATGAACACACATTTGATAAAATGATCTGAGTCAGATTTGAATTAAACACTAAAAACAGTGGGAGAAAACATGAATGTACAGAACAGAATAAATAGTAAGTTTTTGAAGAAAATCTCTATTATCTTGCAAAGAGGAGCAGAACAAGAAAGCTCCTGTAGAACAGGTATGCACTTGGGCAGCTCAGCATCT
The DNA here is from genome assembly GCA_004027475.1 of Anoura caudifer. Taxonomy (NCBI): domain Eukaryota; kingdom Metazoa; phylum Chordata; class Mammalia; order Chiroptera; family Phyllostomidae; genus Anoura; species Anoura caudifer. Next base: position 73,513 of record PVKU01002677.1, read on the forward strand.
CAGAGCAAGCCATTCTTTCACTCCAAGCATTTTCTCTGGGACTCACTGTGCTAGGAGTGGGGGACATAGAAATGAGTAAGACAGAAAGGCCGCTGCTTTCACAGAACTTACCAGGAAGAAAGATAACAAAGCAGGTAATTTTAACAGGCATATTACAGGGGGATGTTGGTCCAGGGTGCAGAAAAGCCTTCCCAGGGGGAGTGATGCCAAAAGTGAAAGCTGAAGAATGAAGAATTTGAGACGGGTGAAAGAGCATCTGCATTCATGTACTGGTAGGAAGGGGCACCTGGGGAGTACACCTGAGGCAGAGGGAAGAGCTGAGTGTGAAGGAGACTGTGGTATTCTCAAAGAACTCAAGTAAATTCAGTATTGCAGGAATATAGTGTTTACGGCAGAGAGTAGCATGAGACAATTTTGGAGAGACAGGAGGGCCCATGCTGTGGAAGACTTTGTAAACCATATTAAGGAGATGGGACTTTATTATAGGGGCAATAAAGAGGCCCTGAATGGTATCGAGCAGGAGAGTGATGACATCACATTTCACTTTAGATCACTCTGGCTGCAATGTAAATTGAAAAGAAGCCGAACTAGGAGCCAGAAGATATTTAAGAGGCCCTGCAGCAATGCAAGTAAGAAGAGATGAAGTAGGATATGGTACAGAGATGAAAATAAGTGAAAGCGCTCCACAGGAAATCCACAGAAAATGGCATGGTTGGCTATTAGGTGGCAGGGTTATAGAATCAAGGACACTGAAACGTTTTATTTTAGGCAACTAGGTAATAGAATGTATACTTTATGGGTGGTGCAGATTTTGCAAGAAGAGGTGGGGGGAGAAAGTGGGCCAGCTTTGGCTATTGTATGTTCCGAAGAAACACATCTAGTTACAGTTAGAGATACAGACCTGGGGCTCAAGTGAGAATTTGCAGCCAGAGATACCAATTTGGGGGAATTTATGGACATTATTAATTGCATCCTTGGTAATGGGTAAGAAAAGAAGAGGGTCTAGGACAGAGCCCTGAGAAGCATGAATATTTAAGAGATGTGTAAAGGAAGACGAGCCTGTCAAGGAGCCTGAGACAGAATTACCAGAGGTAGGAAGAAAATCAAGACGGTCAGTACCAAACAAGCAATGACAACTAGGGATGGCAGAAAGTTCAAGGTGGGAGAATATTAGAATTGGCTCACAGACACAGCTACACTAATACTGGTTTTATTTAATTGTTGACACTATTACAGATGTCCCCCATTTCCACCCTTTGCCCCCTCCACCCAGCTCCCCCACCCCCAGCCTTCATCATGTTGTTGTCTGTGTCCATGGGCCATTAATACTAGTTTTAGTTTGAACTCTGAATTTAGGAGCTTAGCTGAGAGGCCATAGTCCAGCTCCCTTCCAGAAGTTAAACAAATATAACTAGGTCCACATTCAATCTCCACTAAATGTATGTCAATCTCCCCAGGGTGCACTTTCTAATATTTCATTTCTTAAGCCAGATGATGGGTACCTGAGTATGTATTAAGTTTTTGTAAATACCTTTCCATGTGTCCAATATAGTTGATAAATTTAAAATGGATGCCTAAAACATATTGTTGACTAAAAGAAAGCCAGGTTATTGAACAACATGCATACACTTCCATTATGTAAAATTATAGGCTTATATCCACATAGGTACACATGCACAGGGAAATGTCTGAAAAGATATTCACTAATTCTTTCAACAATGACTCTCTCATCAGTCAGATTTAAGGTCACTTTTACTTTCTTTTTTGTGCTCTTCCACGTTGTTTGAATTTTTACAGTGTGCACATGTAGCAGTTTTATACAAATAATTAAACCATAAAAGCATCCTACAGAATGTCCTGCCCAACACAGTCACATAATTACCCCTTTGAGGAATTGCTGTAGTTATGGCTGGTTTAGGAGGTGAGGTCAGGGAAGCAGAACTCCACCCTTATCTTCTTACTGAATAAACCAGACAAGAGCAACCAGAAAAGCTGCCTCTACCACAGCATTTTCGCTCTTAAAGGCAGACAGAGGAGAAGCAAAGGAGAGAAGAACCAATGGAAGAATCTTCTTCATGTGCCTAGAGACTCATGTAACCTGTTCTTCCTTCTCTCCCAGTACAGTGGCACTCCAAAGATACCAGTAAGTGGGCTGATCCTCCCTCATTTCTGTGTCTATCATGTCTTTCAGAGGGTCAAGTACGTGGTGGTCAGAGAGGTTCAATTCCAAATGGACCTTTCACTGGCAGTGTGACTTGGACAATTTACACCTATAAGCCACATTCTCTTGTACTCTAAAATGGAAACGGTTTTTAAAACATGCTTACTAGAGTTGTTGCTTTGAGGATTTAATGAGGTGAAAATGCAACACACTTAGGGTAACACCTAACACACGGAAGTGATGGATGCGTGGGAGCCATTTTGTATTTCTTAGCACAAGAACACAGCCACAGCAAGCTTTGGATGTGAAACACTCACACCATCACAAACAACTGCCATCCCAGGGGCCAGCCTTCAACTTGTGACATCTCGAACTGCACTTCCCACAGTTTCTGAGTGTCCAACCCCAGTACTAGAAGCTGAATTCTGACCTCCACCAACAGTGTGCCCTCTGTGCCATACTCACCTATTTAACATATTGGACTGGTAGATTCTCTTCTCATGCGTGTTGTAACAACTGCTCTTGGGCTCAGGAATGAAGCTGTGTTCAGACAGCATGTCAGAAGCAGCGGTGGTGATTATGGCAATTCCATCCCTCACTCTGGCAGGGAGGCCATAGTCCCATTCATCATAGGACACAGAGATGAGCCCAGTGGGGAACTCTGAGGGCACTGTGTCTGTGTCCCCAGCCACCAGACTAGGCACAATCCATGTGTAGCCACAACCAGTCAGTCCTACTGAGTTAGCCACTTCAAAGATGTAGGTGGCCTCTTCCTTAGTACAATAAAGAAGAATGATGGGGCTCTGAAGTTTCTTGAGCTGGTTCTGGATCTTAGAATCGCCATCATCCAGGGACATGTCCAGCAGGAGAACTTCCTCTAACTCCCAGCCCACGAAGCTATTCTCAATGGTGCTGCGAATCTTGTTTACAAAGTCCTGATAGCCAGGAAAGTAGGTGGTGACAATAGAAAAGATGTACCAGTCATACTCTTCCATGATGTTGAGCATTACAGAAGCTTGCTGTTCAATTGATGGGCCAAACTGGAAGAACATGGAGGATTCATCCTAGAGTAGTAAAAATGTAAAAACAGAGAGAGAGAGAAATCAAACAAATGACAGTAAGGGAAAATGTGAAACAACTGGATAGAAATGTTTGTGTCCATTATTTACTTTTCAAATAATGCTTCTAAAATGGGATATGTTTAAGCTGCAAACATTTGTAATACCTTTCTTCCTAAAACTACCTCCTAGACTCCAGAAAAATTCCACATAGGTCTAGACTCTCCTTGTCTTAAATCTTTGGGGCTACTGCCAGACGTAGCTTCCTAAAATCAAATATGCTAATATCACTAGAGTAAAACATATGAAGAATTCCATACAGTAAAGACTCTAAATGGCCTCATGTCAGTTCAGGTCAGATTTTACTGTCAGATGAATTATACAAACACACGAGCATCTACGCGTGCGCGCACACACACACACTTGCCATTTTTCAAGCCTTTGGCCTCTTGGTTGTGGATGTATATGACTCAGTCAGAGTGAATAATTCAAAATGCCATCAATCTCTCTGATAATGAGATATGCAAGTTAGAGTAAGGCTCAAACAGTATATCTAAGCCAAGAGTTAGAATGACTTGTATTCAAGCTCATATGAGATTAAGCTTCATTTTAGAGCAACACACAAAAGATTATTCTTTCTCTTACATATGTAATGCCACAGGTCTCGATCTGACCTATGTATCACACACATAACCCTCTGTCAGTTCTGAGCATCTCTGTTTCTTCCCTCTTTTTGAGAAAGGAGCCATTTTAAACTTCTCCTGTCTGAAGTTGTGTTTCTCCGGCTGTCATGAGATGTCAAGCCCTGCATTTTATCTCCACCTTCCAGCTCGAAAAATCTGAAACCACAAACTAAAGACCCTTCAGTCTTGTTCTTCTCCCTCAGTCCATTCTCCCCTAGCTTCCTCCTGGGCAGTGGCCCTGTATTCTTTCTGATGGTTCATCTCCATCGTATAACAATCCAGGCTAACAAAACTGAAATTTTGTCAAAGGGGTAGTTCTTTTTTCTCTCCCAGACTAGAGCTTTAAAGTACAGTTACAAGAAACCAGACTTTTAAACAAATTATACAGTTATTTCTTAGTTTGGGAGCATATTGTTGTACAGCTTGAGAGATTGCTGAGTATTTTGGCAGCACCCACTACTGAAAAAAAAATGCAGGCTGGGAAATATCCAGTCAGTGTCCAAAAACACTGGTTCGACAATGAAAGCTGCCAGCCCCTCTGCTTTGCCAGAGCCATTGTTGCTTTGTGTGGCTTGAACTTTTCACATTTCCCACAGGCTATCCAGAATGAAACAGTAGATGCTTAGTCATTTTGGGGGCAACTCTTTTTACTATGGGTAAAATGATGCTTATCATGGATTCCCCCTCTGGCTTAAACATACAGTCAAAGAGGACCATGTAATTCAGCATTATGTAATTTGGGAATGTAGAGAGGGTGGGGCACCAAGAATGGATGGGTGGGAATAATTTGGAATAAAATAATGATTTTGTGTGTGTCCATTCCAAACTGCAGCCCAGCCGTGCTCCCGATTTTTTCCTGCTGCAACATAAGTATTGCTCTTCCAGTGAAGCTGACCTTGTCCTTAGGTTAGGATATAGAGGGGATCCAAAGCAACAATGCTTAGTTGTTCCAAGACTAGTCAGGGGCCCACAGAAAACCACACAACAGGATAGGAAGGCTAATAACAAACAACCCTCCCAGAATGGCTATCACTTTAAATGAACAGCATTCATTTTTCTTGTTATACTTCCAGCTCAAGGGAACTTGGGGGATTCTCAAATGAGACACATTATCACTTGAGTTTTCACAAGCTCAGTGGATATAAAAAGGGACAAAGGTTCCCAAATATGCCTTAAAATGTACAGGCTTAGGATGGAAGGGATTCCAATTATAAACAAAGGATACCCATTCTATGATATAAATGAACATCTTATCACAAGGATGTTCAAATACACAGGAAGAGGTAGCCTTGAGAGTAAGCCCATGGAGGTCCATAGTAAACAGGCCTATGCTAGTAAGATTGAATTTAACAGAAAACCAATCTATTATACACCAACCTGACCCTCTCCTCTCTTAGTCTTCTGTTAAAACTCTCTCACAATTATAAATGAGCTCCTAGAGAAACTGCCAGCTATGTGACGAAAGCCAATGTATGGGGAAAGTAAGAAAAAAGAATGACTCCATATCACCCCTTACCATGTCCTCATCTTACTTTTACTTCTATCATCCCCTATTAACATCCTTTTTTTCCCACTCCTCTGCTCTCATCAATGCCTAGTTCCACTATTTTCTCTTGACAATCTTCACTTAATAAGAATGCCTTATATGACAATCTTGTCTGTGGCATCAAGAGGAAGTTAGTGAAGCCAAACAGAAATCAAGAGACAATTATTGCTTGGGCAATGTTTCCCAGTATAACGAGTGGTTGAATATTGTGAATTTAGTTGATGTACCAATCTGGTATACAATCATCAGGAATGGGACAGCTGTTTTTCAACAAAACTTTGGGCTTACTATAACTTGCAAGCAGTGACAGGCTTTGTGAATTAGGGCCACAGCCACAAATCAAAGAGCAATCTTTGTATGTGCATGGAGTGGAAAGGACTGGTGGCCACACATCCATCTTGTGGGCACCCAGCATGCATTGTGATCACCATAAGAACTGTCATCTTCTAGGATGAAGGATGGGATAGAACTCAGTTTCCTTCCTTACTTACATTGCTGTCTCCTAATATCATTATAAAATGGTGGTATGTCGGGGTCCTTGGAGCAGTCTCCTCCTCCTAGTAAAGATCTCAGTTGCATCTATTGCATGAATGTACTTCTTAACTTGCCTTGAGAGTATTTTTAAAGCATTTCTATATAAAGGGCCACTGAGATGAACGATTGGCACAGGAAAGGTGTAACTGCACATTAGACCTCATTAGTCTAGAACCATTATCTTGAACCCTCATTACTTTGCTATTCATGGTGTTTGGTTACTAATAAGAAGAAACAAACAAAACAAAACCCAGATACTTTCTCATTGTATTATCTGTCTCAGAAAATAACTGCCAAAAAATTAGCAGTAGTACATGATGTTCTTCTTCTGCATCACCAGATCCCCTTCAGACCCACTTCAGAAAGAAATGATTGGCTACTCCAGCTGCTGAGAACAACCTGGCATTAGGTTTCAGCTGTCAGCCCACTTTGGGGATTGCATCAGCTGAAAAGAACCACCTTGCCCAAAGCCATGCCCTCTGGCTGTAGTAAACTGGCCTAATGACTGGTTGTCATGGAATTAAAGGCCTGGTCCTTGCTCTGGCTCTGGACCACTTTAAAGGATCAGTCTATCTTCAGAACTCCCAACAGGGTTGGCTGGAGCTTCCATTTAAAAAGCATCACACCTTTACTTCTTCTGCCCACTCCTGCCCAATCTTCCCGTCCCTTTCTTGATCTCAAAAGCACTCCCTAAGTTCAAGAGCACACCCTACTAAACCATCTGCACACCAACCTCGGTCTCAGAGTCTGCTTCCCAGGGAACCCAGCCTGAGAATATTCATTTCCCTTTTATTCAACATGGAAAGAGATGACTTAAAAGAGCCATAATATCTATTTTCAAATATTGAAATGACCTATATGGTAGAGAGATAAGTCTTTGACCATTAGCACCAGAGGAGAAAACAGGGACTGATGAATAGAAATTTTAAAAGGCATTATTTGGCTCAATATAAGAAATGGGTTTGCAACAATCATAGCTATTTGAAATGGAATTGGCCTCATAATGTAGTGAGCTCTCTCTAGCTATCAGCATTCAAACAAATGCTGGATTATCACCTGAGAAAGGTATTCTCCCCAGCACCCTGTCTGGAAAACGTCATGTTCATCTTTAAGATGAGCATGTCAGCTTTCTATGCATATCGTCTTTTCTGACTTCCCCAAGTTTGTCTTCTCTCCCTTGTGCTTTCACAATATTTTGCATGTGCCTCTATCATAACATTTATCACACAGGAAGCATATATGCCTGCTTCCTCCCACTAAAAATATATGTTTCTAAAGAGCAGTATGTGCCTTATGCATCTCTGGCTCCCAAGGTGGCACATGAAAAAAAATTTTGTTTTTGTTGTATTAGTATTATAATGAAGATTCTTTTATTAGGTGGGACATTAACTGAAATGACCTTGAGAGTCTCATCTGGTTCCAAAGTTCTATACTGCTGGTACATATCTACTTCATAAAAATAATGTATGTTTGAATAGCTATATAGTAACTGTGCTTGTATAAAATGTGAGGGGATCTTCCTTGGAGCCAGCTAGCAAGGCAGAAAATGCTACTGGCCACTACTTTACTCTCTTTGCAGCAAATTCCTTCAAAGCATCGTCTGTACTCACTTTCTCCAATTCCTCTTCTGCCATTCTCTCTTACACTAACCTCAACCAGGTAAGTGTAACCCCACTAGTCTTCTAAACCCCTTCCAACCCCACTAGTCTGCTAAAACTCCTCTTGTGAAAGGCAGTGTGCCTGATATTGCCAACTCCAGCATCCACCTGTAGCCATCCTTACCTATAAGCAGCATTTGATATGGCTGATCAATCATTCACTTGTAGATAAGCTTTCTTCCCTTGGTTTCCATGGCTTCACATTTCTTGACCTTCCTCCTATCTTACTGGCTACTATTACTGCCCCCTTTGCTGGTTGCTCCTCTTCCTTCAGAGCTTTTGAAGCTGGAGTGCCCCAGGGTCAATCCTCGGTCCTCATATCATTTCTACCAACATCCACCACCTCAGAGATCTCATCCAGTCTCATGATTTAAATCCTATTTATATGCCAACCACTTTCATATTTCTTTCTCCAAAATTTCAGATTTCTATATCAAGTCACCTATTCTACAATACATGCGCACTCAGATATGTTTAGAAATATCTCCAACATTTCCAAAACTGAACTTGGCCTTTCCCACTGCAGTTAAAGGCACCTCTACCCCTCCAGTTCCAACTCCTCTCTTTCTCTGGAACCCTATATCCAATCAATCAGCCTTGACCGCTGACCTTCAGCATGTATCCAGAATACAAGCCTTTTCACCAACTCTGTTTGAGACACCATCATCCTTTACCCCATCACTACAAGAGCCTCCTAACTGGCCTCCCTGCATCTGCCTCAACCCCCTACAGTCTATGCTCAATGAAGAAGCAGGATGATCCTTTTAAAACTTAAATCATAAGATGTTATTCTCTTTTCTTAATCAATGCCCAGTTCACTAAAAAGAAAAGCCAACACCCTGATTTGGACCCCCATTGGCCCACAGAGCCCACATCTTCCTACTCTCCCTCTCATTCTGCTCCAAGCACTCTGACCTCTCTTGAACATATTCCTGCTCCAGACCTTTATTCTAGCAATTTTCTCCCTTTGAAACACTCTGGCTCCAGTTATTCAGGTATAGGGTAGGATTTTCCCTCCCTACTTAATTCCAAGAGACTCCCTTTTTGGTGACTATAAAATCTGATCCCACACTATCATTTTTTTCAGGTGACTGAGGCTGGTGTTAGCTATTTAGGCTGGTTTTGAATCATGTCTGAGTTTTGTGAGCAATGCTTTGCAAGATAGAGAAAATGCTCAATGTTCTCCAGCCTCGTCATTAATCAGAAATATCATGACTGAAACACTCAATGGAAGCTTAATAGTGGAGAATCATGATCTTTTCCTGCCTGATAAATGCCAGGACCTATTCTTTTTAAAACCCTTGAAAACAAAGGAGAACACTCTGGGATTTTAAAGCCCATGAACAGAAATTCAAGCAGACTGGGCTAGTTTCGGAGCCATTCTGGATGACTAAACAACTCCTGGCAGAAGCCAGCATTCCTTTTCATATTTGTTCTTTCAAATTTTGCTTTCTCCTTGAATTTTGCCCCATTTTCCTCCCTAACTGAATCTCCCTTTTGGATGTGCTTCAATCACCAACTTTAAGCCACAGCTGAGAAACAAACTAAAGGTATCCACTTTGAGGATGCCTACAAGGCTCTACCTATTCTGGGTCTCAGAGACAATTTTATAGCAAGAAGAAAGCTTATAAGCAATAGATAGGCCAATAAAAGAGGAAGAATACAAAGGCAGATCCCTTCTCACTGAGATACCCAAATGAATTATAGAATTAAAGTCAGCAATCAAAGGGCCTAGAGAAAACCAAGAGAACTTCTGGAGAGTGTTTGTGCTCTTCTGTAAGGTATCAGGACTGCCAAAATCCTAACAAGGCTATTTCATTTCATCTTAAATTAAATGGCCTGCTCCATTATGCATATCAAAACAACTCTCAAATGGATTGGCTTGTATTTGCATTAAGAGGTTCTTTTCTATAAAGAGCAAGCTGTCAAGTTCAGCAACAATCAAGTTCTGTGATGGAATAAGTACACTTTTAAATAAACACAAAGAAAGAAGGTAGGGGAATAGAATAAGTTGAAAAAATAAAATGAATAGAGAGTTATAATGTAAAAATGAAGCTAACAGTATTAATTGGGCAGTAGGATTATCAATATTACATGAAATTTATTTAGACAACTTTACAAAGTCAAATGTGTTCAATGCCAATATAGATCTGGGCATTTTCTGGGATAAAAAGAAAGCCATCACAGAACTAAACTGTGGAACCTAGGAAAAACAAGACATTTTCCACTATGTGTGAAATACTAAATCCAAAACTGCTTGTGCCATCAAAATATTTCCATTTACCTAGAGCCAAGAGAGTTGAGTTTACAGAAGAACTGCAATAATCATTAAAGAACAGGGTTAAGTACAAGCCTGTGAAGGTGCTTGATGTACCAGCAGCTTTTTTCAGAGTATAGGTGTTGATATTTGTCTCAAATAAATGAACATTCCCATCTCCTTGTATGTATTTGATCTGAACATTGTGTTCATATACCAATGAGAATAGAGAAGTGGGGAGGTGCCCATGAGAGGCAAAGGGTAGAAAAGGCATTTTGTGTTTCACTGAGCTGCGAGTGCTGGTACCTCATTTGATGCTAAAAATAACAAAAGCACTGTTTCTAGATATTGGTTCATACACACGGGTCTCTGGAAAACAAAGATCTCTTTTTCCTTCTGCCCCTGCTCCATAAGAAAGATGAAGTATCATCACTGACTTTGCAATTTGGATCTATCATGTTAATTCGGCACAGGTTAACAAGCCATTGCCTTCAGTGGCAAAAATAAGTTTCCTGGGAAAGTTTTTCTTACCAAACATCCAAGAGTAGGTTTTCCTAAGTCCCTGACTTGGACAACTGATCACTACTTCCTCACAGAGAGCAAAGTATGTCTGTTCACAACCAATGCAGCTTTGAATTTATTCACATCACCCAAACCAATTTTGGTCTGCCATCTAAAAGAGGAAATACATTTTGAAGGGCTCCAAAAATGAAAATAAAATTGCATATAAGCAGATTACACACACACACACACACACACACACACACACACACACAGACACACAGACACACAGACACACACACATCTTCAATAGCTTGTTAGTACCTGCCTGCCTTGGCCTTACTCAATTATAGGACTTAAAACTAGCATGCCTTCCAATTTTTAAGCCAGGACTGGCCAGAAATCACCAACAACATCCAAAGCTGTCTGGGCTACTCTAAGCCCAGTATTTGGTATACCTGACGTGAGCCTGGCTGGGTGCAAACATGCCCACCCAGTACCCTTCCCTTCAACCAGCCTCACATGTGCCCAATCCAAAGGTCTAAATTTCTTCTCCATGTCTTCAGTTTCATTCCATTTCTATTGGGTGAAGAGCCCTACTCAGAACTTCTTACTATTTTGCTCAGTCCCTGACAAACTGCTAACACCAGTTTGTTAATGCTGGACCCTGCTCCCTATATCTGCAGATGCCAGCTGCAGTTTGACAGCCCTTCCTGCCCTGAATTGTGAGATAATTAGCCCATCACTAGTGCCAACAGGGTTATGTTGCTTTCTCCACTATTACACCAAACCCCTGCATACCCTACCTATCTGAATCATACCAAGTATGTTATTTGATCTGAAATTGGTTTCTTGCAGCTTGCTGGCCCCTACCCTGTGACAGGAAGCTTCATGGCAACTTTAAGTTCAGTCCTTTCCAGCCTTCTGACCCTCCCTAGATTCATTGTTTGGATACCAGTATGCCAGGCCCCAGTAGAGTAAAAATGTTGTCCAGTATTTGACTGGTTGCATCTGAATTTGTCTGATATTTTCTTTGTTCATTTCATACTGAAAATGGCCCCCCCTTTTCAGAATTATTAAACTGTTACTTTTGCTATGCCCCATTTATGACTGCTTGTTATCCACACTAAAAATGAATCTTCAAGAGTTCAGAGTTCACAGTTCACAACCACTTCTCCTCTTTTTCCTTTCCCTGAACATCTGAAGTCATGGGTATATGAAGTCTCATGGAGAGTACAACATAATCTACTAGAACTTATACCCAGCTCCTTCCTAACCTGAGACAGTGAGAAGCACACTAAAACCATTTTTCTCATCACACAATTTTGTCCATATGCATAGGAAATGGCATATTCTTTATCCATATGAAGAAGGAACAGTTGGTTTAGAGGGGACATAATACTGGGGATCAAGCTTTTAACATAGCTGAGGGTCACTCTCTCTGGCCCGGTCTGTCCCCTCTGATTTAGCAGTAGCAACCCTGCCAACAGGCCTGGGAACCACCTTGTCATGCTGTCATCAGCACCGCAGCTCCGACTAAGCCTCTCCCTTCTTTGTCTCCTTTTCCCCACAGTCCTAGTCCCACCAGTAAAGACCCCATTAGAATGGCCTGACTGGCCTATACCTCTGGCCCAGCCAGAGTTCCTGTTCTCCCCTCTGGGGCCTTGGGGAGCTGAAATGTCTCTCATTCCAGGAGAGACATTAGTATCTCAATTAATGCTGTCAAAATCTCAACTTGACTCTGGAAGACAATGACACAGGGATGAACCACAGCATCACTCAAAGGAGATATCAGAGTTAGCAAGACCATTCCTGCAAATAAGAACTTGACAAGTAAAGGGATGGCTCATTTATTCACTCTTGTTTTGAAGTTTCTTCACACAGTATTTGTTTTTAAACCACATTCAGTGGTCTCCAACATTTCTATAGTTCACAGAAATTCACTTCAATACTTTTCCTCTGATCGAAAGATGCAGGCAGAAAAAAAGAGCTCTTTAAAAGAAAATGCCAATTGGCATTTTCAAACAGAAAGAAGCTCAGAGCATATCCTTTCACCCATCCTCATCAGACTCTCAGAGACAAAGCTGTGTTACAATCAGATGTCGCATTTACTAATCTCTAATCTGGATCTTTCACAGCAGGGCCTCTGCCTATAGATGAATCATCCCAGACAAGTATGAGTCCTAGACACAGTCTCATTATCTTTAACTGGTAGTAAAAACTCACCTGAAGCTACCAGGCTCACATTAGCTGGCTGTGAATTCTGATCTATGCCAACAAAACAAAATGGGAGCATCCTTATGGCTCAACTATGACATTCTGATGTTAATTTGTTACTGCGCAAACGTGATAATACGTTGATCTTGTGTAAGACCATTTAAACTGTTAGATAATGCCAGCTCGAGATCTCAAAGAACAGACATTAACTAGAGTGTCTAGAGATAACACTAGTCCAGTTCAGAGCAGGACCACATGAAACCAGTGTGGAGAATGTGAGGTGGAACTAGAACGCTTTCCAAGTCCTCAAGGAAAAGTCCCCTTTTCCTCAGTTACACACACCAATGAGTCCAGCAACCTTGACTTTCAGAATTCCTTCCCTATGTGTATCTTGATTCCATTATGCTGCAGGTTAAGCCCTTTGGCCCTCGAGCTGTCCTTGGTGAAAGGCACATAATAGGCCCTCAAAAATGATATGGAACTAAACCAAACTGATGTCAAGATGGGTGATGGTTTGTCATAATCTAGCGTGAAACAACCCCTCCCCTTTATTTCTCATTTAGGATGGTTCTTACTCAAATATTGAATTCCTTACAGTGTACCAGGTGCTCTACATGCATATGTCAATTGATTCTCATATCCCCGTGAAGTAAACCCTATTACTCTCTCTATTTCACCAATGGAGAAAATGAGCTTTAGAGAAGTTAACTAACTCACCCGAGGTCACTGCTGGTTCGAGAATCTAGCTAGGTCCGACTTCAGAGTACACACACTCAACCACCTTACCACACATCCTCAAGCCTCCTTTAGTCATCGCTACAGTTCCCACCTGTACCTCCTGATTTACCTGTGAACCAGAGAATGATCACAGTCATCTAGTAAAAGTCAAACCCATGCCTACTAGTACAGAGATGACTTTCATGAATTCCTTAAGCTTTACTCCTATGCATCCATTCACTAGCATACTGGTGCTGTTAACTAGTGATGGACTTGGTACACATTGTTACCATAAAGTATTCTTCTATTTTGGTCATACAATCAGTTCTTTATGATTCTATTTTTGCTAGTCAATCAAATATTTATTAAAGGCCTATCAGGTGCTATGGGAGGTAGAGATGAAGTGTAAGTCATCATCCTCATCCTCATCCTCAGGATGAGCTAACTGGAAAATAAAATCAAATTATACAAAATAATTAATGACTCTCTAAGTTAAATGATAACATAAGGTTGAGAATATGTGTCATAGAAATTATGAGAATGAAGGTCAGTATGGCTGGGCAGCTGTATTTTTGAAACTGATTTCTACTCATCTCTTCCTTTGCTAGTTCTCCTACCAGCTCTATGTGGAAAGCAAATGAAGCGCCCATACACTTCACCCCAACTACCAGGCTGTGGATAGAAATATAAGTAACACTGGCTTTGAACTCAGCCTTATATTTGTCCACAAGTGGACAATGAGCCTCTGATGTCCAATATTTCAGGCATTCCACAGTCTAAATGAATTACATATAAATCTTTCTCCTTTATCTACCCAGCCTTTCATTTTCATCTCGAAAGATTAGATTAGTAGGACAGGAGTGTCCTTTATGAAGTCAGGCTACCCAGTTAAAAAACCTTCTTCTCTTCAAGTGATTGCAACTTGATTTTGTTAAGATTTCTTTTCCATGTTCCTTCAGAAAAGCTAGGGGAATGATAATTCCTAGTCATTACCTTCTCTCAATGTATTTGATTTCTTTACACCAGTCTTTTCCCTTTGGTCCTCCATCAGTTTTTAATAATTGGCCAGGAGATCAATCAATCATTTTAGTGCTCCTTGTATAGAGATGACCTGGGATTGCAATATAAATCCAAGCAACTCACAAAAGTAGCCTGATGCCAAATTTTCTTCAGTTCAGTTTGTTAATCCCTATGCCCCATTTATTTAAAAACATATAGATGACTACTTAAATGCTATCACTTATTATCAAAATACCTCCACGTCTATTAAAGAAACATAATGTTCCTTCTTATTTTCTTACAAATAAATCAAGGGTAAATTTTAAGATTTGCTTTTATTCTTGGCCCCATGAAATTAAATGAGTATGCATTAGCAATGGAATCCCTGCCTATTAGCACAGTTTCTCACCTTTTATACACACACACACACACACACACACACACACACACACACACACACAGACACGGTCTGAACCAGAGGTGCCTCCAGGCATAAATGGATGGGACACAGTGTCCTTGTCTGCATGCTGATGTCTTTGTTGGTTACATATATAACAACTTACTAATGACATTACTAGAAATAAACAGTTTAGTTTGTGGGTTATGCTTCACACAAAAAGGAAGGATGTCTTGGCCTATAAAGGAAATATCTTCTTGTATTCATAATTCTGAATTCTACAATGGGGCAAAGATTATCCAAATTACCCAGCATCCACAAAAGACCTCTTACCAAGGAGCTCCATCATATTGGTCTCATTGTTACAGTTGCCTCTTACTATTCAAATCTTTGGTGACAAAGGGCAAGTTCATCTCTTCTTAATTCTCTCAACTTGTTAATTCTTTTCTCCTCTGGGGTACAATAACTTTCAAATGTCTCTCCTCATTTCTCTTGCATAAAGGCCAAGATTTCCCTGCTTTGGCCACAGTAAAAGTCTTCAGATACCTAACTGGCTTTATTTATTAAATGTGTTCTAGAAGGTTTCCATATTGTTCAGTGAATGATTTCTAAAGGCAGAATCAGTTAAGCTTCCTCCTTTGATATACCTAGTAACCATACCCGTTGTGCCCAATTTTTCTTTCAGATTAACCTCTCCTGCCCACAGGCCCAGCTCCTCGGCACAGCACAGTACCATTAACTACAAGCAGGCTCCTGAACAAAGCATCCCATCCTTAAACTGGCCAGTGCCTGGACTCTAGGACAATTAGAAAAAAAGAGGCCAGCTCATCAAACCTCTCTCAAGAAATGAAACCAGAACAGGCAAGTCTTTCATCTATAATGTGAAATTAACTGGGGGCCATGACAAACCAATGTCACGAGCACCCTAAAACAATGATTCAAGACAGAAGCTATGGGATGGCAGAGGAAGCCTAATGTAGAAGTAAGTCTTCAGGTGCCCTGGAAGAGTGGAAAGGCTTTAAAATACAGATCAAGACATCTTGGAGAGCGACCCAGCAGGTAGCCAGCTCTGGAGGGAACAAGTCTTAGTTCCTTATAGCTTTCCAGCTCTCTCCATACATATTCTCATAATAAACTGCCTGGTATTTTGTTTCTGTTCTGTGGTTTGTTAGGTTTTCATTTTGAAATAACTTAGGTGGTGTTTGCTCCTACCAATTAAAAGAGCCTAATTTTTTTAAAGGTTACCATGAGTTACTATTTCCTTGCTTTATGGCATCATCCTTGCAATTTATTCCACAGCTTTCCATTTGCATGAGGAAAATGTCCTCCTAGATGACTTTCACCTTGGTGACAGTCAGGCTTAGTCCCTGACCTGTGACTGCTAGAGCAAAAGAGCAGCTGTACAGAGTTCCTTTCAGTACCACAGAGTCACTCACACAAGGCCTTCCCCACCAAGGCTCTTCTCTTATTCGCCATTCAATTTTCATATACTAGTTGACTATAATATTCTTCAAGCGTGGCCTTTTGTCAAACAGTCCTAAAGACGGATGGCAAGCTGGCTGCATCAATACCCAGAAGTCCGTACGGTGAGCACCTTCCCAAGGTCTCTGGCACATCCCTGAAAGGGCAAGATTATATACACATTGATGGCAACCCTCCATCTGTTCTTTTATCTGTCCAGCCATTGCTATTTCTTCAGAATGTAACACCTGGCTCACACAGAACTGGGCGCAGCAAGTAGGTACAATTTACTTGGAGATAAAGTCAATTTACTTGATGATTTACAGTTTACCTGGAAAAAAAAGACTGTTTGCTTTAACAAGCTCTGTAACAGATGCTAACAAAACCACATCCCTTCCACAGGCATTAATCAGAAGATGCTTGCAAATGTGCCCCAAAATAAATAAATAAATAAATAAATAAATCTATCTGATGGATGATGTCAGGTACCTCAAAATATACGTGGACTGCACATGTACAGTGAAAAATGAGGAGCAGAGCCATTTGAGACAGCTGCTTCCCTGTGCTCCGAGGCCCCAGAACCCACACAGACCTCTTCTGGGCCCTGAGGAAGGTCGTTCCCGCAGCTTGAGACCAACGCCCGACAGTTCGGAAAGTGAGCTATTTATTTTACCTAAACTCCTGTTTTGTTTGGATTTCTGCAAATATCAATGTGGCTCCTGGTTTCTAAAATTTTAACTATGTCTCATTCTTCACCGTCGCAAGAAATAAAATTTCTCCCATCTTGTTCTGCTGTTTCAAGTACTTTATCAATCTACCCTGAACGAAGCCAAATTCATCCCAGGCTTCAACTTCTTCAAGGAGCACACAAAGCTGATTTGCACTCTGTTCAAATCATTTCCCATATTCTTAAAAGTTCAGCATGGGAAAACTGGCTCTAACCATCAAAGTGAGAGTTTCGTTTCTTCTGAATTACCAAGCTTTCACACTGACCTATCTGTCCTTCAAAAGAACTTAATGTATCTGAATATAGAAAGGTAAAATATTAAGTTTACTCTGTAAAATGGTGGCTGAGCAGTTGTCAAAAGGTTAGTTTCTAGAATATTTAATAGATTGCACTGCAATTTGGTGTGTGGGAGGAGGTTATATAAAATTGTTTGTTACTATTACGATTTAAGGTCAAATAAAAATTAATTTAGCTCTTGGGATGGAAACACAAACCAGAAACTTTACCCATTTTAACCACAAACAGAGGCAGATATGTGTTATTTATTCTCAAGAATAATGGTCTAAAGAAATTTTGTGACAGGTTTCTGTCTGATAAGAGTAAGGAGCACTGAGCTCCAGACATTTCTACAAACTTGTACTCACTGAGTTTCATCCTCAGGTTCCTCAACCTTCTTTGTGATTTTGATAACTTGTTTCATGTGGCCATTTCATAATAGCCACTGAAGGAAAATCTAAAATTTAGACTTACCTCTTTATAAACTTACATGGTTTTAAAAGAAATATTTACAAGATAGCAAAGCAGTAAGTACAAAAAAAAAAAAAAGAAGAAGAAGAAGAAGAAGCATACTATGCCTATGGAAAAAGAACTGGATTTGGAGTCAGAAATTCTAATTCAAATCTAATACTTCTTAGCTATCAACGTGATCTTTAGACAGATAATTTAACTTTTCTAACCCTTATTTTTCTTTAGATAGCCAAAGTGCTAATTCTTAATCTATATAGTTGTAAAGAGGATCTTATGAGACAATAATATGAAAGTGCCCAGTAGAGTGCCTGGCACATACTAAATTCTCAGATTCATTGTGTGAATCTACTTACCACATAATGTGGCCAAAAACATAAGCAAGGAAATGTTTTCTTTTGTATATAGTTACAAATTACTTGACAAATTCATCATCATTTTTATGATCCTCACTATTTAAGCATTTGTTGTAGTTGAGTAAACATAGCTTTCAAGGTTTTGGGGGGTTTTTTGGCAGTGGAATATGAGCCACATCATTCCCCGTTGTCGGGACACAGATTTCTCAGTAATAGTAAATTATATTTACACTTTGCAAAGCCCCCTTCATCCAGATATTTTCATTCAGTAAAATGAAGATAAGCCTTGGTTATCTAGATCCCCTTAGAAATGGATCTTTTACCAGATGGTGTTTCCATATTATTTTAAGCACAATGGCAACAGAAAAATCTGGGGGCATAGCCTAAAGCATTCTCAAATTCTTGTGTTTTAGCGTTAAAATTCGTATGCTTTCAAGTTTTTTAAAAACTTGAGAGTAGTTTTTTTTAAAAAAGTATAACCCTTCTTTTTACCCAAGCTGACTACTGGTACAAATGGGTACAAAGCCAGTTACACACATTAGGCATAGATAGAATTGCTTTGGGTCCAATTTAGTTAATTTTTCTAGTGGGCTTTTATTCAAAAGCGAAAAAAAATATGTGTAATGAGGTGAAAGGTGAACATCCAGATGGTTAATTATAGCTCATTTGCTCAATACTCAGAAACCAATGTGGCTCCCAGCCAACTTTATCAGAGACACTCTTCCCAGGGATGGAAAGTAGGAGTAATGTGAATGGGAATGGTGGATTTGCTGAGTCTGGAACAGACATTTAATCTTATTTTTCAGGTCTTAATTGGGGCATAGGGACAAAGAAAAAGGGATTACACCCTCTGGATTACTAACCTTGTCCAGTCAAATGTGCAAAGTAAAAGTAAAAAAGGAAACGTAATTTTTTTAAATGGTGCCATAATACTACAGGGCTTTTGCCAAACATTTTTTTTTTTAATCAATAGCTCTAGTTGGGAGACATGCTTTATGAATAGTCTAGCCTTATATATTTACCTCTAAAAACATAACATGTATTTAATCACTCCTGAGCACACACCACATGAAAGACCCTGCCCTATATACTAAGGAAGATGAAAAAAGCAATGGGAAATTATCCCCAATCAAAAAGAGCTTACAGTTCTGACACCTAGAATATACAAGTGATAATAATGTAAAACATAATGCAATTAGCACAAAATGAAGAAAAACTGGTTATAGGCTTAGAAAAAGAAAGGATCACACAGGATCAGGAATCAGGGCATTTTCATGGACCAGTAAGATGATGATGGCAGTGGTGATTATTATTGCCAGGTACTAATAAGGTTAGAGGCCAATTGAAGTGGTGGGAGCAGCTCTAACAGAAGTGAGGTGCTGGTTCTGAGGACAATAAAGGTTTAGTTAGACTATTTCTTCAGCAGATATTTATCAAGTACCTAAATAACACCAGACACTGGGTTTGGAGGATGGAGACTGAGATAGAAGATTCTTGCCTAAGCTTTCATGGGGTGTAGCAAAGGAGCAAAAGTTAAACAGAAAAATCATATAATAAGCACTATACTGCATTGCAGCACTGGGAGTTAAGAGCAGGAGCTCTGTAGTAAGACTGTCTAGGTTGGAATGGACCTTACCACCTTAGGCTGTTTATTACTCTAGACAAGTTACTTAGCCTCTCTGGGTGATTAAAATGTGTAAGTAATGCATCTATCTTACATGGTAAATGAGGTGATGCCTATGAAGTACTTAGCATAGCGGTAGACACAGAGCAAGTGCTCAGGAAAGAGTGTGTGTGTGTGTGTGTGTGTGTGTATGTTGTATATGTGTGTGTATATATAAATAGTGGGTATATACATGTATATATAATGTCTAATATAACATATTCTACGTATATTTGTTTGCACTTCTCTGTCTCCACATCTGATGCCACAAAGACAGTCTCTTAGAAGTAGAATTAAGGAAGAATCAGTTAAGGATATTAACTTTTGAAAAGTCATTAATACATTTTTATACATTGCTTTCCAAAAATGTCATATCATTTCACACTCTTGTAGCAGTGTAAGAAAGTGCTGACCTCATTATACTCCACAGTTAATATATTCTTTAATTTTTTTTGCCAATTCAGTGAATGAAAAATGTAATGTCATGGTTGTTTTAATTTCCACATATTTCATCAAAGGAAGGCTAAACACTTTTCACATTTATTAGCCACGTATAATTTTCTTCCCATTTTGAAAAAGTTTAATGGGGGATTCTATGTGCCAAGTTTGGACTTAAACAGGTAGGAAATGTGAAGTCCTTGAAAATTACTGAGAGGCAACAAATTAATACAAGCTTATACTACAGTGTACATGTGCTATTTCATTTCTTGTCATTTTATTGGAAATGAACTAAAACAAACTAGATTAATACTAATTAAAGTGTATGGGTTTTTGGAGCAGCAATTCATATGTATTAAACTAAAGAGAAGAAAATTTGAGGATAGAAAGGTGAATAGGAGACAAAATAAAGAGAAAAAGTAAAAGACAATGAGAGCAACATGATTATCAAAGCAAGAAACAGATGACAAATGAGACCTTCACACTCCTTAAATTAACATATTCATTTTTATACCCTTTCATCCCCCACCTGTGTACTTGAACAAATATGGCTTTACTTCTACTACTTGTTCTTCAGAATGTGTGATGATGTGGAGGAGAGGGTAGGGAAGATAAGGAGGGAAGGAGAGAGCAAGGGCACACTAATGGGAGACCCAAAGGGGCACTCTTCTCAAAGCCATGATAATCCTGAACCCTATTCCATTAACCTAGTGACCTTGTATTTGCCCTGACCTGGAAGGAAAAAAAGAACCTGAATAAGAACAGCTTCTTGATATAGATGCTTCAGGCCAAGTCACCTTTGGAATGCCTCCTTTTGGTTCTAAGTATAGTCAGTCAACACAGAGATAGGAGAGAGTAAAAACTGAGCCCAAGAGTAGGAGTGAACTGGAGCCAAGAGGTTTCCTCTCACCAACTTTGTTAACACTTCTTTTTCTCAAGAGTGATCACCTAGCCAAACTTTTGTCTACATCCTGGCCACTCAATGGTTTCCAGCCTTCTCTGAACTTCTTTTTATGTCAATGTTGGCCCACCTCACCTATGTCAGGAAATTGCAGGAAAGACAGGTCAAGTTAGAAGAAGGAAAGGTGGCAGGAGGAAGAGTTAAAGGAAGCACTATCCCACTGCCTTGATCTATCTATCCCACAACACCCCCAGCCCTCTGCAGAACATGAAAATCATGGCTGCAAGATCCACAATGGCTGGGATGAAAGGCTCCTAAGTAAGAGAAGGTGCTGCATCATTTGCTATATTCCCATCACTAGCTTCGGATGTAGTTTCTCATCCAAGCCTTAGGGTTCATTAACCTTTCTCCCTTGTTCCTTTCCCAAAGTACACTGATATTCAGAACATAGGCAACAGATATTTAAGGTGCTAAGTATGTGCAAGTAGCCCACATGTCAGGTGGCACTCCCTACGCCTGGGCAGTCCAAATATCAATTCTTAGACTGTCACAGTCAAAAATCTTTCCTAAACTTTTTTATAACTTCTATGTTACTTTTTCTCAGTCGCTCTCCAAGTTCTCATGTTTTTATCCTGATTGTCTGCTACTATTCTACCCAGACCAACTGAAATTTGAAGTCCAGCCATAGCTGGTTTCTACATAAAGAGAAAATATTCACATGTTCCATCCAACCTGTGGACTTAGAAATTTTTCATAGTACTTGAGTAGGGACCACATTATTGATGTAGATTACCACAGCTGTTTTCCCCCTCTTCTTCTATTGTCCTCCTATTACTGACAACTTTATAGATAGATAGATAGATTAGATAGATAGATAGATAGATAGATAGATAGATAGATGAGAGATAGGAGATAGATGGATGTGTATAGATGTATAGAGATGTATATAAATATAGAGATTATGTTATTTATATCTTCCTCATGTAATTCTTCTTATATCAAGCAGAACAGTTTCTCTCACCCTGAAGTCTCCTAAACTCAGCTTCTATCCCACGTGGATTTTTTAAGTTCTTTCTTCTGAAGGATATATTTTACTCTCTCCAAATTTATTCTGGAAAATACAACTTTCTCTGTTCATATTGCACGGTGGTACAAATTATATGAAATCAGAGAAGTTACAAGTTATAGTTTCACTTCAGCATGGATAATATTCAATATATTTAACAACTGACCCTTGCCAGCCAATCAGAACTGAAGGGATAGAGCAGGGTCCCAAGCCCCTATTCTATTAGCATTAGCCCTTTATGTGCTGACTTGTGGGAAAGCCTGGAGAAAAGACTGGGTGAAATCACTGGCTTCAGAGCAGCCACTATTTACCAGCTGGTATGGAAATACAGTTGCTCCTTGAACAATGCAGGGGTTAGGGTGCTGAACCCCTGCACAATCAAAAATCCAAGTACAACTTTTGATGCCCAAAAACTTTAACTAGAGCGTCCCTCAGTATCCTTGGAGCATTAATTCCAGGACTCTCGTCAGATGGCAAAATCTCTAGGTTCTCAAGTCCCTTCTATAAAATGGAACAATGCATACAGTCAGCTTTCTGCATCCATGTTTTCCCAACCACAGAAAAAAAAATACTGCTTTTGATCTGTGTTGGTTGAATTTGTGGATGCAAAACTGGGGGATACACAGGGCCAACCACTAATTTACTGAAAAAGACCTATATGTAAGTGGAGCCATGCAGTTCAAACCCATGTCGTTCAAGGGCCAACTGTAGTTTAACAACTGTGCAAACACACTGGTGCTCACCAGCTAAACCTTACTTAATCTGGCACCTCATCGGGAATGATCCTGATCCCATTTATCTGACTATAAAAATTGTTCCGTCTCTTTCCAGTCCTCCTGTTGTAAAATCACCTGAAACCACTATTTTAGATCATCCTACCATTTACTTGATTGTTCACTTTTGGTTTTATACTTTGGACCAAAATCAATGCTCTCTGAGATTTTTGTTGGTCTCTAGAAAATCAGTTCATTATTGACCAAATATTTACTCTTAATTTCAAGGAGAAATTAATGACTTCAAAGTTGCCCAAAACTGACTCTGTGGCCTTTACAGGTTCCAGGAATATACTCTATAAACAGCCTCCTTTCCTTACAGGATCCAACTCAACTCAACAAGCTGTTCTGTTCTGTATCTTCCTTCATTCTTTTTTAACTTTATGATGTTACCAAAACTAAAGTTTGCTTGTCTGTTTGCTTCCAAACAAGCAGTTAATCTCTAGAAGAGCACTATCCAACAGAAAAAGACTGCATGCCACTTATGTAGTTTTAAATTGTCCAGTAAACAATTAAAATAAATAAAAAGAAATAGGTAAACAATTTTTATATTTTATTTAACTCAATATATCCAAAATATTATTTTAAAGTATAATCAATATAAACATTATTAGTAGAATGATTCACATTCTTTTGTTCATATGAAGTCTTCAGTTCCCAATGTGCATTTTGTACTTATAACACATCTCAATTCAGACTAGTTGCATTTAAAGTGCTTAATTGTCACATGTGGCCAGTGGCTACTATACTGGACAGTGAAGCTCTAGAGCCAGACTGCCTAACTCAGCTACTTATACCTCTACCTCTTTTTAGCTGCTTGATCTTGGATAAATAATGTCTATGCCTCAGTTTCTCAGCTGTCAAAGAGTGAGTATAATAGTACACACCTCATAAGATTGTTAAGAGAATTCAATGAGAACACACTCTTGGAACATAATAAGACTTACATAAATATTAGCTATTGTTATCACCAGCATTATTTTTCTATTTCACCTCCCAATACTACTATCCATTTTCTAATTTTTTATTCAATATCCAAAAGAACTGATGTTGTCACATTAAATAACTTTTCTTTCCAGGAAATTGTTGCCCAGTCACTGGCTTTGCTCAGTTGAAGCAATAATGACCAAGAGCAATCCCATATCTTTAACTAGGTAATGCCTAGCCTGGTCTAGATAAACAAAAGGTATCATACAAACATAAATTTAGCCAAGTACAGCCCAAGTAGAGACACAGTGAGAAGTGTGATTTTTATCTACTTGGTGTCTAATTCCTTATTCACCAAAGAGCTATTTTTTAAGCTAGTCTCCTCATTTATGTAAGCAACTTCTATCCCCATACCTGAATTCTAGTCAGTAGTTCATAAAGGTTCAATCAGAGAGAAGCATTCACCACGACTTACTCTCCCAAATACTGTAGAATGTTATTTATGTGGCCTTTAAGCAGGTGCCATAACCATCCCCAGCTGTGGCTTCATTTCAACCATAAGAAATAGCAAATGCACCATGCTTCCCAAAATTCCTTTAAAAACAACCCTGCAGATGCTAGGAGAATTGGGAATATTAAAGACTAGAGAGTGGGAATGAATGGATAAATGTAGAATGTGGGAAAGAAAATTTAAAGAACACGGTTCTATTAAGGGTAAAATTGTTAACAGAGCAAGGATTTATAAATTCAGGCAGGACAATTTGCAGAGAACAAAGTCAAAGTCAAGAGTCAGACATAATCTAAGAGCAAAAATATTTTCAGAGCTACATTGTATAATACTACCTGTAGAGAAAAATTAATTGGGTGGAGGGGCTCAGGAAAAGTGTTGTAAGAGCAGGTTTTGCCAACAAATATATGTGTGCATAGTTAAGTGGTGTGGTGCATGAAACCTGAAAAAAAGAAGAAAATCAAGGGAAGCAATTCTGTACACATAGTATATCGTATACTTTTATTTTTCTCAAGAAAAAATATTTTCTGATCACAGATATGACCAAATATTTCAGTAGGATGCTCAATAAAGACCTTTACAAAATCCTGGTGAAAAGATGGAAAAACAGCTTAAGGGAGATCCTGGTGGATAGCCAAAGCATCCTGACCAAATCCTGTTTTTTCAGCATTTTTATCAACAACATAGGGACGAATAGTTCAACAAATTTACAAAGTATGCACATGACAGAAAACTGGAAAAAATAACAAAAGAGTCAGAGGGAAAAATCAAACTTCAAAAATATAAGGAAAGGCTAGAAATACGAAATCAGCCTAAACAAATGATACTGAACTGGGTAAAATTTAATACCAACTGCATGAAGAGAGCATGGGGAAGACTTGGTTTACTTTGGATCTTAGAAAATTGTAAACTTGGAAAACCAGGCTGCCAAAGCAGCTAATGCAATCTTAATCTACTTTAATAGAAGGATGTCCTGCCCAACAAGGAAGGTGATAATTCTATTCTTTTGAGAATAAACAGAACACAACCATAAACTGATCACTGATAGCTTGATCATTTGATGTCCAGTATAAAATATATGAAAATCACCAAATTTGAGAACCAGCTGAAGAAATTTAGGCTGTGCTTAGTTTGAAGAAGAAAAACTCAAGAACTGCCTGAGAATCATCATAATGTACCTGGAGGCAGTCACATGAAAAAAAATGGTTAAAATTAATCCAGAGGATGGAATATGCCTCTCACAGTGGCAGTTATATCACAGTAGATTTGTCTCAGTATAAAGAAAACCTTTCACAACCTAAATGGAATGGATTCTTTTGGCCATCCAAGTAAGTTCACTGTTACCAGAAATGTTCCCACAGAAGGAGACTCAGGGCCACCTGTCAGGGATTCCCGCAGTGAGTGAGATGTTGAACTAAATGACCTCTAAGGTCCCTGCTAAGACCTTATTAAATATGGTATTTACATAATTAAATATAAACAAAGCAAGTCAGTTCTTCTGACACTATAACATAAATCTTAGGTAATTACACATACATACTCCCATCACAGAGTACATGTGTCATTGCTAGACTCAAACCTTATGTCTGCAGATCAATTATGTCAACAGAACTATGTGCTGGAGTATGAGCTAGTAAGTTTGAACATAAAATGGGATCAGAATTTATTTGAGTTGATGAAATAGGCTTTACTTTTTCTATAATTAGAAAGCATAGGTCAATCCACAGGCCTCTCGAGGGAAGGAAACAAGACTGCAGAGAAAAATGAATAGTTTTCAGTTCTTCCTATGTTGGCAACACAGAGGAAACGGAGAGGGGCTGCTCAAGACCCTTTCTCTCTCCCACTCACTCCCTGAGTCTCCTAGTAGCAGCCTGAAACTATGCTTCTTGTGACTGTCAACATTTCTAAGCAGCTTGAGAACAAACGTTCCTCTTCTGTATACTGATGATCTTTGCCATTGAGGTTAAATACAGTATTATACTTTTCCTCCCAGGGAGGGATAAATTTGTCAGATTTGTAAGATATCATTTTTGTCTTTGGGTTGAGGCCACAATAAAATACAGAAAGCTCTCTAGATTATTTCTCAGCTCTTCTGACTTTAAAACAGATTATTCGGTATGGCTCCCTTCCTGACAATAACATAATGAGACTTATTTCTTGCAGATTGATAAAAGAACTCCAACTACTTTATAATTCCACTTTGCATATCATCCTTGAGCTATCTTTCATTTTGGTGAATCAAACTTAAGAGGCTCCTTGCTCTAGACCTAAGTCATCCATATATTTTATCACCCCATTACACTCTAGCTTCATCTTACTTCTCCACTGAATGTCAGCAATGGGTCAGGAACTCTGAAGGTAGAGATATGGAAAAAGTCTGTCCTTTAGCCTATGGAGATGGAGAAGATCTGTTCAGTCTTTGTCGGAAGGGGCATATACAGTGTGAGGACCCAGAGCTCTCCCCCATTTAAAGAGAACCAATGATTTGATACTCAGCTACTGTTGTTCCCAAAAGAAATCCTATTTTTTAGGATCCCAAAAGAAGGAGTATAAAATTAAAAAAATGCTACTAATATAAAAAAACTATAATTCATATATTCAACATCAAATTTAAATAATATAAATATGAAAAATAGGAACAGTTTCACATCACTCAACACCTTTGCTGAAAATTCATTTAGATCTCCAATAATCAAAGGGGCAGGATACTGAAAAATAGAACAACTCCTACACCAAGGATAAAGAAGAAAATAAGTTGGTGATTTCATGTATAATTCCTACTTTCTGCTTATAAGCAACTCGATTCCCTATGTAATGAGCTGCAAACATTCTACTGATCTCCAAAATATAGGACAAGAGGGATACTAACATGAATGGATTTTTAGAAAACTACAGATAGGCAGTAGGGTGAAATGTAGCCCTTTGTTCCAAGCAATAGGCAGAGTTATGTGGGTGTTAACAGAGAAATATTTCAAAAGCTAAAACACCATGGTAATAAAGACATCATGATTTAGGCACAGAAATCTGGGGCGCACGGACTAAAGTAGCTGACTGCAGTCTGTGGACACCTGAAGAGACTGATGAAAGATCTGGGGCTCTTCCATGGAACAAAAAAATGTCTCACTGTAATAAAGCAAATGATCAGAGGAAAGGAGTGAAATGAAATTATTTTAAATAAACAAGGAAGCCCCTTCGAAGCAGCAAAACTCTCTAAACCTACCTGCTGACCAGACTTGGTATAGATTAGCTAAAAAACTAGGACAGGCTGAGGCTGAGGGTTCAATGTCCTTATTGAATGACAGAGTAAGGCAGGAATGAATGTATAACTTATATAGAGCATAATCCATTTGTGTCCTAGCTAGCTAGCTATTTGAGTGTTTGTCTCCCTATTTAATAGGAAACTTTCTAGAGGCAAAAAAGGGGGGGGGGGTCCTAGAATAGTGACTTGAATATAATAAGTTCTCAATAAATATCTGTCATGTGAATAGTTCAACTTGAGCTACACCAATGTGATAGTTTCAATGTACTAATGGTTTTGATGGATAGCCTCTGGGGACTGACTTCTTCACAATGCAACTTTGCAGTTTCTCCCATCGAGTATAATCTATTAATTTAGAAGTTTCTTACATCCAGTAGGGGGTGCTCAAGAGGCAACCGCACATTGATATATCTCTTCCCCCCTTCCCTTCTCCTTTCTAAAAATAAAAATAAATAATATGTTCTTAAAAAAAAAGAGTATAGTTTATTGCCCAATTACTCATTTTGGCCAATATGATGTGGTAGAAATATCACTACGCTAGTTTCAAGCTTAGCCCTCAAGAGGCTTCACACACTTTTGCTTTCTCTCTGGGAAACCTGTCATGATTTTATAATAAGCCCAGGCTAGTGTTTCTGTCCAATTTGATTCATATGTTTGCAGTTTCCCACCAATCAAAATCTCATTCAAAGCCACCCACTCTAAGAAGTAATCCTAACCCTCCACTATATTTTTATATAATAAAATGTTATAATAACAATTAAATAATTGTTATTATTCAATAATGCCATGAATAATAATATTTATTAAGCATGTACTATGAGCCAGTACTATATTAAGCACTCCATATGCATTCTCTCTCCTTTTTTTTAAAGCTTTATTTTTAGAGAGAGGGGAAGGGAAAGAGAAAGAGAGGGAGAGAAACATCAATGTATGGTTGCCTTCTCACGCAACCCCTAGTGGGGACCTGGCCCACAACCCAGGCATGTGCCCTGACTGGGAGTTGAACTGGCAATCCTTTGGTTTGCAGGCCAGTACTCCATCCACTGAGCTACACCAGCTGGGATAATATATGCATTCTCTTTTAATTACACATTAATCCTATGGCATATCTATTACTACTATCCACATGGCACAGATGAACCAATTGAGATTCAAAAGGCCAGTGTCAAATACCTATTCAGTGACCTACTTAAAATGTGAATTACATCTCCAGAAGTAAATATACTATGCTACATCATGTTTTAATTTGAATTTCCCATATTTATTGTAATAAATTAAACTAGAGCACAAAGTAATTAAATGACTTGCCCAATGCCACAGTTATCAGTGATACTAGATCATGAATCAAATATTTTGAATTCTCTAATTTTACACTAATTTTGTGCCTTCCAAGACAACACAATTGCTGAAAGTTTTGCCTTTGCCCGTTTTTGTCAGTTAGAATACCTGAACTAAACTAAAGAAGTAAACTTTATTTTCTCCTGATGCTGTAATTATCCATAGTTATTCAGCCAAGATCCCAAGACTAGAGGAAGAAATTAAGTCTGAAGCCAAATAAATTTTCGGCTTCATTTGATTCAAATGTCAGGAAAAGTACCCCACAGTAACTCTTTTAATATACACCTGAACTAAATTTCCCATATTCCCAACTGTGTTCAATTCTGTTGGGACCACATATGTACAACTGATGCCTTAAACATGCTAATCTCGTTCTGCCCTATTTTATGGACTTGTTTCCCAAAGAACAGCACATAGCAGAACTCACTTGCTTTTCCATAACTGCACTCCCTTTTAATTACACAAAACGTCAACCAGGGTAGTGTCTGGTCCTGGTGGACTCACACAGTTAAGAAAGCAGGCCTGCGATTGGCCTATGTTTGTTAGTCTCAGAGGCTAGGGGCAAAGAAAGGAATAGTGAACCAGGGATGGGCCAGATTTGCTCACATGTATCAGGGATGGGGGGGAAAAGAAAGCAAGCCCTGGCTGAATACAAACCCAGGTGAACCGTGTAAGCTTAGAAATAGCTCTTTTATTAACTCAAAGGGGAAGAAAGGGAAACTGACACAGCTTGTTTGGCTGCTGTGCCTGTTGTCCGTTCCCTTTCTTTGTCAATTCAGCTGCGCTGTGGGTGGGGGCCCTCAGCGGGAGCAGCAGAGGCTGCGGAGGGAGCTGGAGAAAGGGCCTATTCAAGAGCCCTTAGTCCTCCCAGTTTGACACTCCACAAAAGAGAGACAACAAATACAGACTTCAAAGGAGAAAAGAAACTGTTGGAGTGATCCACCTCCTCCAAGGAACCTTTGATAGACAGCTCTTCCCTGCTGCTTTTTATGTTCATCCTGTACCTCCCCAAATTCTGATTCATCTAAGAGGTGTTCTTTTAAGACCTATAAAAACAGGCATATCAAGTAACTGGATGAAACATA
Source organism: Anoura caudifer (assembly GCA_004027475.1). Lineage (NCBI taxonomy): Eukaryota > Metazoa > Chordata > Mammalia > Chiroptera > Phyllostomidae > Anoura > Anoura caudifer. The sequence continues at coordinate 103,487 of PVKU01002677.1, forward strand.
GGGTCAGGCCTAACTTAGGCCTGGAAAAGTATTCCCTGACTATTATTTTAAAAACTTCCTTCAGTTTACGAGAGGCCTCTTGTATAAAAGTTGAATTCCTCACTGCTTGTCTCACATGTATCACAAGAAGAGGTAAAGATTCTATTTTATACATTGTAGGATAGAGGGAGCTAATACAAGATGGGTCTTTGTTGCTAGGAATGCCATTTGATTCAAACTCTAGGGCTATGCACCCACCTGCCAGGAACATCTGCATTATTTCGGATGTTTTTTTCCTCAAAAGCTGACTTAGAACCATTGCTTCTGGCCCAGCCCCTTCCCCACCGTGCAGTGTTAAAGCTTAAATTAGCACCTCCGCCAAAGGATAGTCAGTACCAATGAAACAAAACAGGCATAATAGCCAATTCAACTAGAAAAAGATCTCATGGGGACAAAAGCAAGAAATATGAACTTTCATGACATTTGCAAATTATCTAAGCATTTCATATATCCTATTATTGGCCTAAGGCCTATAACTACGACAATTAACTACAACACATGTAATAAGGTGGCAAACATCATTTTGTTTACACCAGATATGAAAGAGAAAAGAGGAAGGAGGACAATTGGCATAAACAGGAAACCCACATTTCTAAGAATAGAGATATCACCTTCTTTATCTCACTAACTAGGTTGGTCAGTCCCTAATCTACAAATACATAACATTCCAAAAAGTTAAATCTTAAATTATCACTTGGAATTCCAAAAGCATTCTCAAAGTGATCCAATGTAATAAGTGGGGATTGCAATCTCAGGCCAGTCCGAAACTACCAAATTATTACACTACAAACAGTCTTGCCCCAGGCCTGTCTGAGCTATAAACCTAAGAAGCCACCTGAATCTTAAGTCCTCTTTGGACTAAAAGCCTGACATCTTTAAGACATATAACCAAGGGAGGTGGAGGCAAGGAAAAAATACCAGGTTGCGTCTGGGTCACTCCCCGTGGCAGTTTGGCAGCTAGAAAGAGACTCAGATGGGAGAGGTGAAGACAGAGGATGACACCACAGGAAGGAAGATGGTGTGTGATGAAGGTGTCTACTTTGTTCCTAAGAAAAGATGCTGAGTGGAGAGGGCAGAACTGGACTCTTGGAACATTAGAAAGACCATTATAGAATTCAAAAATGTTAACTGTGTAGAAAAGCAAAATTTGCCACCCCAAAGTGTGTTTCTCTGGCAAGGGAAATGTTGCCAGCTGAAAACAATCAAGGTCCAAAAGTCTCAGAGAGAATCTTTGACCTTCCCCCTAACTGCCAAAAAGAATTTAGATAGAGGATGTGCTCCAGGAAGGGAGCTATCACCACTGGTACCTAGTTTAATATAAACTAGTGTGAGATAGGGGAAAACCTACCAAAACCCATTTGACCAAAGTCCTCTGGGTGTCCCCTTGTCTCTGTATGGCTTAGCAAACATTCCTTTACCAAACGTTAACTCTCATCTTCCTGCCAATTTCCTTACTTCCCTTTTAGGTTCCAAACCTCTACCTCCTTCTCCTTAGTGCAGAATGACATATATACCTGATTTTGCCTGTCTTTGGTTTGGAATCCTTCTCATTTTCCTGTATGTACGCAATTGCCTTGTTTTTTCCTCCTGTTAAAGTGCCTCATATAAGGGTGGAAGAAATTCTTCTCCTTCCTGACAATTAAATATAACTATTTTCATCAATATAACTATCGAAATAATAACACATTTCTCTCATTTCTATGAATAAGCATTATATACTAATTACAGAAAGACACAATTTCAAAATCTTGGTAAAAAGACTTTATCAATAAATTCAACTCTTGCCAGGAATTTGCTAGAACCAGAGGATTTCTGCAAGTTGGAAAAAAAAAAATAAAAAGCCCTTGGAAATCATCTAGCCCCAACACCTTCATTTTGAAAATGAGATTACAAAGGCATGGAAAAATCGAGTGACTTCTAGAATGCACTGCAGCCACTCGGACACAGAAATCACCTGGTGCCCACAGGAAACACTTCATGTGCCTCTTCTAAAACTTCACTTTCTCTTCTTTGAGGAGCCTTTAATTTCTCTATATTGATGCTTTCTATGAGAGTTAAACTTTGCTTGCAGCCAGAAAGGTTGTTTATCTAAGAAAAGGTACTAATAGCTTCATCCCAAGCATCTCCCTTTGAACTCTGAGGACTCTGCTGGAATTCACTTCGCTGCCAGTAGAGACCATTTTCCTTTCCTCCCAGGAAGGCCGTCCTTGGCGCTGACCATCAGGCCTTTTGCTCTCACTGCCTCCATACAAGTGGAAAACAAAACTGGCAAGAGAGCAATAAGCTTCCTGCAAATGTTGAACTCACTTAACTTACTGACCAACTGATTACTAGCTCATCTCCACATTCCAAGTTCACCCCATCTAAATTTCTAGAGCTTCTTACCAAAGGCTTCTAGAAGAGACTCTATCTCCCCTGCATATACACTTAAAAACATCATTAAACAAGAGAGAATGTTTTTTAAACTCTCATAGGGTTTTATCCATAGCCTTGCATGCCGGAGGTTATAAACTCTTATATTGAACGAGAGCCTCCATAACCTAGGGAACAAAATGATAAACCACTGACAACAGTGCAATAATGGTATCTTGTCATTGAGATTTTAAGTAGCAATAACTGAGAAAGGATGTTACTATTAAACTAAGTGTGTGCCTTCCTTCCATATTACAGGAAAAAGATTTTAAAAGATGGCTGGAGCTCAAAGTAGCTAGATGAGGATAAAGAGGCTGCAGCTTAGGATGCCCCACTTCCTTGCATCCCCTGGGCCTGTTGGTCTTGTATCTCAAGAGACCCTAAAATGGAGAAGAATATTTTGGTAATAAATACCTTGGTGTTAGACTCGGTGTCAGCTAAGATCAGCTTTTTAGTTGCTCTGAATATTTGGAGAAATTGTCTGGCCACTATTAGCCTGAGTTTCCTTGATTGTCAACTGGTGATGATAACAGTGCCCTTGTACAAGAATCACATGATCCAGGGTTATGCATCAGAATCTGACAAAGCAGTGACTACAACAAGTAAATGCTCAATAACTGTTAGCTGGTATTATATTTTAAATCTGATTAAACAGGATGTTTCTCAGCATTTCCCAAAACTAGAAGTATCAATTAAAATTAATTTGTTATTACCATCACCCAAAAGTAAAATCAGAGAGAGGGGTCATAGTGTGGGTGGAGAGGCTGTTAGTGGGAGAAGCAATCTTTCTCTTCTCCAGCAGAACACCTGTCTTCAGGCCACAGCGCTGGATGCAATGCGTTCATGTGCACACTGTTTCTTTTTTCTAAACTCTGGAGGGGCTTCAAAATACACATGACTGTCAAGGTGAGGCAAATCAGAAGCTGAGTTTCACGTTAGTTAGCTTGTCCTGAGTTAAATCATTAAGACACCATCATCACTCTCTTCGCAGAGCACCTGATACACTCAATACTTCAGGTATCAGCTAGGGACAGCTTCTCATTTGAGACATGTGCCCAGCTTTCCAACTCACATGGAACTGGGGGATGCCAAGTACTATCTAGTCCAGGTGCAAATCTGGCCTTAGCTCTGCTGGCTTCCGCCTCCCTGTCCATCACAGACATAGTCCCTCTGCAGTAAATCCCTCTAAACTTCATCTTGCAGAGCCTGTGGTCTCTTGTACAATATCGCTGCAGGGACAGAGGCCTTAGCAGCACCTTCAACTTTCTGTACTGACCTTTGCCCCTCCTCTGACTTCCTGTCTCCTCTACTCCTGGCTCCTCAGGCCTCCTGTTCCTACTCATCCCCAAGCTCTTCTGATAGGAATTCTCTTTCTCTGAGCTCATCATTGCTGCTTTCCTTGAACACACAGATTCATTTAAAGCCCTCCCTAACCAATTGAAAATGTTTTTATTTCCCTATGAAAAGATCCAAATACAGATCTACAGTGAAAGACAGCACAAGCAGACCCACAGAGGTCTCTCATTATGTTTTCCATTATTTGGGGGGTTATTACATTTTATAATAGTCATCTCCCATGAACTCTCTGTAGAGAATCACATTTTTTTTTTCTTTTTTTGGCAGGGGTGAGGGTGGCATGGTCACTTCCCACTGGTGCAAGGCAGTGATTTTATTAAATACATAGTTGGAAACTTGGGCCTGGAGAAGGAGCCAGCTCCTGTTGTTCGAGCTGATACAATCAAATGAGAACCATTATTAGGACCCAAGTCAGTGCTGAAAGCAGGACCTGAGGTGGGCACTTTGCTCTGGGCAGCACTAAAGTTGAAATAAGGACCCAGAGACTGGGGCCAAGGATGAAAGCTGGAGCAAAGCCAGAGGTCAGTGCTGGAGCAGCAGTGACAAGGCTGGAGCTCTGCCCCAGAGACAGAACACCAGCTCCAAAAGGACACAGGGCTTAGAGCCCAGTCCCCAAATCAGGAAAAGGAGAAGGTGGCTCAGGGAAGCCCCCTATGTGGTCCTTACCTATTTCATCATAAGTCACCATAATAGCAGCTATAGAAAAAAATGAGTGCAGAGAGAATAAAAGGAATCCATGGAATCTGTTCATGACAAGAGGGTTAACATTCCATCTCTCGTGCAAGAGTCACGGACTTTTTAAATGACCAAATGAACCACAAGATTGTACCATGAATGGTATACAGCACTCGGTTTCTTATTGGGTCACCTATAATTTTCCTACAATTGAGTTAACCATAACAATACCATTCTTTATTAGCTTTCTCATTTTATAAACAGCTTTATGAGGTAGAAATTTTTAACTCGAATGTAAAGGTGAGGAAACTGAACCTTAAAGATACTAAGGGATTTGCCCAAGTCTACAGAACTGGTGTCAGAGTTGCACTTGGAACATGCATTGTGATTCCATTGCAGTGCCTTTTTTAATAAGTCTCAGCTGCCTACCACACCTGAAGGCAGAGTCTCTCACTCCCTAAAGGACAGCCGCTGGCCTAGGACCCATGACGGTCACGTCCCAGAGTGAGCCGGCACTGGCATTTTCAGTGCTAGCATTTGGGCATGTCTTACAAATTGCAGGGGTGGACTCTGAAGAATTCTATTTTCATGAGACATAAAGGAGCAACCTGGGGTAGAATTTATCACAAGGAAAGAAGGAATCAGGTAAATTCAATCCATTAACAAAACTATAGAAGCCACAAGGATGACTCTCACTAAAACCTCCTCCCAGCTTGATCTGTGGATCCCTTGGGGAATGAGGAAGAAGAAAATGTAAGTAAATACTGAAAAGCTGTTTCATTAAAACCTTTAAAGAGATTATGTCATGAACATCCAGCTTTGGTATAGGTGAATAACATGATGGGGAATAAGAATCTTCATCCCAGATACTTCATCACAGACCATGATGAAGCTCTAGCATCAAGAAGACTCCAGTGCACTTGAGGCAGGTGCTTAGTGGGGAACTGCAACAGCCAGAGGGAGACTGTGGTCTCAACAGGAGAAGACAGCAGGGTCTGAAAGAGGCCATGGTGCAAGGTAGAAGCCATGGAATTCAACGAAAGCAGCAGCCATGCAAATAAACAAGATGAAATGAGAGTGGTACCAAGGAAAAACCAGAAAACCCACAAAAATGGCAGCCATTCCTAGCCAATATGGCACCAGAACTGTTGTGAACCTGGGACACACCCTCCTGAGAAGTCCCCAAGCCACATCAGGCCATAACAACAATATGAGGTACTGTGTCTTAAATGGGTAGGAGGAAGCGAGTACCCAAGTGATTTGAATTCTCACTGGTAATACACACGCACAAAGTGGTAAGGCTTGGGGAAGTCAGTGTTACATGTAATATTCCTAACTGCATTTGTGACATCTATAATTCAAACTAATCCCAAAGTGGACCTGAATATTCTAGATAAAGTTATAAAACTCACACATCTTTAGTCCTTGAGAAAATTTCAGGGCATACTTGTCCTCCAACCAAAAATGTTTGGTACCCTCCCTCCTTTCCAAACAGAATGCACTGAGGGCCTTGCCAAATGTGGTTCTATTTTTGGCCTCTTTTGGCCTCTATGTTCTTATTTGAATCCTCTCCTCACCAATTTCCAAAGGACTCCAGTCAGCCTCAGAACCCCCCCTCACTGACCACCTCAGGTTGGATATGCCCTTTCTGAACTCAGGTTTCTCCATGGTTTGGCCTCTTATTTGAACAGTGTGTTCCAATGGTGCTCTTCAAAACTGTCTCAGCCTCTGAGTATTGTATTAGCATACAGTGAGTAAGCTCCCCTTCACCATCAGATTTTTGGGGAAGTAGAAATGAAGGGGGATAGATTTTTAATTCCTTTGAAATCTATGCCTTCAATTCCTCAATGAAAGTGGAAAAAAGATAAAGCAAAGGAAAGGGGAGTAGTTTACATACATATATGTTCCTGAGTAAGGACCACCTCTGTTTCTATGGCAATGGGCCAGTAGATGCTTCTACAGCAGCATGTCTATTTTAGTGCATCTGCAAAGAAAGCTTTCTCCTAAGTTAAACACTGAGTTAGGATGAGCTAAGACCAGAACAAACTATCATCCCTTAGCAAATTCCATTATTGTGATACATTCCCCCACCCCAAACCAAGAGGTCACAAAGATTTGGAGACATCCAGGAAAATAAAATATTTTTATATCACTACAGCTCCAGCAAGACATTCCTCTATAACAGACTGACAGAGACATCATTTTTCTCATGAAGTTGTTCAAGACAATTGAGTAATCAGAAAAAATGAGGCTAAAAATAAATAAGGTTAGCCATGGAGTGAGAAGATATAACTCAGCAAAATGCTGGCAAGTGCTTCTCTACTCGCCAAGCCTCAGAATACACAAATGCCCTTTTCTGTTCAGCCATGACAAGCTAATTCAGGTTTTGTCCTCCCAGGAGGTGATCACTGAGTCCAGATGGACACTAAGCCACCTTGTCTTGCTGGGCACAGAAGCCAGACTGCACTGCAGGTATGTGCTCCATTTCTCCACTGCCAGCAAGCCTGGCCAGGAGCAGAGCTGCCCCATGCCTAGAGCCAGCTCCTGGGGTGGCTGGGTAAGGCGACAGAGCCCTAGAATTCCTTAGGCCATTCTGATGGTTCCGGACTTAAAGGAGCAATCAGAACTCAGTTCTGCTCACCCACCAGAATTCGAAATGACGGTAGGTACATAATCATGACATAATCAGAACCAAGAGAATAAAGTTAACAGAAACAAATGCCACTTAGTACAAAGAAGTTGAGCAAATATGTATTGAACAGTGAAAAAAAATCAAGGAACACGGAGTGGTTAATTAGCTGAGCTAGTGCTGTAACAAGTTAAAAGAAGGTAAAGTGCACATAAGAAGCTGGTTATCATCATTAAAATATGGGTTAGATCTTTTCAAAACAAAGAAATTAGGTTGGTGAAGTGGAAAGAAAAACGCTTTACACTCAGAAGAACTGGATTTGACCTTGCTATGAACTTCCACTATGCCCCCTAGGATAAACTCTCTGTACCTCAGTTTTCCCACCTGTAAAATGAATGTAACAATGAACATAACTCACTAGGTTCTTATAAGAATTTAATGAGATAATTCATATAAAGTATTGTACAGTACATGGCAAGGAGTAAGAATTCAATAAATGTTAGCTAATAATGGAACGTCTATTTCTGATATTGCCAAAGAAAGATAAGCGGAAATGTAAAAATACTTGGGACACAAGACATGCTTCAAATGTTGTAACATATGTCCTTTTCTGAAAACTTGACCAGCTGCAGACCCATAAAGCTAAGGACCAGAACCTCAGACTTTGAGTCCCTACCCTAGTCCACGAGGCTCTGAGTAGGAAATCAGCCAGACTAGACTCCTGGGCTATCTTTTTCTTTAAATTCACTTTGTTAGTGGAGGAAATAGGGCCAAAGGGGAGCATAATTGTGACCACAGGGCACAGGCATAGATCAACTGCAGCTGGGCTTGAAAATGACCAGAAAAGCCCTTCCCCAATTCAGAAAAGCTTTTAAGGACAATTTGAAATTGAAATGCCCATTAACCTTGAAGGCAGGCAATTAGTAATGCAAAAATTAAGTCACCTTATAAAGAAAAAAAGATCAACTTATTTTTAAAAACCTTTGTGAGATAAACAGGATTTCTGCAACAGTCTAGTCTCCTCCTTTTGGTCAGCTATACCTTCCCATCCATCATCCCACCACTTGATTGGCTGTTTCCCTGCAGGCTTGGAAGCATGGACATTCGGAAAGACCTTAAAGTCCACCCAGTTCAAACTTCTCATTCTAACAGAAGAGGAATTGAGACCTGAATAAACTAAGATGTTTTCCCAAGATATAAATTTAGCAGCAAAACTGGTACAAGTAGACCCTAGTTTTCCCAGTTACCTGTCATACCCACCCTGTTCACTCGCTCCTCAAAGCCTTTATTATGACAAGGCATACGATGCCTTTACTTTTCTTTAGACAGCAAGCTTCTTGAAAGAGGATAAAGCATCCAGTTTTCATATTTCTCATGGACATAAATAGATGATTGAAATATGTATCAATTGTACTTTTCCTAAAATGACAGTGAAAAGTAGAGAAACAAGTTCCCATTTGGGCAAGGACTAAAGTTTGGTTTAGTCCGCTTCACTCAAGTTAGATACAATTGTGCTAATAATTTTGGAAAAGCCCTAATGGTTCTCAGAATATGGATAGGACTTGTCTAGCAGTTTTCAAATAATCCCAGAATCGTGCACGCAGGGAGAAATCTATATATTTTGAGTAAGGTAACAAACGATTGGTCTCCATTCCATAGAGGATTAAAAGATTAAATAAACTGAAACAAGAGTTTCACAACACAGAGGTAATGTCTTTATTTAATGGGTATAAAACTCTAAAAAAAGTGACTTGGTGTGATCTTTATTCTTAGAAATCTTACAAAATAATGCTGTCCAACTTGAATGGTTTAGCTGTTCTCCTCATGCCCTCCTGCAATCCTTTTTATTTTTTGTTACTTGCTGCTACTTTATTCCTATGATATTCTAGTCATGCTTATCATCACTGTATCTCCCACCTCGAATAACTTTGATTTCAGTTTGTGAAAAGTCTCCCTACCGACTCAAATGCATCCAACTCATCTTTTAAGTCACAGCTGTGATTCAGAAGGTCTGGGGTGGAGCCCAATATTTTGCATTTCTAATAAGTTCCCTGAAACAGTGGTGCCACAGTCGACTACACCCAACCTTCACTGGGATGTCTCCCTGTATTCTCAGGCGTGACTTTGTGACTTGGGACGTATGTTGAATTACTGAGGTGTGTCTGTGACCTGCAATTTCCCTCAACAGTACACATGTTGACTGTAATCCGCTATGTCTACCTAACAACCCACGTCATTCCTAACTCATCCCCCTTCCTCAATAACCTCTCTACAAAACGTTTTAAATGTTTTTTGGGTGTTGATTGTAAAGTGAATTATGATTACAATATTATGAAAGAGAATAAGTGATGTCATTTGTTCATTCAGTTTTTAAAAAGTATCAATTTTAAGACCATACTTCCAGGGATCATTTCTATAGTTCGCTACTAAAAAAGTATCAATTTTGCAATATGCCGTGCATCATACCAGGGATTCAAAGACACAACATCTTATTTGGAGATTGATGTCTTCGTCTCATTATTTGTTAGGTGGTTGACTTCAGGAAAAGTGTTAAATCTGTTTGTGTTAGTTTTTTCCTTTACAAAATGAGGATAACAATGTCCATGTCACAGTGCAGTGTAAGTACAAAACAGAACTATGTATGTGAATGCACAACATTCTCCAAAGCATACTGTAAAACATTTGATGTGCTCATTATTATCTGTGCAGGCTCCCCTCATAAACTGTAAACCACCTTAAGATAAAATTATCACATTATCTCTTCTACCTAAACTAAGAGTTCAGCATAGTTCTTTGCACTTTATGGAATTTAAGTTCTCATTCATTAAATGTCTTATTGTTTTATTTCCATCCTTGGACAAGAAGTACATCCTAGAACATTTCAACAGGAAAAAACTGAACCAGAAGGATATTAGGATACATCCTTGAGACAAATTTATATTTTTGAGTTTATCATTCCATTATTAAGGTCTTCCTTGAATTTAACAAGGTGCTTCATTTCTGGCCCCTTTCTCTCATTGACCACAGAACATCCCCACAATCACTGGTATTCAACAAATATTCACTGAATGACTAAATTGATACTAGGGTTTCACATTTGTTAAAACCAGGGAAGTATTGACAGATTTGGGAACTGGAGCCAGAATTTGTAACCTTTCTTTCCTTCATGAACAATTTCATCACGTTGGGTCAGGACGGCCACCCCATCACATCCCCTGGAAGCTGTCTGAGGCCTTTATACTGTGCCTTGGAAGCACCTGTGATTTATACACCTGTTCCTGTTCCTTAAGAATCGTGGCTACTCAAGTAATAGACACTAATTAGTCCTTCCCACTCCAATCCCCCCACACAGGGCTGAAAACTAAATAAGACCAAATACATTCCGCCTCTGAGGGTGGCAGAGGTGAGTGACAAGTTGTGAGAGTGGGAGAGGAATTCCAGGCTCTCGCCATTGTTCCCCGTGTCTCTTTAGCTCTAGTATTACACTGTGCTTACATTTCTAGAGACTGTCAATCCAGCACCAAATCAACTGAAGCTGAGGCATAGCCACTGTGAGGCTGCATCCAAATGCTTTCAGATCATAGGGCACCTGAGAGATTGCTAAACCGTGATCTCAGGGTAGAACCCCAGAGCATCCCTTGCCCATTGCTGCTTCTCCAGGTGCTGTTCCTGCTGCTGGCACAGGCAAGATTAACAAGAAGATTATATTTAAACTTCCAAGAGGCGCTGCTGTGCCATTATGGGTCTATTTAAAATCCTCCGGGCAGCTGCAGTACATAATAACAAATCAGCAGGAGGGAGGAAGGAAAAGGAGGAGAAGGGAGAGAAGAGGCGAGGTGGTCAGGAGCATCCCAGATTGTTTTCTGTGAAAAACTGACTGTCAAAAGATGGCAGGGGGTGCAGGCAAGTTAAAGATGCCCCCATGGTAAGAATGCATCAGGAGAACACGCTAAAGAGGGGATAGGGAAGGAACTTAGGGTCCTAATACAAAACTCTGCCAGACCTGAGAACTTCCTGCTCGCCTGGAAGATGTCACCTCCAGAATACTCTATTTCTCCCAGGGGACCCTACTGAACAATACAAGCCATTTATTCAGTGTTGATGAAAGATCAACACCAGAATATAAAGAGTTCTGATAACAGGAACACAAAGCAGCTCCTTCAAACCAACCAATGCATGCCATTTTGCTTCCCGAATCAACCTCCAATACTTCACCCAGTAGAAAGTCCCAGTCCTGATCCCTTAAAGAACTTTCCCTATTGCAACAGCTTTAGGACCAAATGACTTACCTACAATGGTCTCAATTTGACCTTGAAGACCCACCCCACTTTCTACTGCCTTTTTAGCCTCTGCTTGCCTTCTCCCATCAAAGTCTTGTGGGTACAATGGAATATTTACAATATTCACTGAGCACAATAATATACATCTTATCCCAGCCCTAACTTCAGTGACAGAATTTGTTAACCTTAGTGTGATTCATGTTATTCAAACATCTGATCATTTTTATCACTCTTTATTAAAGTTGCTTCAAAGTTATTAATATTTGTCGTGATTTTTCTTCATGTAAAAGTTTATTTATTTAAATCTCCACTAATTGTCTAAACTATCACTGTATGTCTACCCTTGGGGCTTCCATACGGCATAAACATCTCTGGTGTCACAAGCACAAAAATCACAAGATGAAACCAACATGGAATTCCTGGGCATCACATTCTTAATATTTAAAGACATAAACAATTATTACCTAATTAATTGTGCTTCTATGGATGACCAAACCGAATGTCACAGATTCAAAAAACATTTACCACAAACAGTAAGTCATAAGATTTGTGAGTCTACAATGATTCAATAAACCAACTAAATGGCAAAAATTCACTTCATATTGCATAGACAAATTGTAAATGGCTTGTTATATTCTGATGTAAATAAGTAATTAAATGATGTAAGATGGTTATATATATAATTTATCTCAAGATAATATTCTAGTAGATCAGCAAATGTTAACAGTTTATACAAATTAAGAATGCATTCCTCAAGGGGCTTTATCTTCTTTTTCTTTTGTTTCTGGTTGAAAGCCTAAAATAAGTGGGAGATTTATAAAACTATTCATACCTGTCCTGGCCAAGTATCTCGGCTAGCTGGAGCATCATTCTGTACATCAAAAGGTTGTGGACTTGATCCCCTGTCAGGCACATATGGCAGGCAACCAATCGATATTTCATCTCTTTCTCTCTCCCCCCACCCCATCTCTCACTTTTTCTCACTCCCTCTCCCTCTAAACTCAATAAACATATCCACAGGTAAGGATTTAGGAAAAAACCTATCTGTCCCTACTAAAGTAACAATGAGCAAACAATTGGTAATAGACCAAACCTGTCATATCAACATATACTTATTAATAAGAATTAAGTTCTATATAAAAGCATAGTCAATATTAAGCATAGCCAATATTTATTAAGCACATTTGGAATAATTGTGCAAATATTAGCTACATACACAGACTGTATAAACACTACCATAATATGTTCAGAACACAATCTGTGACCCATACATGAAAACTCTGTAAGAATCTATAAATCATTTGTTATCCAGTCTATGTCCTTTCTTCTTTTCATTCCCATATCTTTTCCTATAAATATGGGGAGCTCCAAAGACTTCTAAGAGAGAAAACAAGAAAGTAAGAATATCACCAGGAGGTGCTACACAACAAGGTCCAACCTTTCAAATAACTGAAGGGACAAAGAACTTGGTGACAACATGCCATATGAAAACAAATGGTCTTGGCCAAGTGAAAATGGCCTTTTCAATAAACACAGCACAGACCCTTTATACTCCAAAGAGTTCCATCTGGGTGAGGTGATCAATGAGGAAATCAGATATAACAATTTCAGGGTGTCAGACAGGCAAAACATTGACAAAACAAAAGAAATACAGCCCTGTTAGCAAGCTGCACCTCATTCAGCCTCCATCTGAACCTGTACTGACCACTCTGCCCATTATTGGAATTTCTGTACTCATTATCTTACATGTCACCTATGTTTTGTTGGAGCAAACCTTTTAGTTCGGTCCCTGGAAGCAGCCCTGAGCTCTGCTCAGGAGCACGGCTGAGACAGACCTGTTACCTACACATGCTGACTATTCTGAGTCTGGGTGAGCATGAAGGGAGGGCTCCCTTGGCTCCATTTCATGTGCTGCTGTCTACCCTTCCATTTGCTTGAGCCATCTATTCACTAATACCTACTAGGTACGTACTAAGTCCTTCTTATGCTGGGTGCTCAGGATAGGAAAAAAGAAGAGATGATGCTGGCCTGAAGGAGCTTGAGGTCTAGCTGAAGAAACAAACATGTAAACAAAGAATAATGCTTGAAATCAAAACCATAAAGACAGATGCAGGGGGCAAAAAAGCTGCCACTTGAAAGTACCTACCAGAATAATAGACAATTCACAAAAGCAAAATAAAAATCAAGTGGCTAGTAAGCACATTTTAAAATTTCAACCTCACTAATAAACTAACTAAAGAGAACTTTAAACAACGACATTTTACCTTCTTAAATATGCAAAAAAAATGTTTTTCTTCATTGCAGAGGTCAGGGCAATGCATATTCTGATATATACACACATATACAAGGACACATAATAGTCAACATTTCTGGAGATCAATTTGATAATATACATCCAAAGCCAAAAACATGTTGACATTATTTGACCAAATAAATCTAGTTCTACAAATTTATTCTAAAGAAATAATTAAGGATAGACAAAAAATATTTATCTGCAAGGATGTCCATTATTACATTATTTGTAAAATCCTTCAAATTGAAAATAATGTAAAATGCTGAAAAATAGGGAATTAAATTGCACAATTTTATGTAGTCATTTAGAAATGATGTAGAAGGATGTTTTTGAGAAGAAATAATGATCGTTTATTTTAACAAATAGAAAACACTGGATACAAAACAATATGCATAATGTGACCTCATTTTTATTTTATATAATGCACACTGAGAGGTGTTTATAGTGCTATCATCTGGGGAGATGATGTTTGCTTTAATTTTTCCCTTCTCTTCCAATTTTTCACTGCAGTGTATGTATTGCTTTTGTAATAAAAAAAAGCTAGAATTATACTTAATTTCAGAAGAAAATAAAGTACATGCCCCATGCTAGGCACTGGGCTGGGTGAGTTCTGTGCATAGACCATCTCTAATTTTCACTGTCTTGCAGAGACTGAGTGGCTTGCCTAGACCATACAACTGGTGACTGGCAGAGTGGAGATTAGAAGCAGATTCCAAAACCCCGTTTCCCTCCCTGCTGGCTAGTCCGTAACACTTGTTCTCTAAAATTAGACTTTTTTTCACCAATTTCACCATGATGTTAGAAAAAGTTTTTTATATAAACCAAACCAAAACATTTCTTAAACGAATACAAAAACAAAAATAAAATTTGGGGGATTGTGAACAGGTACAAAAATATTTGTTTTTTTAAGTTTCTTTCACTGTGTATCTGAGTGCACAGCAAAGCGTCCAAAAACCTATGATGAGAGAGGAAGCGGGAGGGACAGTGGGGAGCCAAAAATGAAGACACACTCATGCAGGAACAACAATTCACACAGGATAATCCACAACCAAGCCTCCACTGATGGAGAAAGTAAACCTGCAGTTATGTCCGTCCCAACCAGTCATTCATGCCCTGTGCTTCTGTTTAAAGTACATTACATGGAATTACATTGCACTCAGTATGAACTGTCATGTCACTAAGTGCTTTATTCATTATTTATCCATTTTTATCTTTCTCTGAACCTGCCAAATTATATCTTTTTTGCCAGAACATGCATTCCTGGGTTGTCAAGTATGAACCTGTCAAACTTTTGCCTCTTCTTTCTAATCTCACTGTATCTTGTGGTTTCTTCAGATTCTTTTTGTTGGTGAGATATTTTAGATAACACATCTTAAATGCTGCTTTAATCCTTGATAGCCTGTTCTGTCCAACCTATACTGTATATTACCTAGATTCTATTAACTTGATTTTCACTCTCTGCTCTTCTCACATTTTAGAAAACCAGTGCATTGTTAGTATTTGGCACTGTTATTCCTAAAATTTTTGCTTTGATATATTCTTATGACTTTCAGGCTCTCCATAATCATTTAGGGTTTTCTACAATCTACTCCCACCTATTTTTTAGTCCTTTCTCATCAATTCTTCAATACAAATTCAAAGAAAGCCATCTGAACTCCTGCTTCTTGAAAATGATTATGCTTCCTATTTGGTCATGCCGGTCCTTCCACCCAGACTGGTCTCCTCTTTGCCTTTGTCCTCACCCAGGGAAACCGATGGGATTCAAACACCGCCTCCTTCGGAGTGCTTTCTCTGATCACTCTAATTAAAACTTGCCTCTGCATTCATATATAACACTTAGTTTTATAGCTCCTGCAGTGTTTCTCATAGAGATTTACATATATACTCTCAGCTATTTCTTATCTCCTCCAATAAATTCTAAACTCCATGAGGTCTTGTACAGTGTCTTGAAGCAATAATGTCTTGCACATAATAGGCACTAAATATTTTTAAATGAATAAACAAATGAACCCAACCATGGTTCTCTAAGATACTGTCATAAGAGCAAGAGCTCATGTGCACAGTGGTGTCTCAATCCACGAACACATCACTGTGAACCTAGAGTTCATGGATTTACAGGGCATTAAGATTCCCCCTCTCTGTCCATGCCGCCCCCCACCCCCACCCCACCTTAGCCTTGCTTCTTGGCTATGAATTTCAGTCCCTTCTGGCTTCGATTTAATTTTCCCTATATACATTTTATTTAGGAATCAATTTACCTCATCTTTTAGTATTATTTAGTACTTTGTGTTTGGGAAGAGGTAACATACATTTGTTAGTTATTCTTCTGTGAGGCAGATCAATATTAGCATCTTTATTTTACAATCAAGAAACTGAAGCCCAGAAAGACTCAATGACTCACAGAGGATCAAAGACAATGTCAATGTTAAATCCTACAGCTATTCAGCTTCTTGCCCACAGATTCGGCCACCTCTCCACATTCCCCACCAGAAACCAGGGCTCAGGGATCAGCATAAAATAACCTCATAACAAACAAAATTATATCTAGAAAAGCCTGAGGGTAAAAAATTACTAATAGTTATCACAAAATACAAGATTGGTGTATTTATTTTCTTCTGTGAAAGTAATACTCTTCAATGCTAACTACAGAACAAGAGAAAAAAAGATGCTCGAATCCCCAATGTAAGGTGTTTGCTTCTCTAAGAAACAATAAGCATTCAGGTTATTATCATATGTTATTAAAGATCTAAAAATATTCAGTTCAAACTCTAATTTGAGCAATATAGCCTGTCATTTAAATGTACTAAAAATGCCTTGCAAACTATAATAATTTATACAAAAATACAAGGTCTATTGCTGTTACTGTTTATTTTCCTGCAAACCCTATGAGATTGCTTAAGCTTCTTGACTTTCTGTCCTGAAATTTTGCTTGGGATTAATGAACACGGAACAAGTTACTTCACATTTCTAGGGCTGTTTTAGGAAGAGAGGCAGATGTATCAGAGGTTTCTCTGGAGTTCTCCTGCCCAAACGTTCAGTGACTGTATGAATCTACATGACTGTTTTACTCTAATTCCCCAACGGAAACATTTTGGGTCAGGGAGTGGTCGCTGTGTGGACAACAGCATGAACTGCTTTGCACCACTTACAACAAGAGGCCCTCAGAGAAGGGCCTCTTCAAGTTGCTTTTCTGCATTTGTTCACATTCCACTTCATGTGATGCCCCACCCTTCCCTCCCACCTCCCCTCAGCTCCTCCCTGCCCACAGTCACCTTGTCTACCCTCTTCTAGCCTCAGCAAGTAAGCTTCACTAGGCCAGGATGGAATCTCACCACAGCAAAATTTGCCTCAATTTCAATCAGCAACAGAGAGGGGGAAAAATGTCCAAATGTCTAAATTAAGCTGCTTGATTACGGAAATTAATCTTGTCATTTAGCGTCCCTGTTCTGCAGAACAGGGCCTTTGATTAGCCTCCTTGTTTCAGAATATTACAAGCAGACGTTTATTAAGCAGAAGGCCTTTTTTTTGTAGTCAGACAAGTCAAAGGGAAAGTAAAGATGCCAAGAGACTCCTGAAAAAAAGGGCACCAAGTCGAGGACCTTCAGCCTCCTTCCACACCCACGTTCTCCTAGAGAAAGACTGTCCAGGAATCAGGGCTTCAGCCAGTTCACCCAGCTGTGGACTGCTCCTCTGATGGAAGTTTAAGGAGCAGAAAGATCATGTGTAATCTTTTACCCTTTAAGTATTGCAATGAGCCTCTTGACCTAGTGAGACAAATAATGACTATGGATAACTTTCTATACTGTGGAGTTAAAGTCAAATGTGCAGAGAATGTGCTACCCTTACAGGGCCATACGCTGCAGCAGCTCTTAACTAAGTTAGTGTCTAGATTGAGAAAGCCATGAAATTATATGTGTACTTTGTGGAGGTGGGGAGCTCAGGGGTCATTCTGTCCTCCTATCAGTGTGCATCGGCATTTTTCATCTTTGAAGGTATGCTATCTGGTAGAGGGCAATTTGCTTAGTAGACCGTGTTCCAGATCTCAGAGCTGCTGGGTTGACTTTAGGTTTGGTAACAGGAAGGAGTTAGGACTGACCCACTCCCAGTTTCCACAATGTTCTGGCAGAAGGGCTTTTTCCAGGGCTGGCAGCCTGACCTATCCCGCTCCAAAAGAAGAACAGCATGGAGCAGTGGGGAAGTTCAGTGCAGAAGCCCCAGATTTCACTAGACTGGCTTAGGGATTCCTAAGCCCTAGAATCAGTGTCTAGCTGCCATCCATTAGTAGATAAAATGGTGCTGGGAAACAACCACTCACTGACCAAAAACAGACAAAAAAAGTCTTGACAAAAGTCTTTCTTTTTTTAGTTGGATCCTAATTTCTCCTTAGAACAAGAAATATAATTCAAGTAATGATCAATGATCTAGGAGATGTATATAAATTAAAATTATGGACAGATCAGAAATGCAGAAAAATAACTCTAGAACAGGATTTCTGAACCTTGGTCCTACTGGCATTTTGGGCAAGACAAATTCATTCATTCCTTTGGGGGCCAACCTGTGCACTATAGGATACTAAGCAGTATGCCCAACTTCTACCCACAAGATTCAGTAACACTCCCTACCCCAACTTATAACAACAAAAAATATCACCAGATGCTTCCAAATGTCACCTGGACACAGTCACCCTCCACTGAGAACCACTGCTCTTGAATAACACCAGTCTCAGGAAAACAGATTTCCTAACTTTCCGAAATAAGCTCATTATGTCCTTCAACTCTAACAGTCAGGGTGATGCAGTAGAAAGACCATGAGGTTCCAAGGCCGAAAGGCCTATGATCAAGCCCCAGCCACCATGTACTAGTGTGTGGCCATGGCTGAGGCACTTCATGTCTCTGAACTTTAGTGTCCTCGATTGTAAAAATGAGAACAATAATAATTTCACCGCAGAGTTTTTGTAAGAACTGAAACATCTGGTTATATAGGAGATATTTTAAAAATAGTGATAATTATTATTACTCAAAATCCTAAAATCCTAATCTAAGAGGGAACCACATGATAAACATAAAGAAAAAACTCATAAGGTAAAACATCAGCCACCTTACCTGGTCACCATGAAGGCCTGTTTAAAAGGGATTTAAGGAGGGAAAGGAAGAGAGAAATGAGCAAGGCCCACCAGAAGATGAGCTCCCCAAAGGCAGGGATCAGTTAGGATGTAGTCACACTTCAGGAATGCTGAACCAATGAATAAATCTATCTAATTTGGCCATCTATTCCACAGTTTGTGCCCCCACCTCCACCACCTACTCTTCACCGAGCACTCGGAGTACTCTCTTGACAACATAAAGCCCTCCAATTCCTTCTCTGCACACTTAGAATACACTCCAGGCATCTTAGTCTGGTCTGCGGGGCCCAGCCTACTTCCCTGACCTCATCTGCTGACCCTCCCCTGCTCTGCTCCAGCCAAGAGGTCTTCTCCCTCTTTTCTCAACTGCCAAACTCATTCCCACTTCAGGGTTTCTCTGTTTATTGTTCTCAACCTCGAGAGCTCCCGTTACTTCTCTGCCCTCAGGTCTTTGCCTGAATGCCATCTCTTCAAAGAGACCTTCTTCACCCATCTTCTCCAAATGAACTCCCTCCCCATCCTCCATTATTCTTTATCCTCCACCTTGTTTTACTTTCTTCATACTATTTAATGCTGTCATAAATTATACTTTTGTGTTATCTATTTTCTGTCTGTCCCCCTCATCAAAGCAGAATCCCTGCTTTGATGAAAATTGAGTTTCATCAAAGCAGGGATTCTGTCTTGTCCAGTCAGTAGCACCAAAGTACTCAGTACATATTTGTTGAATAAATGTAGTTGAATGAATACATGGTCATTCTAAGAGATTTTCTTACTGGAATGTGGAACCTGCATACTTTTCCAGCAACCTGCCTCCCTTCACACTGGCCCTTGAGAAGTGAAAACATCCCCACTACTATGTATCTCTTTATCCCGTTCTGGACTGTAAGAAGTTGAAAGGCAAATTCTGTGTCTTTCTTAAGTGTTTGTATCTTGCTAATGCTTTGTACAGTGGCTGGCACATAGTAAATACTCAAAAATGTTGATTGCTCCTATCAGATGAATCAGAGGAACAAAACATAATACTCCTTTGCAACTCCTTCATTGCCCATACGATACAAGAAGAGGGTCATGGAAAGCCTGTTTTCTCCTCCTTCCCAATACCCCTAACAGGGGTGTCCAACCTTTTGATATCTCTGGGCCACACTGGAAGAAGAAGGAGTAGTCTTGGGCCACACATTAAATACACAAACACTAACGAAAACAAAACAATCTCATCACATGTTAAGTAAACTTATGATTTTGTATGGGGATGCACTCATAACCATCCTGGACCACATGCGGCCTGCAGACTGTGAGTTTTTTGCTAGTAAAGCATCTCCACAAATAATAGTCCACCAACATGTGAGGAAGTCAGACTAACTGAACTGGATTAAGGTACCAGTTGACAACGAATTAGCTACTTGTCACACTGAATAGGGAAATTTATCAGATCCTGCAGTAAGTTTATCTAATCATTAGCCATTGCCACCTATGGTAACCAGCCAAAACAGTGGCCTAATTTCAGTAAAGGACATTGGACATGTATAAAGGGGAAAGGAGATAATGAGAAAGATGTCAAAGAAAATTAGATCTGGCAGTATAAAAACCAAACCCTCCCTGTTACCCGATTCCCATTTAGCAAAGGACAGGCCCTACTTGCAGATGACCCAGTCTTGTAAAAAAATATGGCAAAAATTGCCATAGAAACATCAAAAAAGGTTCTCCCTATGACTGTGACATTCCAGACAACATTACTTACCTGAGTGCTACAACAGGCATTTTCCTTCATCAAATAGTATAAGGTGAGCTTACTTGTATATGAAGCTGCAAGATCTTGGAAGTAACACACTAGCCTGACTCAAGGACAGAGAGTGAACCCTAAGACACTGAGACTTCTGGTTTGGATTTGGGCAAGGAGGTCATCTTTGCATGGAGTTAAGAAATAGGGAAGACACCAAGGAAAATATTTGAATACAGAGTGGAGATGCTAAACCTGGGGTTCATGAATGGGCCTCAAAGAGATCCATGAATTCCCTGAAACTGCATGCAGAATTTGGTGTGTGGGTTCTTTTCTGAATACATGATGTACAGCTTTCCTTAGATTCTTTAAAGTCTCCATGAGCCATGGCCACTATTTTATAGAAGTCTTAACAGAAACAAAGTATGTCCTGTTACTCTTAGTCAGGGTTAAGTTTTCAGTTAACCAATCTATCCAACCATAAAAATCATATCAATAAATATTTGCTAAGCACCAAACTGTGTGCCAGACCCTGCAGTGCCATTTCTAGGAGTCTGCCTAACAAAAGAAATCGCAAGACAGTGTTAGCATTCTTTTCTTCTATGTGGGAATAAAATTCTTAGCAAAATGTTGGCTACAATAATTTCTGTGGTCAGGGCATTTGTACTAAATTTTATTCACCTATTATATTGCATTTCCCACTACTTACTCTCCCCAATATTTTATCTGTACATATCATTTTTTCCACTTTTTCTCTTATCTGCTACTGAATCTATTTCAACTATGAACATTTTCCATGAGCAAAATTCTGCTACAGTGCTTTGTATTCAACAAAAAAAGAAGAGTATAAAATTCAACAAATAAAAAGTGCAAATAAAATAAAGAATTCTGTGTTTTTCTCTGTTAAATCCGAGGCAGCTGCAAGAGATTAAATCACAATGTCTGAAAGAAATGGAAGTGAGGAAGAAAACTAAGAAAATTAATAGTAAGATAGATATGTTGATCAGGGTGTCCATCGTGGACACCAGGTACTAAAACCATGAAACCACTTGCATTAGAAGTAGAGGCGTAATGGATTTGCCCTTAAAGTGACCACTATGAAGATCGGCAAAGGCATTTATTGAAGCATGGTAAGCTGGGATCCAGACTATAATGAGGTAAGCAACTGAGAAGTTTCAGGAAATTTTATGTAAAACAGGAAATCAGAAAAAGTAAAAACCAAGCAATAAAGCTATTTAGAGAATCACCCATTTGAATACGGAATATCAGAATTATGATATAAGGATAGAATAAGAGTCGGCAAAATGAGAACCAGATGGCAAAGCAAGCATGTGAGAATGTTTTAGTTCCCAAACATTACTATATTGCTGGGATTCTGGATGTCAGGAGCTGGAAGCTGGGTGAGGACAAAAAGTTTGGTGGCAGCAATGACAACAGTAGCAACAAAATAAGAGTAATAAAAATAGCTAAAATTAATGAGCACCTATTATTTGCTAGTGCCTTACACATATTCTTATTTCATCCTAATAATCCTCCTAACAAATGAGGAAACTGAAGGTCAGAAAGAATAAGGCACTTGCCAGAGGTCACATACAGGACTTAGAGGCAAGCCTGCTTAACACTAAAGTGCTAATTCATTCAATAAGGTGTACAGTAAAGGTAGTAAAGAATTTAGAATGCATTCCTTTTCTGAAGTGAGTACAGCCAAGTCAGTAAAGGTGTGTCCAATCTCACAAAACAAGTAATGACATCTTCTCGACATGTTTTCTGATTTTTCTCCGCCTTGCTTTAGTTAAGCTACACAGCCTCACCTTTGGGAATATTTGAAAATTACAAGGATGACAGTGTTTGTGCTTCTGTGTGCATGTGTCCTTATGCACCATCGGTTGACTCAGAGTTGAAAATGATGGAATGTGTCACCACACTGATGATTCCACATGATTCCACAACGATGAAATGTGGAATCATTTCAGGATTCCCCAAAATGGTTCCTTTCAGACAAAATAAGAAACCTACCATAGATAAACAGTCATAAGGACGAAGAGAGCAGAGGTACAGAGCTGCGATCAAACATCTGAGTTTCTAGGGAACCTGAAAAGTGCTTGCCTGAAGTACAAAACTATTTCAAAAGATGACAGCAAATGATAGCTTTCCTCTTCTGCACATTCCTCGGTGCGCACTAACTCTCAACTGGAGGGACCATAAAAAGAAAGAGTCAGGTCAGACCTCAAATGTTACATTTAGCCATTGGGGTTGGCTGAGATAGCCAGCAAAGGAGACAATTATTACAAGGCAAGTGCGTTTCTAATATGATGCTTATTTTATAAGTTCTGGAATCGGTGACCAATTTCACTGGGGCCACTAACAGTTACAAAATAGCCACAAGGCTTAGTTTCTAAGAAGAGAACTAATGAATTTCAGTAAATAACCAGAGCCTCCCCTAAGTCACCAAATCTTTTCTCTACCCATTACAGATATTCGAGGAAGGTTAAGTTCTCAACCTCTTTTTTCTTCCATGATCAATTTTCTCTCTGTGTTGCAGCACTATGCAACAGAACTTTTGGTGATGACAGGAATGTTCCATATCTGTGCTGTCCAATGTGACAGCCACTAGCCACACATGACTTTTGAGAACTTGAAATATGGCTCATACTACTAAGGAACTGAATTTTTAATTTTATTTCTTTTTAACTAATTGAAACGGACACAGCCACATGTGGCTAGTGACTACTGTATTGGTCTCCGGGGAAACTGAGGAGGCCTGGATTCTTATTTTTTATTTCTTCCTGTCTCTGAACATTATTTTCAACTCTTCGTTAGCTTTCATCTCTTTGATTTTTTTAAATCTATCTTTAAATGTCAATCTTGTTTTTCTAAATCTTTTTATACTGTACATTTATCTTAGGTTAAAGCATATACGCTTGCCCTTTAACAGGTCAAAACAGCAGAATATCAGAAGTCTCATGTGGTTCAGCTTTATGTAATGTATCTTAGGCTTCTTCAGAGTGACTGATAACATGGCACAACGCTATGCACAGCAGAACCATCTGTGGTTGAGTGAATGAAAAAAGGGATGAATGAATAAACAAATGAACAAATACTGGTTGAATAAATGGGGGATAACATAAGGCGAGCAGCAAATATTTAAGCATTACTCAAGGTACTTTTCCTCAGATCAATGAGCAAATACATTGGTATTGATGTTAAACCACGAGGCCAAAAGCTCTCAAATAAAAAAACACATGACAGGAATATGTTTTAGGACTGAATGTAATATTAGGAACCATTCAGAACAGAGAATAAATATACATAAAGAGGAACTTCTGACACTATAGGAACAAAACAAACAGTGAGTACCCAGGGACTCACTAATTCCTTGAGCAAAAAATGATTTAAAATGAAAAGGGTGGGTTATTTATTGAGGAAGGAAATGAAGTAATTAGAAAAGGGAGATTTGGGTATATGTACTAAAGAAATTTAAAGATATGTAGAAAAGATGTATTCACAATTTACTAATGGGCCTTTGAGAATGTTTCTGTGTAATATGAGAGCTGGAGAAGTAAAAAAAAAAAAAAAGATCACCAGATTTTAAAGTCAAACAAAACAAATTCTCATCTAAAACAAACTGGGCAGGTGGTGTTCATTAAAGCCCATTATGTCTATCTTTGAAGTGGAAAGGTGAGTTACAACACTCATGTATTTTCTATCTCCTCTTCTAAAAATGTGCCTGTACACGTTAGCATTTTTACGCCTGCTACTTGTATTCACTGGGCTTCATCTGACGTCATTCCTTGCACAATAATCTTCCCAGTAAAAGAACACAAGCAGGTGATAATTGAAAATATAAATCCACAGCCTATGTCAGGAGACCCAACACCCATACAAATGCACACACAACTGCAGTTCCCCACGCATGAAATGACGCCTCAAACCCATGGCCAGAAGTGCACATACTCGAGAGGCATTTGCAGAGTGAGTAAGAATCATCCATGGTCTTTCATCTGGTCACCATTTGTGATGATCAGCACACATAGCCAAATCATATGAAGGATAAAACCACCATATTTTCTTAACATATGAGCTCTCTGGTCCCTAAAGGATCAGATGCTGCAAGCTTAGTCCTACAGAAAATGGGAAAAACTTGGTACAAGGAGCTGACACCTATATTTGACAAGGCTATACAACAAAACCCAGAAAAATGGATGCATATGGAAATGATAACTGATACACAGTAAACATGATTTTCCTCTCTGTTCTACTGGAAAATGCACAAAAAAATTAAGGTTTAGAGTTTCTAACAGGGTCTTATTTTTTTTCCATTATCTCCCTACCTAATAAGAGGTCAGAAAGATAGGTTACAGCGAGGTCACTATGATAAAGTCACAGTTCAGATAAGATGCCAGCAGGCTTTTTTAGAGCCCATGCTATATGAGGCATGGAAATTCTACTCTGGGAAGGAGTTTAGTGGCAGAACCTGGTTTCCATAGCACTGCCATGGAAACAGCTCTCTGTGACTGCCTCCAGCCCTCTGAAACTGAAGCATTTCTCCCTTTTTCACTCTCACACCCACCTCCATATCACATGCCCCCACCCCTCATAAATGATTGAAGGGTGTGTTGAGAAAGTAGGGCCCTAACCAGGCTTTTGCCTGTGTATATTAAGACACATCAATGTCCTTGAAAGAAGAGGAAAAAAATCAGATGTTTCTTTCTCTTTTACTAGGGGTAGGGGTGGGGAGGTGGTGGATAAAGAAGAGAAAAATAAAAATACAAAGGCCAAAAACTCTAAACTTGAAATTGCAAAAATAAAAGTCTTGCCAAGTACTATATCAAAGAGATGAGCCTTCTAATCCCATGCATTGGATTTTTTTATCCTCTTTTGTCTGCCTGGAATGCCAGAATAGAAATATGAAGAATTTAATTAACTATTAGCATGTACAAGAAGCTCTTCCCTCATCTTTATCATTGGTGGTCAATTGGAAGTTTAGTTAAAAAAATATTATCAGTTTCCAATCCTTGATCATGATTTGGAAAGTAGAATAAAAGTTTGGAAATGGCCTAGAATTGGGCAGCAAATTCCAACAGAAGGAAGCATGGGTTATTTAGCAAGCTTCTATCCCCAGTGCCTCTTTCTCCAGTCCCTCCAAGGGGACAGCCAGCCAGTGGTGCACTGGTCCAGAATCTGGCTCTGCAACGTGCGCTCTAGCTAAGCTGGAGCCATGCCCACTGACCTGGAGCCAGCAAAAGGTCAGGAAGCCTGTTAGTCAACAGATGCCCGGGAACTTGACAGGGCGTATCAGAAAGGCTTCCAGTAAAGCCAGGGAATTGCAGCTAGGACCATCAGAATCCCATTCCTGTTTTCACTTGTTTCTCTACCTGATAGAACGAACTTGGGACATTCTACCAAATATGTAGTGCATAAATGCACAAAAGTATTAGACCTGAGAAAAACCTGAAGCTACCACTGCTGGTAAAAATGTTGAGAGAAAACATAATAAAGGAGGGCTTCAAAAATTGCTCATTAGAAAAATGTTGTCATTTTTTAGCCTCCTCAGATTAACCTGATGATGGGGAGAGAGTAAGTAGAGCCCACGCATAAAAGCAAAGGACTAAAGTAGGGGCATGAGTTTCCAGGAGCTCAGGAAGGGGTTCTTCTGGGGCAAACAACTAAAATGCTCTATGTCTTTATTTCTACAACCCTCTCCTCTGCTTGCCTTCCTGAGTACTTCGAAGTGGAAAGCAAAGCAGGATCAGTCAAACAAGGGGGAGTAAAATAAGACAGGAGTTCTGAATTATTCATTTTTGTTTTTGTATTGTAGTGGCAATTGTTACAGTTTTTTGTTTCTCCTGGATGTCGAAATTGTAAAGATGAAGACTGAATAATTCAGCATGACTCAAGAAAACATAAATGGAGTACTGTCTGGGCAGTGAATGCCTATGAGATAGATATATTTTGTTGTTATTCTTAATGTTTGTGAGGCACTGGCTTATAATTTAATTAACAACCTGTGATGGCTCTAATGAATATGGTAATACTGTAAAGCATTTCAATGTTTTAAATATGAAAGTGACTGAATATTCCCACTCCCTTTACATTCACCAAAGGGCAGGAAGGAGCAAGGGGACCAGTGGGGAAGAAACAGGGACCTGCTGGAACCAAAGGCCATTCCAGGAAGATGTCAGTCAGGGCCCATATATGCCAGAGGCACATTTCTGGGTATTAATTTATGCCCTGGTTATTTGAGTACTTGTGCTAAGCTCTGCATTGCAATTTTATTTCATACCACTGTATGCCTAGAGGCAAGGCAGGGTTTATTTTTAAAAGGGGGTGTTATTTTAGTCTAAGAGTCTAAGGTGAGTTGGGGAAACA
Source organism: Anoura caudifer (assembly GCA_004027475.1). Lineage (NCBI taxonomy): Eukaryota > Metazoa > Chordata > Mammalia > Chiroptera > Phyllostomidae > Anoura > Anoura caudifer. Next base: position 130,379 of record PVKU01002677.1, read on the forward strand.
TAGAAAGTATAAATTTCTCATTATTCCTAGAGACTGAGGAGCCAAAATTCCAATCCAAACCTCATATACTTAAATCTATTTGTTGCTTGTCTCTACTTTACAGAGTCCAGGAATGCAACTAAAAGGTGAGGGAAGAGGGGAGAATGGAAAGTTATTTTAAGAAAAGAACATTCATTACCTAAAGCTTGTCAGGCCTCAACTTTCTATCAAAGACAGAACAACCATGACAAAGCCCATCCCAGAACTATTCCAAGTCCTTCTTTGAATCTTCCTTCAGTGTTTCACACCAGAGGAGCTGTTGGCCTTTTGGTCAGACAATTCTTCATTATACAGGGTGATGAAGAATCACTCTTATATTAATACAAATTGTTTAGCCCTGGCTGGTATGGTTCAGTGGATTGAGTACCAGCTTGCAAACCAAAGGGTCCCTGGTTCAATTCCCAGTAGGGCACATGCCTGGGTTGTGGGCCAGGTTGGAGGCATGTGAGAGGCAACCACACATCAATGTTTCTCTCCCTCTCTTTCTCCCTCCCTACTCCTCTCTCTAAAAATGAATAAATGAAATAAAAAATACAGACTGTTTAGCAGCTCTGGCCCCTTTCCAATAAGCAGGAGTAATACTCAACAGTCATTATAACCTCTAAAAAATACACTCACATATTCCCAAGCACCCCGGGGGCATGTAACGGGCTCAGCTGTGTCCCCCTACAGTTTGAATGTTGAAGCCCTAATCCCAGTATTTCCAAATGTGACTATTTGGAGATGGGGTCTTTACAAAGGTGATTAAGTTAAAATGCAGCCATTAGAGTGGGCCCTAACCTGATCTGACCAGTGTCCTTATAAGAAGAGAATATGTGGACACACAGAGACACCAGAAATATGCACAAACAGAGGAAAGACCATGTGAGGACATAGCAAAAAGGCAGCCATTCACAAGACAAGAAGAAGAGGTCTCAGAAGAAACCAAAACTTCCAACACCTTGATCTTAGACTTCTAGCCCCCAGAACTTTGATTAAAAAAAAAATTATATTGTTTATGCCACCTAGTTGATGGTATTTATTGTAGCAGTCCTAGCAAACTAATATGGGGGACAATACTACCATACAGTTGGAAACAAAGCAAGGTTCTATACATCTTCAACACTCAACTCCCACCTATCTTGTTCAAAAGCCTTTACTCATCTCTGAAAGGAGATATAAATCTACAATCCTTATCTCTGGTTCTATTTTTCTCATTAGTTTATTTTGCTCATTAGATTCCAGTTGTAAGTGAGGTCATATAGTATTTGTCTTTCACCAATGTGCTTATTTCACTTATAATATTCTCTAGTTCCATCCATGCTGTTGCAAAAGGTAGGAGCTCCTTCTTTCTTTCTGTTGGGTAGTACTCCATTGTGTAAATGTACCACAGTTTTTTAATTCACTCATCTACTGATGGGCACTTGGGCTGTTTCCTGTACTTGGCTATTGTAAATAATGCTGCTATGAACATTGGGGTGCATAAATTCTTTTGAATTGGTGTTTCAGATTTCTTAGGGTGCATTTCTAGCAGCTGAAACATGGAACAGATGGATAGCTGTAGGAGGAGGGGTGAGATGGGGAATAATGGAAGGAAGGGGAAAGGACTAGTCAAAGAATACACGGACTAACTCATGGACATGGACAACAATGGAGAGGGGATTGACTATGGGCAAGAAGGGTTGGTTGGGTGGAGGGAGGTAAAAGGAAACAAAGAAATTGGGACAACTGTAATAGAATAAACAATAAAAAATAAATAAAGCCATAGAAATAAGCCATAACAATTTACAATCCTTTACCTAAAACTCTAGGAGAAGGATGTGCTTGATAATTTAAAAATTTTCCAATTTAAAAAAGTAATAGGGTAGTGCATTTACTAAATATTATCTAGCACCATCCTAGGGGTATCTAGGACAAGACCCTATAATCAAACACATAAATGTTTCTCTGACAAAACAAAAAATACAAACACTTATAAGATTGAAACTATAATTAGCTTCACATCACTTCAGGTCAGATATGGCTGCCAAATAGTTCATATTAAGTCAGTTTTTAATAGTTTTTAACAGTTTTTAATTGAACTAAAATGTTTGGTGTAACAGAATTTGTTGGATTTCTTAGTTGTAATTAGAAGATTGCAGACTCAGTCTACTTCCCTTAATGAAATGAAATCTAGAACTTCTAGAGTTGAGAATTAAATGGAGATTCTTCTGGTGAACAGGAGAAACCAATAAGCAACATAAACTTCCTGCCCTGATGTTTCCCCAGTACTCCAGTGCTACAGTACTCACTGCATTGCATTTTAACTGTTAAATGTCAACTTTCTTTACTAAACTTGCAGCTTATTGTGGACAGAAGCCTTATCTTACTTATTTCTCAAGTATTTTACACAATGATCAGCCTCCATTAGGGGGCCAGAAAAATGCTGATTGAATTAATGGATAAATGAATTGGGATGAGGATGAGAACTTGGTCATTAAACACCACTCATTCCATCCTTCAGTTATGTAAAAGGCAACCCTTCTTTTTGCCCTATTGCCATGCCTTTACCATCTCTTGGCTCATTATGCAGTAGCTGGATAACTGGTCTCCCTGCCCACAGAAATTTACCTTCTATACTGCCACCAAGAAGAGCTTTCTGAAATAGAAACTTAATCATTCCACTGCTCACAGGATACGGTCAAAGACCTTTGAATCTCACACAATCTCTTTATAATCTAACCCCACCTGTGTTTTGTTGGTTTGTTTTTATTTTTTTTTCTAGTCCCCTTCAACTTCCTACCATGGCACATTTGCCCCATTTATCCAATACTTCTCAATGTTCCTAAAACATACCCTGCTCGTTCATCTCTGTCCCTCTGCCCATGCTGTAGTTTCATTTTTTGGTAATATTTTATTGCTGCTTCTCTTTCCACCTCTGTCCACTCCCCCAAGTCAGCTGACCACTGGAAAGACTCATTGTATGGTTCAGGGCCCAGCTCAAATATCATTTCTTCCATGGAGCTTTTCCCACTGCTCAAGCAAAGTCATTCTCCTTCTTGGAAGCCAAGTAACAAAGAGAAGGCTCTGCTCATCCTTTACACACTTTATCATACACCACACACTTGGCGAAGATCATTACTGGCCCCAAACTTGAACTTTGAAATGCATCCCTCTGCCCTTAAGAGGATGTTTGAAACTATCTGAAAGATGTATCACATCCAAAGGCTAACCTAACGATCAGTTAATTGTTATTAGTGATTAGTTAATGGCCCCTGAGCAACAGAAAGGGACTGGTGCCAGAGAAGAAAGCAGACTTCAGAAAGGACGATGTTACATGAAAATAAGAGTAGGAAAGAGCATAAAAAAGAAACTTCCCTTACTTTGTCATGTGCCTGGGATCAATACTGGCCCATATGAAAACCAGAGACCCCTGGTCACTTAATCATTTAAGAAAAATTTAGCACCAGCCACTGCGAAATGTTCCTTTGGAGCCATTTATGACTAAGATACAGCCACTATCTTCACACAGCTTACCATCAAGTGAACTATTGAATTCATAAGAATTGCAAGGCTACCATCCTATTCAGAGCCACATTTTCTCTACCAACCAAACTTAAAATGAAGAAAATATACTCCATGTAGTTTCTAAGACTCCTAACCATTACTTCATCATTATACAGACTAACTATGAGAGACAATGAAGCACTAAGGAGCTGCCCATAAATACTGTCAATCCTAGGTATGAAATATGTCTTAACTCTAATGTATATAAGATAACAAGTCAAATGAAAATCAGGAAATGAGATTTAAAGCAATTTATTTTGCTCTCTTTCTCTTTTTCTTTCTGTATTGTACTCCCTAAAGGGCTGGCCCTAAAGCCTTATGAATTATTAACACAGGAGCTTCAGATGGGAATTTAGGTGTTCAAAAAGAGAGACAGAGAACTCTCTAAAGAAAAATTATGGAACCACACTTGGAACATATTTGGTTAAAAGTAATGGCACCATCCTTCTAATATATTTGGTCAAAAGGAGCCAAGCTAACAGATTCTGAAGGATATCTGTAAAGAGTCCCACCCATTCAGTCACATAAGCAGTAGTCCGCACTCTAAATGTATCAAGCCCTGGGGGATTGTTGCAGGAGTTACAAGTAAGGACAACAGTCCATGCACTGGTGACCTATTTGGTAAAATAAAGTTTGCCCATTAGGAAAAGTAATTAAAATATGGCAATCAGATAAAGGTCAATGGGGGAACAGCTAAGAAATGAAGTATGGGGTAATATTAAAAACTTTCATTTATTGAGAAGATTCTACGTGCCAAAGAGTTTACAACACCCCGGTTAAGTCCATTACCTTTTAAGGTCACTATAGTAGAAGTCCCTTTATCTGAAAAGATTAGGACACACAGAACATCTTATTTTAGGCTAAAATATGTCAATGTGCATCCACTTGCTAATCTGTTGATACAGAGACAAAGCCTTTTCTTTGACGGCTGACTTTATGACTGGAGTTCCAATCTGTCTGACATAAATGACACCCAAAGCATATAACCTATGATTCCCAGTTTCCGTTCCTTAAAGATACTGCAAAGGTTGAGGATCATGTCTTTTCCTTTTGGATATCAAATTGTTCCAGCACCTTTTGTTGAAAAGCCTTTCTCCATTGAATTACCCTGGATGTTTAATAAAAATCAGCCAAACATATAAGTATAGATCGATTTATGAAACCCATTCTGCTGTATTGATCTATATATCTACCTGTATGTCAATATCACACTATTTTATTATTGTAGCTTTAAGGTGAATTTTAAAATCAAGTAGTCTGAGTCCTCCAAATTTGTTCTTTTTCAACATTTTATTGACTATTCTTGGTCCTTTGTATTTCCATAAACTTTTTATAATACCTTGTCAATTTCTACAAAAAAATCCCACTAGGATTTTGATTGAGGTTTAGATGAATCTAAAGATTATGATGAAGAAAACTGAATCTTAAACTACTGACTCTTTTGATCCATGAGCACAGTATATCTTTCCATTTACTTAGGTCTTACACATATTTTATTATGTTTTCTGTAAGTATTTTATGTTTTCAATGTTACTGCAAATAGCATTTTATTTAAATTTCTTAAATTCCAAAATTTTCCAATAATTTTCCAGTATTTTCTCAGAGAAAATATATAAAAATATAATTGATCCTTGTTTATCAATTTTGAATCCTGTGACCTTGCTAAAGCCATTGTTTGTTCTAATGATATTACGAATATATTTTAGATTTTTCTACATAGAAGACCATGTAAAACGTAAAGAATGACACTTTAGTCCTGGTCGGGTTGCTCAGTTGCTTGGGGTGTCATCTCATAAACCAAAAGGTTGTGGGTTCGATCCTCGGTCAGTGTACACATGGGAGGCAACCAATCAAGGTTTCTCCTCACATCCAGGTCTGTCAGTCTGTCTCTCAAAAATCAATAAAAACATATCCATGGGTGAGGATTTTTAAAAATAATATTAAAGAATAATATTTTTACTTTTATCCTTTCATTTGTCATTATTTGAACATGCTGCAAACCCTGGTACAATATTAGTAGAAAAGCAACTGTATTCATTTTTTGCACCATTAAGTATGATACTGCCTATAGGTTTGTCATAGATACATTGACTATGTTGAGGAAATTTCCTTCTATTCCCAGTTTGTTGAGAGTTTTTATCATGAATAAATGTTTAATTTTATCAAAGTGTTTTTTGTCATTTATTAAGATGACCACATGTTTTTTCTCTTTTTTCTGTCAACATAGTAAATTACATGATTTTCAAATGTTAAAATAATATATCATTCCTGCAGTAAACACCTCTTGGACATGACGTATTATCCTTTTATATCTTGCTATATTTCTATTTGTTTATATTTTGTTGAAGATTTTTGCTTCTATGTTCACCAGAATTATCAGTATATAGTATTCTTCTAATATCTTGTATCATTTTGGTAGCAAACTGGTTCTGGGTTTTTAAATGTTCTTTCCTCTCTATTTACTAGAAGAGTTTGTACAGAATTTTATTATTCTTTCCTCAAATACTTGGTGAAATTCAATAATAAAGTCACTAGGTCTAGTAAGAATTTTACCTAGGAATTCTATTTCTTTAATATATAGATTTATTCAGGTTATCTTTTCTTGAGTGATCTTTGGTAGTTTTGTGTCTTTTAAGAAATCTGTCCACTTACCTAAGTTGTCAAATTTATTGGCACAAAGTTACTATATTTCTTTATTATCCTTTTTTCTTCTTTTTATTGTTGTTCTATTACAGTTGTCCTAATTTCCCCCCATTGCTCTCCCCTGTCCTTTATTATCCTTTTAAATTTAAATTTTGTAGTATCTATAGTGATGTTCTTCTTTCATGCCTGATATGGGCAATTAACATTTAATTTATTTAATTCTTAGTCTTGCTAGAGACTTACACATTTTATTGATCTCTCTTCAAAGACCTACTTTTAGGTTTAACTGACTTTTTCTTTCATTTGCCCATTTTTTTTTTTTTTTAAGACTAAGAAGGGTGGAGGGCACAGCAAATGCCAATTGGGGTAACTCTTTTTTTTAAATTATATTTTATTGATTATACTATTACAGTTGTCCCATTTCTCCCCCATCACACCCTTTCACCCTGCACACCTCCTCCCACCCACAATCCCCCCTTTAGTTCATGTCCATGTGTCATAAGTTCTTTAGCTTCTACATTACCCACACTATTCTTGCCCTCCCCCTATCTATTTTCTACCCACTGCCTATGCTACTTATTCTCTGTACCTTTTCCCCCTCTCTCCTCCTCCCACTCCCCTGTTGTTAACCCTCCATGTGATCTCCATTTCTGTGTTTCTGCTCATGTTCTAGCTGTTTGCTTAGTTTGCTTTTGCTTTAGGTGTGGTGGTTAATATCTGTCAGTTTGCTGTCTTTTTACTGTCCTATTTTTTATCTTCTTTTTCTTAGATAAGTCCCTTTAACATTTCATATAATAAGGGTGTGGTGATGATGAACTTGAACTTGACCTTACCTGAGAAGCACTTTATCTTCCCTTCCAGTCTAAATGAAAGCTGTGCTGGAGAGAGCAATCTTGGATGTAGGTCCTTGACTTTCATGACTTGAAATACTTCTTTCCAGCCCCTTCATGTCTGGAAGGTCTGTTTTGAGAAATCACCTGACAGTCTGATGGGAACTCCTTTGTAGGTGACTGTCCCCTTATCCTTTGCTGCTTCTAGAATTCTCTCCTTCATTTTAATCTTGGCTAATGTAATCATGATGTGCCTTGGTGTGTTCCTCCTTGGGTCCACCTTCTTTGGGACTCTCTGAGCTTCCTGGACTTCCTGGAAGTCTATTTCCTTTGCCAGATTGGGGAAGTTCTCCTTTATTATTTGTTCACATAAGTTTTCCACTGGT